>JACVVK020000499.1:245000-252500 GCA_018292915.2 Batillaria attramentaria
TACGAAAGTTTTACTACGGAATGGAACCTCGTCCGAAAGCTTAACTACGGAGTAAAAGTTAGTTCGAAAGTTTTACTACCGAGTAAAAACCTCGTAGGAAAGTTTTACTACGGAGTAAATACCGCCTACGAAAGTTTTACTACGGAGTGAAACCTCGTCCGAAGGTTTTACTACGGAGTAGAAACCGCGAAAGTTTTACTACAGAGGACAAGCTTGACCTCGTAGGAATGTTTTACTACGGAGTAAGAACCTCGTACGACAGAAGTCAGTACTCCAAAGCCAAGGGAATATTTCTGTCGTATGAAGTTTTTAGTCAAACGAAAGCATTTCTTGACGATATCTTTACTCCGGAGTAAATTCCTTGGGGACTATTTTTGTGCTCTTACACCTGCCTCCATGAACGGTGCCACACACCCACCAAACTTGAATCACGACCACTCGCAAATGTGACAGGAGTTAAATTCCACCGCTCCCCCAGTCGCACTAATGGCTAATCATAAAAGAACACTGTTATCAGCAAATAACAGGCATACAGCTGCTTAAAGTCAAGCACCTTGATTTTTTGTCTCCGTGTTTGGAGACCAGTTTTGAATTATACATCATGGACAAAATTCGCTAAAATTCATTTTTATATTTGTGCATGTATTTTCAGCCAAGTTCTTTCATGTACAAAGATTGGAAGCAAAATACCATATCTCAACTTATCTCATTATCATAACTTTGTAGTCGTCATTACTAAAAAGTAACTAGGGCAGGTCAGTACCCTCGGCAGTTCAACGAACTGACGATTAGCAGTCATGTCATGTTTTCAACCACTGTTGTGTCAGAAAACATTGTCAGTGTGAACTAGTGTGCATGCGTTCACTGTATTTACGTAATGTCGACCTTGTTTGGTGATCAGCCACGTCTTTCTTTTTGTTTTCGAAAGCGCTGGTCGGGTTGTCCTTTTCAGATGACCCAAACATACGCAGGTTAAATTGTAGGCCGAAGTTTTTCATACTTTAATTTTTAGAGTCGTGTAGGCTGCAGAAATGTCCCAACCATGCACATGAAATATGTGTTGAAGAAATGAGGGCAAACCCTTTGATGGGGAGCCGGGGTGGTCGAATGGTAGAGCTTTGGACTTCTAATGCTCGGGTCGTGAGTTCGATCCCGGCTGGGGCCAAATATTTGTGCTGGCTTTTTCATCGTTGCCCCATCTTTGATATCACCCTATGTGGTGGAAAAGGACGTTAAACCCCCAAACACCCCACCCACCCTCAACCCCTATGATATACCGTCTTCTTACCTGCCTTTGTGATCGCATAGCAGCATGCGTTTTTTTTTGGTTTTTTTTTTTCCGTGTGTTTTCAGATAAAACGATAATGGTTATATTTCCAGTCTTATTCTCACAGACAAAAAGTAATATCGCTGTATGAATGTTTACAGCAACACTTGACGACCAACATCTCCCCCTCCCCCAACCGACCTCCCCGCAACCCTCTCTCCACCCCACTCCACCGCCCCGCCGCCGTCCTTGAGAATTTCGAGGCAGAAAATCCTTGCATCGGATTATGCACCAGCTCGAAGACACTGGTCGTCAACAGTCAGATTTGTCACTTCATTGTATCAGAATCCTGTATCTAGCACCCGTGAAGGAACGCCTCGTGTCTTCGGTTTTGAGAAAAAGCAACATTCATTTTAATCACAAAAGCTGTTTGTAGTTTCGCTAGTAACAAAAATTTCGCCTCTCACTGACTCAGTACGTTGATCAACTTTGCAATCTCGTGGAGATTGGTCCATGGACCAGCCAAAAACCAGCCACATTGTAACCCTACACACTCAGTAGCATTTTCAGGTCGGTCGCTGCTTCAGGGTGTGTTTTGTCTGGTGCAGATCCCACTCAGGTGCTGGCCATGCGGCTCCAGTCGGTATCAATCCGTCTACGTGCACTGAAAATGTATCTAGACGGTCGCCATTGTTTTCAGCGGTGCGCATGGTGTGAGCCATGTGTGTGCGGTTTGTAGGGCGAGTGGTTGTGACGCAATTTCTCCTACCGTGGCTACCTACTCCTCCTCAACAATGGAATATTAGCATCCCCTCTCCTGCTCCCCTCCTTGTACCCTTTCGGAGACATCCCCAGCAAAAAATGGTATACTATATCAGTATATGAGAGGACTAGCTGGATCTTGTGGAGACTGAGCAGGTTTTGACGTAAAATGGTGACGTAATGTGATTATTTCGTCATTTGTGACGGGCGGTTGACCGGCTGACTCTCCTGTCAATATTCTTTGTTCGTGTTAGTGGTCAGTTCCAAGTCATTGAATCTTCAAGCACGATGATTCCGACCTACCCGAAAACTAACCGAAAGAAACACATACGCATATCCAACAACGATCCCTTTCAGATGAAAATAGCGGGAACCCCACAAAAACGTACAAAATCTAAACAAAACAGACACACACAATAAAACAACAATGAACAACGGAAAAGACAGCAAAACAACAAATAATTCAGGAAATCACCATTGTCATAAATGCCGGTGCATGCACCCTACAACAGGCTTTGTGGTAAGTGTGTGTGTGTGTGTGTGTGTGTGTGTGTGTGTGTGTGTGTGTGTGTGTGTGTGTGTGTGTGTGTGTGTGTGTGTGTGTGTGCGCGCGCGCGCGCGAAGAAAATCAGGTTCATATAGCCCCAGCTTTTTAATACGAGGACCAAACACACTCCACGTACCATTCACATTAACTTTTACAATCTCTTTTCCCTTTACACACCACTCATTTCCACCTGTAACTCTTGGCCGCAATGTCTTATCGATGGCAGTAAGTTTGAGATCAAACTTCGGCTTGCCTTGACTTGGCAAGAATTGTGTGGGCCGGGAGGGGTTAAGTGACTCCTCAAGTTCAAGTTCAAGTTCAAGTCGACAAACTTAAATAATCCTGGGAGGGATATCTGACCTGTCAGCCACGACCATCGTGCACGTATTCAGTCATCAGAAAGTCCCACTGACCTACATAGTTCGTCGTTAGGTACGTGTCACTGAGTGGCTGTGTGAAGCAAACGTAAGAATAAGGTGGTTTCTACGCCGTGGGTGAAACCACTAGACCCATCGTTTCTTCTCCGGTGTAAGGAATCCACTGAGACATCGGGGCTACAACCGGAACCACATGACTAGAAAGCTAGAAACGTAGCGCATGTTAAGGGACGTAAAACCTAAAACCGAAATTGTTAAACTTTAAATTAGGTAAGTGTAAAACCCGTTTCCACACCTTATGCCACACCGGCCTTTCCGCAAGCTCAGCTATTGCCAGCCCGATTCATCTGACTCTAGCGTAAGCTTACAGAGTTAGCAGTATACGAACTAAGATATTGGCTGCCTGGGTGTATCAGAGTTTTCTCTCTTTTGGTATGCCGCATAATGCCATCAGCAACTCAGTCAGTACGCCGCATAATGCCACCAGCAACTCAGTCAGTACAGAGACACTGACTAATTGGATTTCAAGGGCATCCACGGAAAGAGGTCTCCGTGCAACGAAAATGTGTTGGGTAGTAAATTATTTGGTGAATTGAAGCTTTTTTTTCACTATTCGTTCTCAGTCGCCGTTACTAGCCATCGCGTGTGTGTGTGTGTGTGTGTGTGTGTGTGTGTGTGTGTGTGTGTGTGTGTGTGTGTGTGTGTGTGTGTGTGTGTGTGTGTGTGTGTGTGTGTGTGTGTGTGTGTGTGTGTGTGTGTTTCCCCTGCAGATTTTGCGCTGCTTGGAGTAGCAGAGAATGTATAGCCCCCCCCCAAAAAAAAAAAAAAAAAAAATTGAAAGAAAAGAAAAAAAAAAAAAAGGAAAAAAGAAGGAAAAAAGGAGAAAACAACCAACCAACCAAACAACAACCAAGAGAAAACAACCAAACAAAACAAACAAGCAAACGACACACAAACAAACCAGAGCAAAAACAAACAAAACACAAAACAACAACAAAAAACACCCATCACCACATCCAACAACAACAACAATAACAACAACAACAAAACCGGAATCTTCCCGCCGAACGGTGGCGCAGTGTGTATCGCTCTCACGGCGAAGTGTGGATTCGATCCTAGGTCGATTTGTGATATGAACCCTGGTTCTGCTGAATTAATAAAATTATTTGTCTTATGCTGAAAAAGCCATAGACGTAGTCCACAATATTCCGGGCTCAACACTACCAGGGCCAATTATATGACACCGAGTTTTCCTGGGGGCTCCCGGGCTGCTCATCGGGGTTTCTCTCCGGGTCCTGCGGTTTTCATGCCCCAACGAAATTCAGTTTAAAACAGGGTAGGTCAGTAGCCGGTGCTGCGCTCCTCCGTCCAGAATTTTCAGGAAAGGGAAAACGTGTATTTATTTATTATATATAAATAAACACGTAAATGAATAAATACGTAAATCAGTAAATAAATAAATAAATCATACATAAAATAAAATATTCAAAAACAACAAAACAAAACGGTGCCTTCTCGACTGGCAAAAGTTTTGTTTTGTAAACTCTTGTGACCCGTGGAAGGGAGATGTTATATCTAGTTTTCTCCTGCTCTGTCCAGAAATTACAGCCATTGTATGCAAGCGAACGCGAACATGTGGGAAAGAATAAGTGAAAAAAAAAATGGGTGACCGTGAAAAGCGAGGGTGAAAGCCGGCCCAGCCATAGCTAGGTCAAAGTAACCTCATAAAAAGCGTAAGAAAATTCACACAGCGGATTGGTCAGTTTGTGGGTCAATTAGTTTTGATGAATTGCTACGCTATCAGTGACACAAGGAAAAACAACGAAGCAAGTTAAAGAACAAGTGAGAAAAACAATACAGCTGCGACACTGAGCAGCCGAACAAATGAATGTGGCCATTGACGAACAAGAATAACAAACATGATAAGCAACAAATACACAAACAGAAGGGCAATAACCGCTAGCTTCTTTCGTCATAAAATTTTAATTGCCGGCCCTGGGGAAAAAAAAGACAAAAAGAAAGATCAAAATGTGTAAACTTAAACAAGCGCAGCGTGTGTTCTATTCAAGTTCAAGTAAAACTGTATTATCTGAGTGGCAGAAATTTCTGTGACCGTCGTGCACAAAAGCACTAAAGAACAGAAAGACAAGTGTTAGCAGAAAGACACACACACGCACACACACACACACACACACACACACACACACACACACACACACACACACACACACACACACACACACACACACACACACACACACACACACACACACACACACACACACACACACACACACACCGTGACACACACACACACACACACACACACACACACACCACCACCACCACCACCACCACGTGGTCTACGTGCTGCCGGCATCTCAGACGAGATGAGTTTTGCTATAATGATGACTTTGTAGTGTTGCAAAGTAAAAACAACAAACCTGCAACCAACAAACCGTGACCAAACACAACTTTTGCCATTTTGTTCGCACACTATTAATCAGGTCTGTGTCTCTTTTTTTGTCTTTTTTTTTTTAAAAGTACATCACCTTTCTGACGTAACAACACACTAAAACTCCAAGCTAGCGGCAAATAACAAACACACAAAGACTGACAGAAAGAAAGAGAAAAACGAACGCCGGATCAAACCGGCAAACAAACAAACGATTACTGCAAAGAAACTGAAAGAAAGAAACGAACAGACGAAAGAATGCCGGAACGAACGACTGAACAAACACGATATGGACAACTGGTCGAGTGTTTTTTTGTTTTTCATGTTTTCGATATGATGTACATACGACGTGTAGAGCTACACTTTTGGTGCACGCGTCGGCTGAGCAACTGACTTGAAATCATTTTATAACTGATTTCCGAGATCAGTTGTTGATACACAATTATCACTGAGTCAGTCGCGGCCTAGCCGGCCCTACACTAAAACTGAGATGTAGTATATTAGCTTGTTGACTTCCTGACCTATATGAAGACTGAACGGCTGTTTACTGCCGAGACAAGGTCAGTATTAATGAGTGTTGACATAACTGAGCCAGTTACCCGGCTCTGGGAGCACTGACTGTACTGCTCATGTGTTAACCTATATACACGATCAGGATAGTACCAGTATAGTCCCAGCACTTTCAGTGTCTATCTTTACTGAATGACTGAGGCATCACTGATATGATGATGGTGATGATGATGATGACATGATGAGTGATCAACTGATCCTACTACTACTACTACTACTACTACTGTGCCGGCTGCTAAAATGATACTGAGTAAATAATAAAATATTCTAAACTGATATTTTAAATATAATAAGTGGCCCTCATCAGTAATCTGAGTGATATCATTGATATGCTGCCGTAACTGACGGCATTGAAAACGTCTAGGTATACATGTAGTTCACGTTTGGTGCCAGTGTTCGATCAGTTCATCTGTCTGTCTGTCTGCCTGCCTGCCTGTCTGTCTGTCTGTCTGTCTGTCTGTGTGTCTCTCTGTGTGTGTCAGTGTGTGTGTGTGTGTCTCAGTGTCTGTCTGTCTGTCTCTCTCTCGCTCTCCAGGCTCCCCGGCTCTCTCTCTCTCTCTCTCTCTCTCTCTCTCTCTCTCAGTCTAGTCCGAGCCTCAGTCTCCCTCTGTCTCTCTCAATGTCTCTCTGTCTCTGTCTCTCTCTCTCTCTCTCTCTCGCAAACACACACATCATTACACCGAGTGTGAATTTTTTAAAAAAAATTCATTCTCATCAGTCTGTCAGACAGAAAAAAATTACTCTGTGTAAGTCCCCACTATACGTCATGACTTGAACTGAAATGGTTTACACACTTGCAGAAATGGCCTGAAACTACGTTTGGACAAAATTCGGAAGACTGAACTTGAAACTGACAGTCAGTCAGTCTGGCAAAACGAAATCTAGTACTGTTTAGCGGCCGAAGATCGCGAGTGATCTTAGGAGACCTTTGCAAACTAAAGACAGTTCAACTGAGCTGCGGTCGAAATGCAGAAGTGCTACGGTATCATTACAGATACACTTTATACTACAGTGTCCTGTCGGGTCAGCGTGAACGATTTATTCTACTGATGGTGTGCTTGTAAGTCCATTCACCGACATGCGGTGCTGTTTACACACAAATCCCATCAACCAATCGCATCTAACCTCGTGATAACTGTGTCAACCATAGACATTCATCTCAAGAAACAACCACTCGTCTGAAGGTTCTACTGATTGCTGCCAGATGTGGTGGTGATAAGATACTTCACGGATTTTCAAGGGAAAAAAAATCACGGCTACTGACATTTCGCCACCACCTGTTTGTATGAGAAAAGCCTACCTGATAAACGTTTCATGTAGAATTTGATATTCTGCTTCAGTGGTCAACGCACGTCCAGCTTTGACAAGAGACGGTACGCTGCCATCACCCCTGCGCGCGCCTGGAATGGACTCGCCCACCGACTAAAATAGGCCTAATTGTATGCGCTACCGTCAGTTGTCGTCTGCTCAACACAGCGTACGGTTCCTTGACTAACAGATTGTACCAGTACAGCACAAGACG
>JACVVK020000499.1:257500-357500 GCA_018292915.2 Batillaria attramentaria
CAGATGAACAGTTTTGTTTTTTTTGTGTACGATGCGCATCAGCTACCGAGCGACAGCAGCGACTGTCCCTAGTTGCGTTATGGCCATGTCTGTGTAAATGTTGATTGTGCAGACCCTACTGTACACGTGCTTCTAAAAAAAAAAATCAAAAAAAAAATCCCGATTATGAAATGTAACACTGAAGGTTAACTCGAACTTCCCCAACTACCTTGATTCCTCTACTAGTACCGCAAAGAGAGGGAGAGAGAGAGAGAGCATCAATGCCTTGTAAATGCAGCACTATTCAGACGCTAGTGTATTTACCCCAACGCCCCCCCCCCCCCCACTCCCGAACCGGTCAGGGGCGGATTTTTCCGCAACGACAAGAGCTTAGAGTTACGGCAGAAGGCTGGATCAGTTACGACAAAACCAACAAACACCAGCAACAACAATTACCGCATTAATCCAAAGTTCCACAGTCATTGCAGATTGTGAAGACGGTAGAGGCGAAAACAGAAAAGTGAACGATAGAGAGCAGAGCAGAGGCGCAGACTTGCATTAGTCACCGGGACAGGCAAGTGGCATTTGTATTTCCGACGGTAACGTTCGAAGTTGGCCGCGCGAAAAACACTGGCAAGTAATCTTGGAATATTCTGGACGATGTTTGTGCTGTAGGCGGTTGTAGCAGGTATACAGTAAAATGTTGCGTTTCAAGTGACGGATAGTGGGTCGGGTGGCCGACGGAGGTTTGGGGGAGGGGGGGGGGGAGGGGTTTATGGATGGGACTGTGATTTATAAACGGTTGTTGGTCATACTCAGACTAAGGCTGTATGCGGTTTTTTATTTAAATACAAACAGATAGTTCATTTGATCTCCAGATGAACATGCAGTGTTATGTATCTCTCTGGCAATACCAGCTGGGAGAGAAAAGCAGACAAACTGTCTCTGTCTATCCCATGTTTTGACCGTGTGGACACAGCTTGCTTATGAAGCTGTGAAGAGTTTGACCGTGAGTCAACACAGGAAGTACTTTCTTCTTGATTTCATTCAGTGACTTATTTTGTATTTCCTGATCATGAGTTTAGCCCAATCTGTTAATCACTGGCTTTTTTCTTGAATTTGTAATGATGTGAGTCTGTGTAACAATCCTCTTCTCTGTGTGTGTGTGTGTGTGTGTGTGTGTGTGTGTGCATTTCCTGGTACATAAACTTTAAGATAGGCTTTTCTCAGAAACTACAAACAGAGAAACATCATGCTATAGGCACATTGGTAGTTGGTGACAAGGGCTTTCCAAACATTATTTTGAATGACCTCCCTGAAGGTCAAAGCCATCAGGTCAGGGAAAGTAGTAAAAAAATCCATGTTTTTCTTTTCATTTTCGCAGCAACCAAGAACACCCAACGACCCTAACTTGGCATGTGAAAGTTGATACGAGGGGCTTTTATAGTACTTGTACATGTATAATTTTGAATGATGGTCCAGAGGTCAAGGTAAAAAAATTGACCTAAAGCACCAAAACAGCACTGTGATGGTTGAGTGACCTATTCTAAAGGTCAAGGTCATTAAAGTCTTTCCCTGTTGTAACTCTTGTATTGTGTTTGTTTTGGCAGTTTGCCAACAAGTCATAGAATTTGTTTTGTGAAGTATAGGCGTTGAGCCTCACTGCTTCCATTCACTTGTGGATAAAGCAGTAAACACAGTGCACCCCACTACTGCATGCATTGTCATACACTTTGTCTGGCTTTCCTGGCATGAATTGATTATTTTCAACATCGAATACATTACTGACTGTAAGGGGAACTGCTGGAGTTTGAATATATGTTCAAATTGAGGTTGTGTGGAAATTTACCATTACTGTAACGTACCTTTACATATAGTTTTCTGATCATTATGCTTACAAGTGTTAACAGGTGAAATAACAGGGACAGGTGCCTTTGCTCTTACATAAATATTGTAGCTGTTTCTCTTACTGTATATTCACAATTTAGAGAGAATTTATTCCTATCCTGACCTTGTGCGTGCTTTGAATTAGTGTCAAGCATTTCACCCTTGAATTTGTAGTTCCTTTCCACATAAACCCGATTAATGAAAACATCCGAAATCGCGTTTTACCACCGACTGTCACAACTCTAATGTTTGTAGTAGAGCACAGATAATTGTGGGGTATGTGTTGTGGTCACATTCAAAAATGAGGTCCTGTGTTTTTCCACTGACAGCTACAGGTTGTCAATAGTTCTTGGATGGAATGAATGGAGACTTTTGTGTATTTGTGTGGCGTATGCAAAATATCCAACCTCGTTATACCACTATCTGTGTTTGGGGATTTTCCTCTGGGCTTTTGATTTGCATAGCTTGGCTTTGCTAATTTATTTTTTATGTACATGCATATATGTATCTGTGTATATAGGCTGAATGTGACAACATGTATTTGTTTTGTTAAGCCTGTCACATGACGATGAGTAATTTCAGGCTGGAGATAACAGTAGGTTACAGACTTTACTCCAGAATAGGGTTGTTTCAGCATCTGGCACGCAGGCACATTTATGCTTGTGATGTTGTAGTGTATTTTGAAGAGTCCTCACTGGCGGTTTGGCTCGTTTATTACAGGTGTTAGGTAATGTACACTGCATTGACCATTCCTTACGTGTTTCAGTAGATGCAAGATAATGGTGTTGTGTGAAAGTTTCATGTGACTTGCTTTGAGAATATCTTAATAGATACAGAGAAAAAAACAAACAAACAGAGTCATTCTCAATATTGAGTTACACCAAAATTCCACAACATCAGTAGCTTTGTTTGATGGTTGGGACAGAGCAAAAGATCCTCCATCAGTCCGTACAAAATGTAATTCTATACAAGACTGAATCAACCTAAAAGGTCTCTGGTCTCCATTTTGAATGAATAGTTATATGCAGAGGACAACATATGATTAAAAAAAGACTTAAAAACTTATTTTTGTTTTTTTATATGTATTTTCAGATTTTTGTTGGTTACCCACAACAACACATCTGGATAAGTGCCTGTTCTACTCGCGATCATCATGGATCGAGATAGTATTGAGAGTGCTTCAAGCTCATCGAACGACAGCATGAACAAGAAGGGTGAAGTTCAGGAGAGAGGAGGGTGGGGAGGAAAACTAGATTTCATCCTCACCTGTATTGGCTATGCTGTTGGCCTGGGCAACATCTGGAGGTTTCCATACCTCTGCTACAAGAGTGGTGGTGGTAAGTATCCTAGATGATTGGGCAAAACAAAAACACCGAGAACAAGGGAAAAACAAATGAACAAAGATTGGGCACCCCCCCCCCCCCCCCCAAAAAAAAAAAACAAAAACAAAAAAAAAAAACAACCAAAAAAAACAAAAAAAACCCCATCGAGAACAAGGAAAAAACAAATGAACAAACCAAAGCCCCCCAAAAGCCAAACAAACAAGACAAAAAAAAAAAAATAGCAACAAGTATCAACAGCAACAGACAACTGCAAAAAACATTCTGTTTTCAATTTTACTAGTAACTGAGTAAGGCAAAAAGAAGAAGCAAAAAAAAAAAAGGTAATTATGCAATACTGTATTCTGTTCTCAGCTTGATCAGTGATACAAAATTCATGCAGCACTCTTTTCTTTTCTGTAATGTCTGTATATGTGATGGTGACGGATGTTAAAACAGTGAATTATTAATTTTGCAGGTGCTTTTTTCATCCCCTACTGCCTGTTTTTGGCATTGTGTGGTCTGCCTCTGTTCTTCATGGAGGTTTCCTACGGACAATTCTCTTCATTGTCCCCACTGGCTATCTGGAGGATCTGTCCTTTGTTCAAGGGTATGTCTATGTGTCCCTAGTATATTTCTGTAGCCTGGTTTACTGATCCTCTGTGAGTATAAAATGTTACTGGTTATGGGTCAGACACTGTCAGTGGTGCAATACTGTTGAAAGAAATTAGCAGAGTTGTGTCACCTGTATGCACATGTATAGAAATTAAGGATTGTGGCTGAGACCCCCCCCCCCCCACACACACACACACACCCACCATCCATCACATGTTTTTGTGAGAGGTACAGAGTTGCAGAAGCTTAGGTTTAGTACCACATAAACGTTGATCACAACCAAGAATTTTGTCATTTCCTGATGGCATTTCCATGTTGGTGGTAATTTTTGGCCTTGGGCTAGAACAGGCCCCTCCCAAACTGCATTATGAAAAAGGAAGTTAACTATAAATTACCAAAAATGAAGAAGAAGAAGAAGGAGAGAGAGAGGGAGAGAGAGAGAGAGAGAGAGAGAAATGAACTTTGAAATGAACTTTATTTTCCGAGGATAAAAGATTAGGTAACATGACCTCTATTAAATCTTGTCCTTGTTAACTAATCTTCACAGAAAGAGAGAGAGAGAGAGAGAGAGAGGAACAAAAAGGAAAAAAAACAAACAAACCCAAAACAACATTTATCATTATTATCATAAATCTTCTGTTGGAGTCATAAGCTTTGAAATTTGGCTGTAACTTTATTGCAGGTGTTGGCATTGGAATGGTGATGGTTTCGTCCATCGTGTGCATCTACTACAATGTGATCATCGCATGGACCATCTACTATCTCTTCATGTCCTTCCGTGCCACTCTGCCTTGGAGTCACTGCAAGAATAGCTGGAACTCGGAAAACTGCATCGACACCAGCGAACGCCTTGCGGCTGAAATGGCTGGAGGCAATTCCACTTCGCTAGAAACCAACGGCCATACTGTTAATGTATCCACAATTGTGGGCAATACTACCGGAGCAGTTGTGAATGCAGTGTATGAAACAGTGACCGGCGTGGCGGAAACTGCTGCCAAAAGCAACAAGTCTATGTCCGCAAGTGAGGAATTTTGGGAGTAAGTGTGCAAACTGAATTTTAAGTTGTTGTCATTTATGTCATGTCTAACAGCAAGAAAAGTAGGTTTTGCTGGCTTTATTGCTGACATGGTATACATGTATATACTCCGTGTAGGCACGAACCAGAAGCCATCTGAGTAGTAAGCTATATCCCATGGTTGCCAAGTCCTATATTCAGTTTGCCGAGAATCGGGGCTTATCAGTGAAGTACGACTTCGGGGCCTGTTGCTAGTTCCACTTGCTGCAGTGGTTTCAGTCACCATCAATGCTGCACTATATGACCAGACTAGTCTTGGACAATCCCATGTTGTTCACTCTGCAACCCACTCCCACTGTGCGAAGCGAATCCCCTTCTGAGGTTTTATCTAGGCGAACCTGACCCTGTACCATATGACCAGTTCTTCCTTTTGGCTTAGGCAGTCTGTCAGATAGACGTACTCACCTGTAGAAATTTGTCTGTTACAGGCGCCATGTGCTGCAGCTGTCGTCTGGTATCGATGACATGGGGGAACTGAGATGGCAGTTGGTCATCACACTGGCTTTGTCCTGGATCTTTGTCTTCCTCTGTCTCTTCAAGGGTGTCAAGATCCTAGGAAAGGTATGCAAGATACTGAGTTTTGATTCTTCACACAGGTTACCTTGGCAAAGGGGGTTAATTGAGACTGGGAGGTGAAACACAGAATTTGCCAAGATGTAGTCTTGATGTAGAAATAACATTTTCTTCTCTACTGGTTTGTAAAAATAGTTTTCGTTAATACAATGCAGAGGTAGCAGATGCGCCTGAGAGATCTGTGTCATTGTACGTGTAAAAGTAGTTTTATTTAACCTGTGAAAATATGGCTTTCAGGTGATGCATTTTGCTGCCCCATTCCCTTACATGGTGCTGCTGGTGTTGCTGATCCGCGGTGTGACGTTGCCGGGTGCTCTGGAGGGCATCAAGTTTTACATCGTCCCTCGCTGGGAAAAACTGGCTGAGTTTCAGGTACTGTATTAAGCCGTTTCAGTATTCAAATGGAATTTTGATGTAACTCGGTTTTTAGGGTAGCTGATGATGACACATTTTCTCTACTTGTCCTGAGGTATTCCTGAAATGAAGTTGTGCCAGAATTTCACTGTTTTAAACTTTGATATTTTTTTTCTTTGAAATTTGCTGCGTTTCTTGGTCATCATTCTGTATTCACACTCAGTAGCTGTTTTACATTCATTGCTTATTGTGATGTTGATATGATCATGTTATACTTTCTTTATATAGGTGTGGGGAGATGCGGCTTTGCAGATCTTTTACTCCGTTGGCATGGCTTGGGGAGGCATCATCACCATGGCTAGCTACAACCGCTTTAACAACAATGTTTACAGGTGTGTTCCATCACCAGGATGGTGATCAATTTTGTCAGTTCTATAAGTTTAAATCTGAAAAAAAAAATGACGCTAAATCTTTTGATTTATAGCCAGAATACTAGTAATATGCGGAAAGTGTATGACAATCCAAATGCATTTGTGCTATTAATATTGAAACGAAACTAGAGAAAAGTGAAATGAGTGAATTGTATTGAGTGAATCTCTGCATCTGTTATTTCGTTCCCTGAAGAAGACTTTTAAACTGAAAATTTAAGTGTAAATTTGTTCTGTCTGCTGTCCTCTTAGTGTTTTGAACACACTAGCAGTCTTTTTATCTTTTGTTCTAATAAAAATAGAAATGATTTCTTGAAGGTGTGGGTCTTGGGCTTTATAGCTAGACAGTAACGGTGATTTAAGTGATCAGTTCTGTATGTACAGGGATGCCATGATTGTGCCGCTCATCAACTGTGGCTCCAGTATCTTCGCGGGATTTGTCATCTTCTCCATCCTTGGCTTCATGGCTCATGAGGCTGGCAGCACCGTCGACAAGATTGTTACTCAGGGTAAATATTTCTAAGCTGGCCATTTATTTGGACTAGGGTCATTTATAACATTGCGATTATTACTGCTATTCGTCATAGAACAGTTCACATAACCTTGATTTCAGTTGTGTGTTTTTTTTCTTTGTGGGTCAGTATGGTCGCCCTCTTGCGGTTTTTACTTTCTTCCCATGTGACTTGGTAAAAGGGAACAAACTCATTACTAATCTGATAAAATCAGCAGCCTGGTAATTTGAGTCTGGAGCACGATTGCAGAAAAACTCAACTACCTATAATGTTGAACTTCATGAGTTGAAAACTTGAGGAACAGGTCTTTCGATCGAGGCTGCAAAGGAATCACTCATTTCATGTTTAAATTTTTAAAAACTGTGTTTTAGTTACTCATTGCATCTGGATCAGCCCTCTTCCTTTCCAGGATGATTGATTTGTGTTGTCTGTAATGTAACTACATCTTTTTGCGATGTGGATTTCAGGTCCTGGTCTGACATTTGTTGCTTACCCTGAGGCTGTCTCCAAACTGCCCATCTCCCCACTATGGGCAGTGTTGTTCTTCCTCATGCTTTTCGTCATTGGGCTTGACAGCCAGGTAACCAATCATTCGCTTTCGGCCAAATGGAGTCAAAAACCTTGACTGTGTGACCCCTGTCGCAGGTCAAGGTTAAGATGTGGAAGACAGTGTGCAAGCACGTTCCCTCAGTCCATGATTTGAGACTGTATGTTCAGTGTACGTGGATAGTAGAACTTTTGGGGTGTATGTGGGGATAGACTGTAGGGTCATAAATGTTTGGTCATTTAGGCTACAGAGCTGTTGAAATGTAAAATTATAGCTTTGGGATGAAAATAGCAAATTTTTCATTTGTAGACTTGCATGAAATATTCAATTGTGCTAGTGAGTGAGTGGGCTGGTGAGCTTGAGTGAAAGATTGGGAGTCTAACTACAATGGCTTTGGTTTTTATACTAGTGAATGGTATCTTTGCTAGTGCGCATGTACACACACTCACGCACACGTGTGTGTGTGTGTGTGTGTGTGTGTGTGTGTGTGTTGACATTAGAGGCATCACACAGGCAATTATCAGGTTGAATCTGAATATTCTCTTACATCTTACACTGACTGCAGTAGATCTGAACTTCTTAATTCTTTTCTATGGTTTATATTTACTTGCTTTGTCTATTTTTCTGATTCTACGTTGTCTTTTTGTCATTCATTTATCTTACACAGCTTTACTTTCAACAGAACAAATTCTTTCCTTCCTCTAGCAGCTTATGAACACTTACAGGGAAACTATTGGGGTACACCTATAATTGTTGGTTTAAATTTGATATACGGTCTCAAAGAGTGGACGTGTCTGCACGCAGATCAAAACATCAGACAAATCACCATTCCTACAGGGAATTGCAGCAGCCTTGAGCCGTTTGATGCGATCCACTTGCACACAAAAATTGTGTCTGTGCATGTGTGAAAGCGCATATTATGGTGGCCAATACAATAATATAACTGTTTTGGAAATTGCATATGTCAGTACCTTGTGTCTTGTTGAGAGTCATAGTTTCATATCGCCTCAGATAGTGAGACACACTTGACAGATTTGGCTTTGGGCATTTTACTCCAGTGATGTCACAGTCACATACTTTTAATAGTGTTTATGAAATACAGTGGGGCCACAGTGCACGCATCTCTTTGGAACAAGGCTGCTGGTATTTCCAAGCTTGCCTTTTTTTTTTACCTCTGCTTAATCTTTTTTTTATCCTTTTTTATTTGAAGTGCCTATATATTTAAAAACTTAAAGGTATTTGCAGATTTATACATGTCAGCCATATTTGTTGAAGGAGTTTAAATGTAGACACTGTGTTACATACTGCATGAGGTGATGAATTTAAGAAAGTCAGGGCTGAACTGTTTTGAACTTGATTAGCATATGATAAATTTTGGGAATGTATCAAATTTTAAAGGAAAAAATATGAGTTGCAGCATATGAATTCCTTCACTCTTCGTGACGAAGGAATGATATGAGCAGGACGTTTCCTTGCCGTATTTCACTGTACCTATCGACAGGCATGTTTTGAATGTATGCAAAATTGAAATCAGTCATATGAATGCAAAATTGCGACCAATCGTGAGAGACATGTTGTGTGTGATCATGCAAGTGTGAGAGGGAAGGGTGTTTAGGCAGTTCAAATCGCGTGCCTAAAGCAGAGGACTTGTTACAGACCAGTCGGAAGAAAGGTTGATGGGAGATGGCACCCAGATGTGAACAGGTATGCTTTGCAAAAAATGGGCGAAGGCATGGGATGGCGGGAATAGGTTATCATCCAGTTTTCATTATGGGTCTGTATTTTTTAATGAATATTTTTTTGCTCTTTAAGGAGAGATGGTATTTAGTGTTGTTTTGGGGAAGCTGGGGCAGTGAGGCATTTTAACAGGTTTTTCGGGGGGAGAGTTATAACGGATTTCACATGGAGAGTTAAGAGTGGGTTACTCATGGTATGACATGTTTTCATTTGCAAGGGGAAGACGGGGCGGCGCGGTGATGCCCTGTGTCGGCCAGAACGCACAACGGGCCCAGATCCAGTGTATTTAACAATCTGTTCTTGTGTTTTCTCTGGTACACTCAACTTAGACTGTAGTCACAACATTCATTTCATTTCCGTCATTTTCTTTCATTTTAATCCCTTCTGTGCTGGTTTCTTTCAGTTACTTCTTTTGTTGGTACGTCGTCCACTGAGTAAATTAGGGATTGAGATGGGGACTGTAATCATGTGTCAGGGACAAGGTGTGGTGGTGGGGGTGGTGGTGTAGGACCCAAATTGATCAACAGAGGTAGAGTGTATGTATACCTTTATTTGTTGTTTGTGTGTGTGTGTGTGTGTGTGTGTGTGTGTGTGTGTGTGTGTGTGTGTGTGTGTGTGTGTGTGTGTGTGTGTGCAGCTTGTGTGTTTCTTGTTTTTGAGGCAGGGATCTGTTTGTTGGTGGAGGAGGTACTGTATGTATTGTATTTCCCCGCAGTAAGTATTATTGAAGAGCGCCACGTGTACCTGATTCGATTTCTTAGTCAGTTGTCCGTTTTGGGGGTTTAGTCTGAAAGAAAATTTGCAGCCCACTTTGTTTTATGTTGTGTAGACATTAGTAAAATGACATTGTAACATTAGCATTGTATACACCGGTAGTATTTTGGATCAACTTCCTTAAGTACTCAGAGTGATACAAGTGTTGGTTTTGGTTTTTGAAATCTCCAAGCAGTGGACGTTACCAACACAGCCTGTCTGTCTCTCATCTACATGTTTGCAGGTCATTTAGCCAGCCAACTACTTCACTGCCAGACCTCAAAATTTGTACTTTTTTCACATATTTTTTTGTATTTTACTGTGAAGCAAATTGTTGAACACCTCGTGTGCTTCCACAGTTTATAAATTGTAAGTTGGGTGCAACCTGACAGTCGCTGCATTTAGGGTAGTGCAGTGCAGTGGTTATTCTTCGTTGCATTTCTAACCATCGAAAATCACAGTTGCTCTTTATTTGTGATCCTTAGATTTACTTGATAGTAGGCATGTGTTCGTGTGATTCAGTGACGTGTTTTTGCAGATGTCGCAAGGAATGAATAGAATGTTTTGAAACAAGTTAACGGACATACACCCTGAAAGAAATTAAAATGAATCAGTGCAGAGACCTTTTGCTTTTCCGTGCAAGCACTTTTTGGTTTGTTTAGTGACTGCATTATTGAAATTGAAGTTGCTTTGGATGTGTATCCAAAAAAGTGAGGAGACATGCAAAAATCCAAGTTTTTTTTTTTTTTTAAATAGGAAAATCAAGTTCATTCCTTGTCTGGTTAGAGGGGCAGTGTTTGCATGGGTGTTTTTACTCCCAGTCTTGTGTTTTGAGCAAATGCTAAATTTTTGACACCAGAAAATTAATATTTAAGGGTTAAGCTGCTGTTCTGTTTTCAGTCGTCATTGACTGACTATACCTGTCAGCTTCGTTTTTGCATCAACCTCTAGAGACGGGTGTGTTTCTTTTTCAGCTCGTGGACGAAAAATTAATTAAATTAAAAAACAACTATCTGTTAGAAGTCAGATGTTTAAAATTTCTAGGTCCGGAACTGAGCATTGGTCGTTAGTAGTCCGAAGGCTTTAAGTCTGTAAAAATGGATGGAAGTTAAAACTGTGTTTGGAGCCCGCTTGTGCAGGATTGATGTTTAACTGTGCTGGAAAATCTGGAGTTTGTTGTTTTAAAGTCGTTGTGTCGCCAACGGATTCGTAAAAAGATGTATGAGAGTGATCAGTTTGAATTCTTATAGCGGCATCCTTGTGTAATCATCCTAAGGCATCTGTTTGGTGTTTCCTGCTGTGAGTAGTTAGCCCATCATCTTTCACACCTAGAACAGTGGAAGTGGTGTTCAGAGGAGGGGAGGTTAAGGCTGACAATTTTGATACATCACATTACGTGAATTTCCAGCGGTACTGCAAAGGATGGAGCAGAAAGAAGTTAAGTTTTAAAAAATAATGTTCAGAAAGCCTTGCACACACAAAGTGCTAATCAATTACTTTAAGTTAATTAATTGAACTGGCACACACAACCCGCATGTGGCATGGTGCACTGTACGTATCAGCACTGCTGCACAAAATGGCTTCCACAGCACCCATCTATTGCAAAATTAATAACCAGATTGTAAAAATAACCAGATACTTAATATAATCAGATGATTGATAATCTGCCATGCTCATCATCAGTCTGAAAGGATTGACTTGGCTCGGCAGAACGATGTTCCCCTGCATTGTTTTTCCCTGCTCTTGCACGACTTGGTAGCAATGGCACCCGTGCATGCTGCCCCTCATAAATGTTTCTTTTATGTGCAAGATGGCTACAAGGCAAACCTTTTTCCCTTAATACAACATCATTGTGTAGATATTTCATCAAAGAAATTGATGATTAACATCAGCTGAAGGCTTAGCTATTGTATTAATTTACAGGAGATGACTGATAAATTAAAAAAAAAAATCATGCTAAAGAAAAAAACAATAACAAAAATCAGAACATTTTACAGAAACTTTTGGTCTGTTAAACTAAGGTCATATAAAGATATAAAGTACAGTTTCATGCAGTGCCTTGTAACTGTCTTCCAATGTTTATAGCTGTCATTGCCACACTGGAAACAGCCACTTGGGCACTTCTTGTCTGACAGTGTCAGTGGCAAAATCAAAAGGAAAAAGAAACAAGCTTCTTTCTTCTCAGATGTCACTGTTAAATGCAAGTTCTTTTTTATGTTCCAGTTTGGAATGTTTGAGACCATGCTGAGCGGCTTGATTGACGAGTTCCCTCACCACCTTCGCAACAAGAAGACGCTTGTAACGGCTTGCACCTGTCTGTTTGAGTTCCTGTTTGGGCTGCCCAGCATTTGCCAGGTATGTCTTCAGTGTTTCGATTATTTTCTTTGTACTGTATGTGCATTTGTGTGCTGGAATAGTCTATCTTAATGATATGGTGGAGCACTCAGTGCAATGCGCAGACATTTGCTAGCTGTGCAAACAAGAACTGCAACAGTCCAAAGTTGTCCTTGTCACCTGTTGTGGAAACTGCAGTTTTTGGCTGGCATTTAAGCTTCTGTTTGCTAGTGCAAGCCTGTGTCAAGCTGTTGTCCAAGTGATACAATGCTGGACACCATCTAAACAGCTCCAAACGATTTGTGAGACTAGGTATATATTGAGAGGATAGGTCTTCAACTAAACCCTTTATTTGATTAAAATGGATTAATTCCATCTTTGCTAAGACAACTTATGTTTTTGAACAGTTTCGCTTGTATGCTGGAAATACTCTATCTTGATGATAAGCAGAGTTCTTAATGCGAAACAAATTTGTTTATACTTTGCATGAGCGGTCAAACATTCAGATTCTAGATTGATGTTTCACCTGCACAAACGCTCAGCGTGGTCGCTGTGTTGTCGAGTACGCTTCTGTTGGCTCAGTGCCAGCATGACAAACACTATCACGTACTGTCCAGGTGTCTAAGTAGTGTGATGATAGATACCACGAGAACAGCTCAGAACGATCTGCGAGCATGAAAGTGGCAGCATTGGCCTAAACTTTGATTGCCACCCTTGAAAAATATCAAGTTACAGTTCTCTCCCTCTTCCCTGGAGAACTTTCACTAATCCGATCTGGACAGTAAGCTGGTTGTTGGAACAGTCAAAATAGAATGTGCTTTGCAAGAGATTTTCGGTGTTGAGGTTAATGCATGTGGCTGTTGTTTTTCAGGGTGGAATCTACGTGCTGCAGATCATGGACTGGTACTGCGCCAGCTTCTCGCTCATGCTGATCTCCCTGTTTGAGTGTCTGGCCATCGCTTGGATCTACGGTGAGTCATACAGATTAACCCTGTTTTTTTTTGTTTTTTTTTGCTGCCCCAACTCTTTGCCAGCTCCTGAGGTGTTCCTCCCAGGTCATGGGTGGAACCCACGGAGGACTCGGAAGCTGGGACAATTTTTATTATGCATGATGATGGAGATGAGGATGATAGTAAGATGATGCTATGGAGGTCCATGTGGTTTGGGACTGCTGGACAGGGCCGCATTCCACGCTTCCTGTCATAAATATCCCGGCATTAACCAGGCCCAGGAACTACGGCACCTGCGGTGCCGGCCGTGTAATCATCCACATCATAAGACGTGTGATACTAAGGGAAGCACCCCCAAAGTCGCACCCGTGAAGTGGGTGAAACTCGGCTGTGTGGCAACAGCCTCCCCATTGGGCCCATAGCACACCCGCTCTGGGTAGGAGCCGACCTAGGTAGGAAAAATCCCGCTTGCCTCGGCTGGGATTCGAACCCGGGTCTCTCCATGATCCGAAGTGCTAACCACTACACTACGGGGGCCGGTTAGATTAACCCTGTTACTGTCATCATATGTCAGACAGTAGCTGCTTGGAGTGCCCACTGTGATAATGGAAGTTAAGGACTAAGTACTCAATATAATCAAGAGCCTGAAAAAAACAAACAACAACAACAACAAAAAACTGCCACACTTTCGTCCAGCTTTCCAAAAACAATTTGAACCCTGGTTCAATGTGTAGATATGGTACTGCAGAGAGGGGTGTGACTCTGTCTGCCGATCCAGGACTCAGGTCTCTGCTGTTTTTATGTTACAAAAAAAAAGAAAGAAAAAAGCTCTGAGTCCAAAGACTATTTTCCATTTTATACCTGTTGTTTAATGGACAGTAAAGTATTTTTGAATTGAATTAGAATCAGCGATAGCACAGTTAGATGTGTAGCTCCCAGCAGAAATATTTCCTTCATATAATGATGTAAAGTGATCATCATTTTAACATTGACATGTAAAATGCAGTCCTATTTATTGGACTCTTGAGGGGATGTTATAATGAAGGTTACATGTAAATGGATCCTTTTTCATATACCCTCTTCCCGGCCCATTTCCCCGTGTCCATGTATAATTATGACCCTGAGTTTAATTCATTTGTTTTTCTTGTTTTGTTTTTTTAAAGTGTGCCTTGGGTTTTGTTTTGACAGGCGTTGACAGGTTCATGAAGGACATTGCCCTGATGATTGGATATGAGCCTCACAGAATCTGGATTGTCATGTGGAAATTCGTTACCCCTGCTGCCATTCTGGTGAGTCGATTTTCAAATTAAACTGCTGAGAGTTTCAAAGAATAGAGGAATAATGGGAATATTGTTACTGCAGCTGTATCGCACACTCAGGACGGATAAGTGTCTAATATTGGTACTGCAGCTGTATCGCACACTCAGGACGGATAAGTGTCTAATATTGGTACTGCAGCTGTATCGCACACTCAGGACGGATAAGTGTCTAATATTGGTACTGCAGCTGTATCGCACACTCAGGACGGATAAGTGTCTAATATTGGTACTGCAGCTGTATCGCACACTCAGGACGGATAAGTGTCTAATATTGGTACTGCAGCTGTATCGCACACTCAGGACGGATAAGTGTCTAATATTGGTACTGCAGCTGTATCGCACACTCAGGACGGATAAGTGTCTAATATTGGTACTGCAGCTGTATCGCACACTCAGGACGGATAAGTGTCTAATATTGGTACTGCAGCTGTATCGCACACTCAGGACGGATAAGTGTCTAATATTGGTACTGCAGCTGTATCGCACACTCAGGACGGATAAGTGTCTAATATTGGTACTGCAGCTGTATCGCACACTCAGGACGGATAAGTGTCTAATATTGGTACTGCAGCTGTATCGCACACTCAGGACGGATAAGTGTCTAATATTGGTACTGCAGCTGTATCGCACACTCAGGACGGATAAGTGTCTAATATTGCACATGTAGCAGCAAGCCTCTTCATTTTGACGATTCTTCTGTTCTGAAGGTGTGCATTCTGGTGTGAAAGCAAACCAGCCAATAAAAAAAGGAGGAGAAAAAAAAATGTTCTTGTATTTAGTGAGCGCTTTTCCTGTTACATACACACTTCTGTATATACCTGAATTTGTTTGTTGCTGTGCAGTTTATCTGGCTGTTCAGTGTGATTACACTGGGACCGGTGACGTATGGTGACTATAACTACCCTAAGTGGGCAATTGCCATGGGTTGGAGTATCGGTGTGTGCTCAATGCTTCCCATCCCACTGTATGCTATCTTCAAGATCGCAACGGAAAAGGGGCCCATCGTTCAGGTGAGATATTTTTTAGTGGTCAGACCGTTTGACCTTTTGGATGACTGTTTTGTTCTGGTCTTTCTTTATTTATTTTTTGACTACCAGGTGATGTGTGAGGGGAAGAATCGTCCACATCAGCCTTTCACCTTCACTTACGCACGCACACGCACATACACACCCACAGTGTACACACTAGCACCCCACCCCACCTCTCTTTTACATGGCTGGGTTAAGAAACCAGTCCATGAAACCTGTGGTCATAAGAAAACTGCTTTCAGAGATTGCAGGCTTTCGCACTAGCACTCACACTCACACCAAGTTTTGAATGATCCTATCTGTTAAATTGAAAAGACCAACCAGAAGAAAATTACATACATTTATACCACTCTACCACTATTACAAGTCATGGTATAAAATCCATAATTCACCACATGTGGTATAAACATTGTACCCATGACAACCACGCGTGTATTTTATGGCTGTACCTAAAGGCCATGTCACACGAGAGGGCAAAAACACTTGAAAACATTGTTTTCAGATGTTTCGCTGCGAAACAGTGTGTTTTGTCGTGTGACATACTTCACAACAATGTTTTCAAAACACTGTTTCGATCGTGTTTTCAGTTTAAGAGCCTGCCCTAAAATCCGAAAACGTGTTTTGTGTTTCAACCAATGAAAGCCGCCGTGCGGAGTGTCAAGTGACACCTTCCCGTATCCGCTCAGTCAACATGTATGTATAAGGAAAAGAGACATCGACTTTACCCAGAAACCCCATCCAGAGGTATTTCATACGCATTGAAGTTCTACATACAAGAAAAGGGTGTCTAGTAAGGTAGGAATGTCTTGACCGTAGCAGGGAAACTTGTTTTCAGTGTGACATCGCCTTAAAGAGTGAACAGGTATTACCCCTAGCAGTGTTCCAGCAGTGTGTTCTGGTGAAAGGATTTGCGTCACAATATGACGCGAAAAGGGACTAAGGAATAATTTACGTCACGACATGACTTAGTTCGACTTCGTACGGAAATGGGGACGAAGGAGCTTTGCCAGTCGCTTGACGTGGAATTGTTGATCTTTTGCTGCGTGTTATCAACAAGCGGTCGTGTTTGTGACAAGCGTAAGCCTAGTTCCAGTTCTCTACTAAGACGGAGGCTTCGAAACGGAAAAGCTGACTTCTCAAAGCCTATGGACAAAGCGAGGTAAAGCACCTCAGTCAGTGATGTCGCGTGAAGCATTTGGATTGCCGATGTCAGCTTTCAAATCAAAGACTTGAAATGCAGGTAGGGACGTGGTATAAATAATTTTCCCAATTCGGTGCCCCCGATTACGTAAAATACACCACACTCGTTTGTTGATTTCGACCGTAAAACTGCTCGTTAAAACTCGCAGTTTTACGGTCGAAATCAACAAACTCGTGTGGTGTATTTTCCGTAATCGGGGGCACCTCATTGTGAAAACTCTATGTATTACACATGTCTGTATATGTGATGTACGTGTTGAATGTTTTTACCATTTGGGCGTTTTTATACCTTTTGAATGTGTTTTACTTTTTCTCCTACCACAACAGAGAGTGAGGAAACTGCTGAAACCCACAGAGGAATGGGGTCCACGAAATCCTGAGGACAGGAAGCGCTATCTGGCGTCTCTCGGTCATGCTGACCTGGAGACAGTGGAGACGTTAACGTCAAAACCTTCACCCATCTACAAACCCTCCGCCCCGGAACAGTTCAACTTGATATCGAACCCTGAAAAATCTGATTTGTGAGAAATCGTAGAAATCGTGCCATTCGGACAAGCATCCCAATCTGTGGACATTGCATTCATGAGAGACGGTGTTTGATGGACGAAAATCTCAAGTCCATCGTCAGAATCATTCATCGCATGGGATTCTCTTCCTGGAGGTGTGGTAGCTGTGTGCCTTAACTACAGCCAACGTGGAGCTTCTGGAATATTCATTCTTCAGTGGTGCTGTCGTAGGCCCTTGGGGATGCTTCAGTTCTGATTGAAATCTCCTTGTATCATGCAGTCCGCCTCACGACTCATTATATGCAGCCCGCCATACTACTCCATTCTGTTGCAACTGAAACACTGCTGTGACTGAAATCTGCTTGAGGCACAGTACTCAGGCTTTGGAAACGGACTGGATTTTACTGTACCAGAGCAGATAGCTGTAGGATCTCAGATGGTATCAGTACACTTGTAATTCAAGAGGTGTTGTAGTGCATGCGTGTGAGTTCATGTAGATCTAAAGGTAAGCATAGCTTTCAAAGGCAGGCAAGAAGCATGTTACAGCAATAGTTTGCTAGCCGTTTCATTAGGGGCTGGCAGTGTTATGTGACTCACTCATCACATTTGTACCTCAAGGGTGCAGTGATGTGCTTCCTCAATGGGCAGCAACCCAGATTTCTCAAGAAGGGATAGTGAAGAAGAAAAAATTAAAAGAGTGACTTCCAGTAAAATGAATGAGCTACATTGTCATCTTAGTTGTAGTTTGATGTCAGCATTGACATCTTAAGTGTCAACACGTATTGTGCTTCGAGACTTCTGAAGAAAACTATACCTATTAATGGCATTCGACTATTCATAAATCTCAGGAACAGTGCACTGTCACTCGAGAATGTTGGGCTGGGAGTGTGCACTGTGCCTTGCCTTTTGCTATGCAGGGACGTGTATCAATACTTTATTTTCATAGGGTGAAATTCAGTCATCTCTAAAAGCTGGTTTGGTTTATGTCAGAACTCGCCATACTGGAAAGTCCGCCCAAACTATTCTGTGTATAGCTAACCATATTAAAACCTGTGAATTTCCATGTTCATGCCTCTGTTCGCACGCATGCACATCGTTTAAGTTAGAAGTCCACGTAAGTGCCTGTTCTAAAGAAACTAGCAAACCTTAGAGATCATATTTAAGCACACGGTTATATCTGATGGGTATGTGGATGTACATGTGTCGGCATTGTCATTCAAGCCAACAGTAGGTACAGGCAGAAGTTTTTTTGTTTTTTAAATTTTGTATAAAACAAAAGAGGAAGCACAGTTTGGACCAGCATGAAAGCTGCTCAAGATATTATGCTGACTGTGGCTAAAGACTACAGATGTGCAATGTACAAGTCAGCCTCTTTTTAGTCCATCCAGATCTAAATCGATCGCACCGTTGAGTCATTCACAGTCCATCCATCGAACGATAGCCAGTAAATGGCCAAATTGTAAAGTATGTCTGTCCTTGAAATTAAAGAGTTTGTGTGTTTGTGTTCCTGACTTGCTCAGGAGAGAACAAACCAGAAGACATTTTTTTTTTATATCATGGTACTTGTACTACACATAGAATACCAAATTAACCAACTATTACCAGAAGTCAGATCATGCTTTGGTAAAGTTTAACCCCATTTCATTTGGGTTTTTATGGGGGGGTATTTTTTTGACATCAAATTAATTACATGCAGACTCAGAAATATTCTGTTTACAGATCGACAGAGCCATAATCTGCATGTAGCCCAAAAGGAGCCGCTTACATGAATGTCCATGGGTGGATGTGTGTCAGGGTGTGGATGAACTGAGACTCTGCTTATTAAAGACGTATGGAGGAATTCCGAGTGCTTGAAGTGTGTGTGGGGTGTAAATTATTAAGCCAGCAGGTGTAATATATCCGAGAATACTACATGTACAATCACCAAAGTGCAGGATAATCATATTGTAATGTGTTATATACCTATGGCTGGAACTAGCTTGTAGAATATGCTTCTACCATTCAGCTGTGCTGTGGTATAATGTTAACTCTGATTGTTACTTCTAGTTCGATGTTGGGAAAAATTGTGACACATCTAAACAGATAAAGAGTAAGATTTTTGAGTGATTAGAAACATACTGTGATCGTAATTGCTGACTCGAAAGTGTGTCAGCATCCAAATTTTAATTTAGTGTCATCCCTGTTTAGTGGGGATCTTGTAAATTTTGGCTCTGTGAGTCTTTGCTGTGTGTGCAGGTTGAGAAATTAACTGCACACTGTAGTGTAATTTTGATCCTCTTCTAGCCCTTGAGAGGGCTGCAGAGAGAGATGTGAACTGTTTATATGCTTGTACATACAAGCAGCATACATGTGAGGCGAAGATTTAATTGACTTTTTTGTTGAAAGAGTCCCAGTTATGTGCAGAATTTTACGGCATTCAGTATACAGGCTTAATGTGATGTTCTAGCTGGATCGGGCAACTGTAAGAAAATACCGCGTGTGTCACATTGGGGTTTTCACTGATCTGTTTTGGGCACCCACCGAGAGACCACACATTCATTCCTGCACCCATTAAGAAAAAAAACAAAACAAAACCCTCTGGGGGGGGGGGGGGGGAACTAAAAATAAAAAGCCCCAAAGATGAAAGGAAAATAATCTGCTATGGCTTGTTAGTGGCCTTCCGTCTTTCCCTCATGTTTTACTGCTATTTTAAGACTGGCTAGTCTGCAACAGTAATATCTATTTGTTGTTTTATATAGACTTTGACTTCTGCCAAGTTCCAGCCTTTATAAGGCAATTTTCCTTGTGTACCTAGCAGTACCTGTACCTTTCATTGCTTTTCTGGCGGTTACTGTTCTGTTGACATTTGACACCATGCATTTGCATGTTCATTATGCGTAAAGGGCTTGCCATACAGACTATTGTACACGTTGATCTATGTACAGTATTCATTTCAAGCAGTGCAAGCAATCGTTGTCAGCAGTTTTCTGCTCAAACTCGGGCATTACTTGTGTTTCTTGTTTAAGTACAAGTCAGTAACACGTACTGCTGCAGCTTGACAAGTTTCACTGTAAAATTGATGGTGTAACATACTTTGATCTCTCATCTTCTGCTAGCTATGATCATCATCTTGCATGTATAATATATATGATTAGAGATTATTCTCTTGCTCTACAGTTTGTTTTTTTTAAAAATAAAGTATGATTTAAAAAAAGAAAAAAGGTTCATAATAATGCTGTCTGTAAATAATGCTCCAATTGCTCATGTATCCCCAGTGCACTTAACGATTTAGCTCAGCTTATTGTGCCTTCATTGGTTTGCATTCATTTTCTGATCAGTGATTTTAGTGTGGGTGAAGCGAGTGGAGCACAAGGTCTGTAACAACACAGGGTGCTGTGTCCATTAACCATTTTATCACGTACATGCTGTGCTAAATTTCAAAGTATAGATACGGTATAATCTGTGTACGTGTGAATAGCGGTCCTATGTATATTCAATAAAACTGTTGAAGAAAGCTTGTCCTAAGCAGCTTAAATGTGCATGTAGATGTTGAGTTTTGTTTTTAATCACTTCACTTAAGGTCTGTCCATTTCATACTCAACATGCAAAAGCAATGCAGAATTTGTTAACTCTGTAGCAACATTGTAACATTGAGTGAGACATGCATCTTATTTACATAAGTATGTGACTAGTTTCTGCATGTGTAAACTTTCAGAGGGTAACTTTCAGTGGTGTTCCTCCCAGGTCATGGGTGAAACCCACAGAGGACTTGGAAGCTGGGACAATTTTTATTATGCCTGATGATGGAGTTGAGGATGATAGTAAGATGATGCTATGGAGGTCCATGTGGTTTAGGACTGCAGGACAGGGCCGCATTCCACGCTTCCTGTCATAAATATCCCGACGTTAACCAGGCCCGGGAACTACGGCACCTGAAGTGCTGGCCGTGTAATCATCCACATCATAAGACGTGTGATACTAAGGGAAGCACCCCCAAAGTCGCACCCGTGAAGTGGGTGAAACTCGGCTGTGTGGCAACAGCCTCCCAATCGGGCCCATAGCACACCCGCTCTGGGTAGGAGCCGACCTAAGTAGGAAAAATCCCGCTTGCCTCGGCTGGGATTCGAACCCGGTCTCCCGGCCCATGATCCGAAGTGCTAACCACTACACTACGGGAGCCGGTCACTATTGCATTTTCATTTGCAGTTCATCAAACTGAAAACACTGAAAATATTTTTGAATCTCGCCCACAGTGAAGTGAATTGTGTTATCCTGTCATAGCATGCGTTGCACTCGAGATTGTATTGATACTTTAATTATTTTTAAGGGTTATTATATTACTAATACCTGTGTCCTTTAGAAAACATTGAAAAGAAAGAAATCAGAGTTAAGAAAGAGTCTCAGACACCTTCCTGTCTTGAGAGCATTTTGTAATAAGATATTGTTATTGTATATTTTTGATAACAGATGACACTACTGATAGAGTTTGAACAATATGGCTGAAGATGCAGGTGATTTTTTTCATTCCTTGGGTTGACTAATACTGAAAAAAACAAAAACAAAAACAATCAGTTTTTGAAAGATGCCTGCACTGTAATTTAGTTGTATGTTAGGTTAATTGCTACAGCAGATGTTCCTTTTTCTGCAGTTCGACTGTATCTGTTGTATTTAATCATATTTCCGATGTACAATCAGGAATTTGCATGGGTGTCAGTATTGCAATCAGTTTACACATTTTTTTTTTTTTTTTTTATGTACAGCTAAGCTGCTCTACAGTATTGGCAAATTCAGACTCACGTCCATGCTGAACTTAGCACAGATTCCAAATTGTCAGTGTGTTTATGTCATTGAATTGATTAGTGGCAGATCTTTTTGTTATGAATGTACATGTAAAACTGTACATATTTGCAAAAAATAAAGCCAACTTAAAGACTATATTTTCTCAAGCTTATGATTTCTAGTGTGAGAGTTGCAAGTTACAGAAACACACGTGCACACTCCACAGTCTGAAGATCGTAAGTTGGGTCTGACGGGGTGAAAATGTGTCGAACCCATTTTTCTTTTCTTGTGTGTGTGTGTGTGTGTGTGTTTTCTGCAGTGGGGCGTTGCCCTCATCGTCCCCCAGTAGGGCGCTGCCTCTGCACCTTGGCATGGGTTTCAGTCTTTTTTTTTTTCCTCATCAATTCCCCAGCCTGAACGTTACAGTTGTCACAGGTGTAGCATGCAACGCAAGTCTGGGGAATGTGGCTGACCTATGCCCCTGAGGTGTATGTTTCACATCACACAACACCAGACACAAAGTTTTTGTTGCCATTTATTACTGCACTGAGAGGCTGACAACATCAACAGTTAAGTCCAACATTTATACACAACTGCCATGTACACATACACCTGCGTCTACTGAATCAGCAACACACTTCAACAAAGTGTTAAAAAAGTGAAAATAACAAGACCACATGATAATCATGCACAAGCTGCTGGCTTGTATCAGCTATGTAGAAAAACATACATAAAACTACATAATGTATGTACACCACACTGGTGAAATAAAAAATTCCATACATGCTTGTTAAGTCACGAGTAAGCGTGTGTGTGTGTGTGTGTGTGTGTGTGTGTGCTGGTGAGTAAAAGAACAGCCATATTTAACTAGAACAGGTATCGACTGTTCAGCAACACTTTAGCTGTAATGCATTAGTCTTACAAAAGCTGACTGAACTTCTAGAACAAAGTTCTACTTACATGCTCATCTACATACGTGCTCTTTCTTGTCACACAGAAAAAAGCTACATACCTGGGTAGTCAAATTTTTGCACACTTAGGAAATATCATCGGCAGCAATAAACACAACAATAAACTTGACAAAGATGATCTGACAAACTACCATCTGCTATTAAGTACACCTGTACGTCTAAAGTTGCTGATCACCAGAAATGTTCATGCAAGTACACAATACTACACTGGTACGTACGATATGTGTACATTATATACATTAGCAAATTATTCACATCTATACATATACATGTACGAACTTGATATGACTGAGGGAAAGGTTGTAGAAAAGTGATGTTTCAAGGAAATGAAAGACGGCGATGTAGAACTGACAAATAGGATGTCACCAGAATAAGCTTTTCGAACGGCCAACAATTAATATAAGCTCTGCTAGAAGCTAGATATCACGCTAAAATATATCACATTTCTGTTTGAAAATTATACTTCATGACTTCCTGATTTGTGTTTGTACATCACAAAAATAACATTTGCAAATGAACACAGCTTTTTCAACAAACTCACAACACACTTTTCGTTCTCCAGCTCCAAAATACCACCGCAAAAGCTTGCATCACTCACATGCAATTTAAAAGACATATTTATTATAAGTATTTGACATCGTCATTGAATTCTGGTATAAACTGGATTTGAGAAATAGTGCAAGATGACATGTACTGCACACTTCTCCTGTGAATTCTGTAATGGCAAAAAAATTGTTTTCGCAATGATAAATGTACATATTTATCTGTTTCGATCAAGGTATATCAATAAATATAAATAGGACAATCAACCATTTCACTTACGTTAATTCTTTTTCTTGTCACAGGGCCCGCAGGTTCCCTGTGCAAAATCTACAATCTGTTGTGTAGGTTTTTCAGGTTGCCAAAGACCTTTCTAAGTATAGTGGCGTCCATATCGAAGAAGAATTAACCTGTTGCCTGAGGTCTTTGTATATTGGATTGTAATATATGCTCAAGCCAGGCACTCGTACAGCCCTGACTGGCCAATAAACCACTGATTTTCAGCTTTTTAGAGCTGGATTTGACAGATGAACACATCCAGTCCACGTCCCACTGTATCGCTGGCTGCACAATACCTCAAAACTTCATGTGTGGACCAAGCAAACTGACCACTAGCACAGAAGTACAATGACATAATATATGTACACGTTGATGGTCATCAAGGTCTAATAACCAACAAACAATGACTAGACAGTCAGACATAGTATGTCACAAAGTGTTTTGGATACACGATGATGGTCATCAAGGTCTAATAACCAACAAACAATGACTAGACAGTCAGACATAGTATGTCACAAAGTGTTTTGGATACACGATGATGGTCATCAAGGTCTAATAACCAACAAACAATGACTAGACAGTCAGACATAGTATGTCACAAAGTGTTTTGGATACTGCACTGCATACTGAACAAATATGCTACACTGTTTTACATTACTGTACAGGGATGTCACTGGTGCCCGGACACAGGACTATGACCGATAGACTTGGCCAAATGTCCGATGAAAATACTGTCCAGCAGGACAGATGTCCGATTGTTTATTTCAAGAGGAGGTCATATGTCCGATTGCATTTCTGTTGATCGCGGACAAACTAGTGACATTTTTCCGAGTGAGGGCTGCCGGTTTGCGCTACTCGGGGAGCTTGTGTTTATGTGGTTCCTGTTTTACAATGCTTTATTGTCGCGCACCAGAATGTCCTATTGTTTCGTTCCAATTCAGGACAAATGTCCTATTCATCCGCCACGTTCCAGGACATTTGTCCTATAGGTTTCAAGCTCCAGTGACATCCCTGACTGTATGTACAACAGCCTAACATTTTCATATACGCATAAACCTATATCTATATCCATTCATTGAAACAACATAAAAATCACAAAATAATCAGTGTATTAAATAACAAGTGTGCCAGAACTGTCCAAACCCAAACAAATCACCAAAAACATATTGCACAAAATCACCAGTGCCTTTTGAATTTGACACTGGTTTGTATTTAAAATCTATACATATAGAAAATTCAGTAAACTTCAGTATGCTTGATGTTGTAAGAATTAATTAATTAATGGCTTACAAATAATTAATGGAGTATGAGAGACAAGCCGATCATTTAGAAATACAGACATATAAAACCCGAACCTCAACATACTCAGCAAAATTTGAAATACATGTAATATGAAGCAGCAGTGATATATGATTTCAACAACTATTGCGGTGCTCTTTTACACTGTAATAAATAATTTTGTTTTAGATACAGTCCAGCCTGCTCAAGAGGGCCACCTGATGGTATCCTAACTGTATGATTAGACTGACCAGCTGAGTATTATATCTGCAATTAATAAGAGAATTCAGGAAGGGTGGGTGGGTGTTTAACGTCCTTTTCCACCACATAGGGTGATATCAAAGACGGGGCAACGATGAAAAAGCCAGCACAAATATTTGGCCCCAGCCGGGATACGAACTCACGACCCATGCATTGGAATTCAAGGAGGATGCCGGGGAGCTGAGAGATCTTGTTAATTTACAAGTTGTACATTTATGCCAGCTTACAGTGAGACAATGCGTAAAAAATTGTGGAAGGGCTAGGTTATTTGTTATTGCAAATCACAGTCATAACGCACAGTTACCTGTACATCCATCCATCCCCACTCTACAGCTGAAATAGTCCCTGTCGACTGCTGTTTCAGAAAGGATGATTTGGACTAGCTGTTTCAGCAACATCCACCATTTTAGTCAAATGAATCGTGGTCAGTAGTACTGGTTCATGTGAGATGGATTTTGAAATCTGTGTTGCTTGCAATAGGCATGCAGTACATGGTGCATTGTAACTCCAAAACTGAGACAATTTCAGGCACATTTTATTTATGCACCTAAAATAACCAGTGAAACACAATGGGCATGAAAAGAACTGTTACTCACACAACAACATTTTTAATAATAATAATATATCATCAAGGTATACATGCAGTAAAACAAGAAATGTTTCCTGTTGACTTTTCAAACCAAGCTGCTCATAATGAAGGGGAAACAACCTCTCTCGCAAAAACAAACATACAGCATTTACCTCCCATTCCTTAGAATCTGTAAAGTAACTCGAACCAGGTGAGAAACTCAACTGCATACACTTACAAACACAGCCCTAAACAATAGTTCCATGCTTACAGGCTGGGAATGAAACCTGAAAAATATTAATTTTTCTTTCAACATCAAGCTGTACAGTGTGACATATTCATATTCAAGTCAAGTAAACTAAAGTATATTTTGTCACGTGATAGAGAAACATATCTGATGGGTGTGCATAGACTAGCTTACACGTACCAATGTTAGCATCTGAAACTTGCACGCACATGACATTACCTTACAAAAAAAAATTGACAGACAATTTGGTGAATTACCCTGGAAATGGTTTACATACTGATGCACCTGCATACGACTATGGAATGAGGACTACTGATGTACATGCAAAAGAGACACGAAAACCACACACCATGTACATATTCATACTCTGGAAAGAAACCAAAACCCTTGTTTCAAAGTAATGTCACATGTAAAAACTTGTTTCGCATGTTACGACCCAGCAAAATAAACACAGTAGTTTCATATGTACACAACCACAGTGATGAAATGCACTCCACAGACCCAGCTGTTAGAACATGTATATCTAGTGACGTTTGTAGACTCAGAACTTGTGTATGTTCAGAATATGAGGGGTATGCGCTTCCTACTACATGTACTTTATAGCAAGAAACAGGTCAAGCAAAAAATCTGAGGTCCATGTGCTCATACAACAGACAGCATGCAGGTAGTGCATTGCACTCGCAGTATACCGGTAGTATTCTACAGAATTTGTTTTACACACACACACACACACACACGTACACACACACATCCTGACACAAGTACACAGTGTCTGCTGAAATTCAACCACACAATTGTTCATGGAATTGCCAGTACGAGTCTAATTACATGTAATTTCATTTCCCAATCAGACGGAAGTCTCCACCTAAAACACACGAAACAATCTTATGTGCAGTTTTGGAAACAAAACACTGTTGATCCAAAGGTGTACACATGACTACGTGTAATACCAAGTGAAAAACAACAGTCAAGTTCTCAGGTTTGATACTGCAGCATACACTTCTAGTGTCTGTCTGACCACAACATTTATCTTGTTTTGCTGCTGTCATATGCACACAAAACACTGGATACCGTCAGTGCAGATTCCACATACCCGTAACACTGATACTGAAACAGATGACTGTCACAGCACAGTAAAACATATGAAAAACCATGCTTGTAACAGAACATAAACTGTCTAGCACAGTTATCTCCTGCAGCATCCAAAGTCCTTTGTTTTTATGTGATCCTGAACAGTTCACATGTAAGAGGTCCGATGAAGTACACCATGCAGATTAGTTATCGTAGGCCGGTAGAAGCGGTAGTGGTGGTCTAGAATCTTGTGACTTCGACTTCGATCACAGCTGGTTCCCCTTCCTGCATCCATGACATGGAACGAGGCAAAGTTTCAGCTGGGGTGGGTGGGGTTGTTGCTCGTCCGATAGGCTCCTGTAAAGATGTGAGGAAGATGGTCAGTAGATAGACCTAACATAAGTCTGTACTTCTGCACCTTCAGTAAACGAAAGACTGTTTCAGTAAAGTTCCAAATGACTTCTTATGTCAAATCAACAGTAATTTGCTGATCCATAGCATACAATCAAAAACAACACAACATCAACTGCACCAAAAAAACAGATCACCTACACATCTTTTAAAGATGGGAAAAAGCCTTGAAATTCTATAAAGTATTGTCCCTAAACCCCCCAAATGTAATGATAATTACATAATAAAAGCCTGCTTTGGCAGGGACATCGATGAAATACAGTGCATCAAGCACTTTCTGTGCAAGCTTCTTCACAAAGGAATAGACCAGTTACTACACGATGCTACTAAAACAGCTCTGAGACATACTACAAATCAGGACAGATCAAGTATGAAGTACATCCTATAGTGTCAGGCTTAAAATTCTTACAGAAACTTGTCGCTTGATTTTCTCAAAGCAGCTGACGACCGTCTGTGTGCTGGCGTCTTTCATGGCTGAGCGATTCCGTACGCGGGGGGTCACGATGACATTGTCCAAAGCCCCATCACTGGATGAGGCAATTCGTGTTGTTTGTGTCAATTTCTCTATTGACCCTGAACACAACAGACAGCAGCTACATTGAAACATACAATCAAATCTGTTGGAGTTATTTATGATGATGATGATGATGAAGAAGAAGAAGAAGAAAATTTGACCTAGTGCACATCTCTCCAGGTACTCCAGATTCCTCCCCTCTGCTTTGGAAATGTTCAGCCCACAAAATTTGAAAATAAAAATGCAAATCTAAATTCCGAAACTTAAATAGCTGGGCTAACCCTTTGCACAATGTAATTGTACTGTGTTTATGTCCAGTGTGTGATTCACGTGAGCGTGTTGGGTTCAGCTTGAGGTGCTTTGAGCCAGTTTAAGAAACTGGATAACACGCCTACACAATAATATTATTAATATTACATCATTCATGGATCTTCTGGAGAAGTTTTTGAAAGCACGAGGTCCATGTGCTTGGGGTGTGTATGTGTGTGTGTTTTATGTGTGTGTGTGCGTGTGTGTGTGTGTGTGTGTGTGTGTGTGTGTGTGTGTGTGTGTGCATGTGTGTGTGTGCATGTGGTGTGTGTGTTGGGGAGGGGGGCATTGCTCCAACGTGACTTTCACCTGCAGTATTGTGAACTTTTCTGTTACATGTGTACCAGTACATGTACTTGCATGGTTATGTGGGACTTGTCTGACACTGTTTTTTTTTTTTTTTTTTTTTTAATTTGTTTGTTGTTTTAAGTGTATGTCTGGGGAAAATGTTTAGGATTATAATATAGACAACAGTAAACTGAAACTTTTTTTCATTGACACCTGAAAAAGGTAGTACTTATACTCAAAAGGTTAACACACCATTGGAGAGATGACACTGTGGATTACTGTAGGCATGGTTGAGGATGGCTTTCTGCCGCATGTCTAGCGGTTTGGTTGTTTTCATGCGGGCACCATTTGGCAGTTGCTGGGAGATGGGCAGAAGGCTGGGTTGGGACTCACTCGGAACTCGCACACCCACTGTCGTGAACTCCACGCGATCTGCATGCACATGCAAAGAAAGGCATGGCTTGGTGAATCAAAAATTACACTTCTGTAAATACCTAATAGCATTTAAAAAAAAAAAAGAGGGATAAAAAAGGAGTAATAAATGCAGGACTAGACCATTGTTCAAGAATCAAGTCACACAACTGTCCCAAATGATGTGGTCTGGCAAAAGCAAGAAATGGCTGATGCAAAGGTTTTGGTGAATGATTATTAATGGTGAAACTACGACTGAGGTGCATGCTGAATTGTGCAGCACATCTATGAAAACCTCTATGTGACTTTACTGGTTAAACGAAAATGTTGTGGAATGCTCGAGCAACTGAACTCATGCACTATAAACCACTACTTAGCTTTCTAAATGTACTAAATGCTTAAGACAAATTTCTAAACAAAACATTTGTATCCACAGGAATTCATTTCAGACTAGATCTGATCAGACATACACTACCCTCTATGGAAACAAATTTTAGAAGGGTATCTTGCACATAAATATTACCCACAAAAACCCATGCTTACACAAAAAAGACACCCCCCCCCCCCAAAAAAAAAAAAAAAAAAAAACCAACAAAAAACAAAATAACAAAAACAACACCCCCCCCCCAAAAAAAAAAAAAAAAAAAAAGAAAGAAAGAAAGAAAGAAAGAAAGAAACAAGAAAAAGGAATAGCAAATAGCAAACAAACAGAAAACAGAAGAGCAGGTGTGAATCTGCCAAGCACACCAGACAACTTGGGTACAATACTGCAGTAGCATGGTACATGGTAGCGTTTTAAAATTATTTTTCACAGCAAACGTTCAAACGCACCAAAAACACTGAAAAAAACAACAACAAACTATTAAAAGGACTGGGTCAAAACTTGGCTGCCAAACTCAGCAAGACAGAAGCAGCACAATGGATAATCAAGAAAAAAAAATAAAGCATGGCTTCAATGAAAGACAATCAAAGGATGTATTAAAAAATAGAGTTCACAGCACGTTGCGTAAAATCACTCATCAGAAGTAAAATCACAGCACCGTTGAGTCTGTATATTTTACACACCACGGGGAAGAAAAAAAAAAGAAGTGCCGGATGAGAGTTGGTGAAAATGGGGAACTAGAATGGTAAGTGGTGGGGGAAGGAGATAAGGGGATGGGGGGGGGGGGGGGGTGGGGGGGGGATTTGGGTGTGGGGGTTGGGGGGGAGGGGGTTGGGTTCAAGCTGGGAGCAAAGATCCTGGAGCCTTGTGTGCAAATGCGTCTGGGAAGAGGGCAGGCTCACAGTGGTGTGAAGCAAAATATTCCCAAAAGCTGGCGGAATATTCATGCCAAAAAGTTTTCAAGACCAGCATTCTCAGATACGTGTATATGCCATGCAGCTGAAAAAGTATACCAGGTGAACTTTTCCATCTGTTCTTTAGATGAGGCATGAGAACATTAACAGCTTCCTTGGTGGATTTTGGAGTCCACTCTGTTAGAAAATAATATATGGCACGATAAGTAAATGAGAATGAAAATGGATGAGAATTGCGTGTGTGTGTGTGTGTGTGTGTGAGAGAGAGAGAGAGAGAGAGAGAGAGAGAGAGAGAGAGAGAGAGAGAGAGAGAGAGAGAGAGAGAGAGAGAGAGAGAGAAACTGTCATGAAAGCAAGCAAATGAGCAATTTAATGTTTAACCCATCACTATCTTCCTGAATTTAAACTCAAACCAGCCGGAGTCACACATCTAACACAAAGTATCAGAATTCTATAACTGCACATAAATGTACATACAATTTACGAATTGCCCGATATACTGCAAAAGACCTATCAACAAAATTGATACCGATAAAACAAACAAAAAACTATCAACAAAATCAGCACTGAAAACAACTCAGTTCATATTTACAGCAGGATTTCGTTGTCCACAAATGATACCTGTGACCGGGGAACGAGACTTCATGAGACAACTGAGTAATTTATTCACAAAACAGTACGTCACACCCATTCCAGACCAAACCAACTGAAGCTGATGATGAAGTGGAACAAAAGAATTTTTTTCTCTTATTTTTTTTTTTTTCAACCAAACTGGGAATACTCTTGCAAAGGATGAATGCAAAAGCCAGTAACTCTTCAACGGTGAAGTCAAGCAAACAACAGAAATCAAGGGTGGTTATAACTTCAAGGCAGAACAGTGGAACATAAGCCGTGCAAGTACCAGGTAAACTGCACTGGATTACCTGCCCCTGTCTGTGGATTCAAGGCAGCGCACATGACTGAGTTGTCATCCTTGTCCCAAAGTTCATAGTTCACATCGGCCTTATCACCTAGTTCCGTAAAATGACACATCCACCAGAAAATTATGCACAGTATAAAGGGAGGCAGCGTAATCACAGGGAAATGACCGCATGCCAGACTGTACTTCTTTTTCAGAGAACAGAGAACAACCCTGACAGCTCAATGGTGTGACAATTTTAAAACTATGTGCATCACGATTTCTCAAACTTAACCTTTACGCATTGGGACGCGAGCCGGCTCGGGTCACTCTCAACAGCCGTAGGCACCGAGCCGCGAACCAATTCGTGTTGCCCTAAACAGCTGGCAGCTGCATGCACGTCAGCAGGGAAGTAGGTCACTGGCCAAGCTCGCGATGTCAAAGAGTTAACCATGTAGTATAGTGATCCACCGGCAAAACTTTTTCTACGCCACATGTTAAAGCATTCTTCAAGTTTTGAATTTATTCAAGACTGCCTGTACAGCCCATTTTGAGGGGGGAGGGGGGGGGGGATGTAAAATGGAACTGCATGCAATGTCCACAACAAGTTTACAGGTCACAAAGTACACACACAAACACTAACCTAACCCTAGACACACTTAACCCTAACAGATTATTTTCCTGCAGAAGAAAAGCACATGAACTGCTCTTGAAATGTGTTTCACTTTTCTTTACTTAACAGCAATAAAACATGCTCTTTGAGGATCATGAACTAATAAACAAATGAAAATCATAGTTTTCCTGTCCCACCAGCTTATCAAGAACATCAAGAACGTCACTGACCTATAACCGAGCTTGCAGAACAGCGAATACATTCAGAAGCACATTCAAATGAAGCTGGCCTCAACAAGGATAATGCTAGCTGTCAAAAGCCAATATTTACCTACCTAACTCTACCGAATAGCGAACACATCTGTCATCTGGAGAAAGGGTGTAAGTACTATGAAATCCATGGCTTTTTAGACTGAAGAGTAGGCATGAGTTCTAAGAAAGAGTGAGTTGGATGGTGTTTTCTACAGACCAGAGACACTCTAATGAGATACAGATAACACTCTAACACTTTAATGAGGTAAATCCCACTATAACGGGTGCGGTCTTCACCTGTGATGGTATTGAGAGGGGGGTGATCAAGTTCCACAGCGAGCAGGTTGGTCTGTACAGCAGGGAAATATTCCACAAGGTATGAGTTCTTCTCCAAGGCGGGTCCCCAGTCACGTGTTGGGCGACACAACGTCTGTATCCTCTGAAAGCAGTCAGGGTTCACTTGGGTGAGCAAGGATATGACAATCAAAGTTTGAAAAGTACGAACTGAACTGTTCGGTTGAAAGCATTTGTTCGTGAGTAGTGTACACTTGTTGGCATATAGTGACAGTCCTTGTGCACTGTTGAGTGAATACTGTCACTTGACATGCAACATCTTGTGTGTCGTGTGACATGGTGTGCAGCATTCAGTTAGTGATTGGAGTCAGTGTGCAGCATTCACTTACTGATGTGGGTCAGTGAGCAGTGTTCAGTTAGCCATGTGGGTTGGTATGAAGCATTCAGTTAGTGATGTAAGTCGGTGTGCAGCATTTAGTTAGTGATTTGAGTCGGCGCGAAGCGTTCAGTTAGTGATGGAAGTCGGTGTGCAGCATTTAGTTAGTGATTTGAGTCGGCGCGAAGCGTTCAGTTAGTGATGTAAGTCGGTGTGCAGCATTTAGTTAGTGATTTGAGTCGGCGCGAAGCGTTCAGTTAGTGATGTAAGTCGGTGTGCAGCATTTAGTTAGTGATGTGAGTCGGCGCGAAGCGTTCAGTTAGTGATGTGAGTCGGTGTGCAGCATTTAGTTAGTGATGTGAGTCGGTGTGAAGCGTTCAGTTAGTGATTTGAGTTGGCGCGAAGCGTTCAGTTAGTGATGTGAGTCGGTGTGCAGCATTTAGTTAGTGATGTGAGTCGGTGTGAAGCGTTCAGTTAGTGATGTGAGTCGGTGTGAAGCGTTCAGTTAGTGATGTGAGTCGGTGTGAAGCGTTCAGTTAGTGATGTAAGTCGGTGTGCAGCATTTAGTTAGTGATGTGAGTCGGTGTGAAGCGTTCAGTTAGTGATTTGAGTTGGCGCGAAGCGTTCAGTTAGTGATGTGAGTCGGTGTGAAGCGTTCAGTTAGTGATGTAAGTCGGTGTGCAGCATTTAGTTAGTGATGTAAGTCGGTGTGAAGCGTTCAGTTAGTGATGTGAGTCGGTGTGAAGCGTTCAGTTAGTGATGTGAGTCGGTGTGAAGCGTTCAGTTAGTGATGTGAGTCGGTGTGAAGCGTTCAGTTAGTGATGTAAGTCGGTGTGCAGCATTTAGTTAGTGATGTAAGTCGGTGTGAAGCGTTCAGTTAGTGATTTGAGTCGGCGTGAAGCGTTCAGTTAGTGATGTGAGTCGGTGTGTAGCATTTATTAGTGATCTGAGTCGGTATGAAGCGACAAATATCGGCTCCAAGCCAAGATCATACCAGCATAAAGACACACTCGAAATACATGAATATGCACATACAGAAGTCTTCCACTAACCTTTAAAAGTGATCCTTTTGCCTGTGAAATTTTGTAAATGGGCCACGCAATGATAGGAACAACACACAATGTGACAAGTGAAAATCCCACAGCTTCTGACCACCATGGGTACTTGTGGAAGTTGAACTGTTTGCCAAGGGACTGGTAACCAATGGCTGATGAGATCATGATGAACTGCAAACCAGAATGAAAGAGCTTCATGAAGCAAGTGAAAATGGCTATCTCAAGCAGATTTGTGATACCACTTTGATTTAATGATACCAAAGCTGTATGTGAAATGAATTTCACTCCCTTTAAAATACACTGTACATACAAACCAGCACAAATTTATTTCACGGAAAATATTTTAAGGTGTTTGTAAGATGTAAACATGACGATAACAGTAACAGGATCTGTGTTATTCTATAACCTGTTCCATGGCAGAAACATGTTTCCAGAAATTCCATAATTATACCATCTAACTGTTACTCTTTTTGTGCAAAGTGAAAAAAGAACACTACAATTCGCACACATTTTGGACAGGCTTGGATACACATGTTCATGATGGAAGCCAGACCTAACGCTCTCAAAAGGAGAGAGGAAAAAGAAAGAAAGAAAAACTTACGAGGATAACACAGGGGCTGACAGAAGACCACATGAGCCGCCACCAAAATCCGACCTTTGTCTTGATCATGTGCTCTATGTCGCGACAGAACTGCTGGAGTCCGTAGACCCAGGCGATGCCCAGACACATAGTGATGCCAGCCACCATCAGGGGGAAACTACACAGGTACTCGTCCATCAGTTGCAACAGGTACAGACCACCCTGTCATGAGAAAATACGGCGTAACTTTTTATACAAATGTAATTGTAATTCTTAATTCCAAAAATTAAATAGCTAAGCTCAGTCTCACACCAAATGACTGTAATATGTTGATGTCCGGTGTGTGAGAGAACGCGCATGACTGATGTGAATGTGCATGGTATGTTCAGTCGCAGCTGCTTTTACCCGAGCAATGTGGCAAAGGGCCTGTACATTCCACATTATTATTATATGTGTCATCTCTCAAGGTAGACAGCTTTTTGGATATGTGCTTAGTGCATGCTGCATTAACTCGGAAGAGCTAATTTTGTGATACATATAGTAATACTTCTCCTAACTAACACAGTAAACATGTCAGTTTGGAAACTAAATCAGACAGAAGAGAAGCGAATGGAAGGGGAAGCAGGGGTGATGGGGTGGGGGTGAGGGAGGGGCAGGGGGGAGGTGAGGGAACTGTTGGAATCCAACAGAAGTTGGTAAAAATCTCATCCAACTCAGTACAGCTGAACTCAATGTTATACCAACACATGGCCTATTGGCCTTTTTTTATTTTTTTATTTTTTTTAATGAGAGCGTGGTTTTTTAGGATGTGTGTGTGTGTGTGTGTGTGTGTGTATGTGTGTGCGTGCGCGTGTTATCGTTGTGATATTATATATCTTACTGTTGGGACATGTTATATTGTGTATGTGATTGTTGTCTCTTTTTTTACGCCGCAACCGAATTGCCTCCTCTTGAGGACAATAAAGAATTATTGAATTGAATTGAATTGAAAAAGAGTACACGACAACTAAACACTGTGAACACTAACAACATTTTCTTACACAAACAAATGTTGAGTACAAAGACATACATAGTGTCTAACTGACCCTGATATTTACCTGAGCTGTGAGGGGAAGACCAATCAGGAAGGACACTGTACAAACAACGGACAGCATGACCACACGCTTTTTCTTGAACAACATAGGCTGCTCGTCAATGATGGCTGTGATGATCGTCTCGATGGTGCAGAATGTTGTGCCCAGCCCCATTGTGACCAGTGTCAGGAAGAACAACACAGACCACAGTGATGGCAAAGGAAACGACAGGAGAGCAGCGGGATAAACGATAAACGTCATGCCAACATCTGGAAAAGAAACAGGAAGTGCTCAGTCCCAAACCTCCATAGCAGCACCATACCATCACTCTTATCCTCATCATTATATGCAATAAGAGAATAGCAGAAGAGACAGCAGAGCAAAACAAGAACAAAAACTGCTCACCTGACTGAATGACATCTTCGACAGAGGCACCCAGTCGATCACTGAGCACACCCATCATGGCGAACACCGCAAACCCTGCCAGAACACTCATCAAGGTGTCACCAACACACACCAGCAGTGCATCTCTGTAAAAGTAGAAATGACACAACTGATCAAACCACTTACAAGCTGGGTAACTACAAATTGTGCCATCACTCCACTGTAGCTGTGAAACAGGCCATAAGAGCAAATATGGTGAGGGATAACAAAATCAGCAAAGAGCTGAATTTACTGCCCAAAGAAGGCTTTGCACAGAACTTTGGATCCCCAGACTCAACCACCTATATGTTTTCCTGTGTATCGGATTGGTTAGTATTGTTACAGAGCAGAGGAGGTAGACAACTCAGATTATGAGACCCTAGGACCCTTAATGAGTTCTGAGATATCAGTTTTACAGTTCAGTCTCTAGGATGACCCAGGATAAACCTAGAAATGAGCTTACATTTTCAACAAGTCTTCAATACTCAGTTTTGATGGATTTCAGCTGTACATGACAGTCATTTCGAGAACTGCACAAATCTTGGCAGTAAAAGACACTATGATTTTCTGAACAAAGAAGTCGTTGCACTTTGTGTTTCTCAGCATCATCACAAAAATAACTGACCTGTAAACGTTGTTGTGAAATTTATTATAGCTGCCGAGTGTTGTCAGCCCTCCCCAACAGACTGACAGGGAGAAAAACACTTGGGCCGCTGCGTCACCCCACATGCGTGGATGCCGCAGCAATTCCCAGTTGGGTGTGGTGTAAAAATGGATGCCATCGCTGCTCCCAGTCATGCTGACACCGCGGATCAGTAATATCAGCACTGCCACGTACGGCACAAGTACCACAACATAGGACACCTGTTGAAATAGATTAAAGAGAATGGTCTTTATAGCTGACAAAAAATGTTTCAGGAGATACTCAGCTTTAACCTCCCCACTGAAAAAAACTGTAAACATCTGTGCAGTCTAGTGCATTTTGGTGTTCAATTTGGAGGCACTGCATAGGATGTTCCCCTCTTTCTTTTTCTATGGAAATGAAATCCGCTCAAAGGCTGAGCAATTCTGACTTTTTTACTAATTGAGATAAGAGTGTGGCAGAGTGGCTGGACTCCTCCTCATGCTGACAAGCTTCTCAGGCTGCCACATTTACCCACAGTTTCTCACCTTGCCAGCTGTCTTGATGCCGCGCAGGAGGCAGAAGAAGATGATGACCCAACACAGCAGCAAACACAAAACCATCTGCCATTTTAATGAACCTAATCGACCGAGTCCTGATGACACATCCAGCACTGACCGACTGTAACACAGATAAAAACTTTTTTTTGGAGAATATTATCCATTGGAACTTACCTCTGCGCAAAAAGAAAAGAAAAGAAAAGAATAAAAGACAAGAAAAAGGAGACGGAGAAAAAAACAGCCACAGAAAACTGTCAAAAATGAGTTACCGGTATGCTAAAATTTTCGTGGTGATGTTCACAAAGGCTATGCACTGAAACTAGAATGACAAAAATCCTTCCTGACTGTGACCTTGAGTCTCTCTCTCTCTCTCTCTCTCACTCACACACACACACACACACACACACACACACACACACACACACACACACACACACACACACACACACACACACACACACACACGTGTACACGTTTTTACACAGGCGTGACAAAAGTAATTTTACTCACTAAAAATATTCTTCACTGGGGCTGGTGTAATTTGTGCCAATCTCTTGGTAACTTTCCACAGCGTCGTCCCCAGCAACATCACGCAGCGTCCCTACGCAGTGGCCAACCAGGTCCGAGTCATATCCGCTACAATTACTCAGTACTGCGTGACATGTCAAGTTTTGAACCACAGGCCACTGGAGCACTGTCTGGTTGATTGTGGAACAGTTGTCTGCAGCGTATTTGTTCATGGCACAACCTGGTCACACACACACACACACACACACACACACACACACACACACACACACACACACAGAGGCACACACACACACACACACACACACACACACACACACACACACACACACACAAGCAATAACAGTGGTCAATGACTGATGCCAAAGTATGGTTTTTAGTTCATGTGGTAACTGTTGGCCTTGATTGCCTATATTATATACCCATAAATGTTTGGCCCTAGAAAAAAGAACAAAAGAAGTCCTATAGTACCCACACGGCTGTAGAAAAATATACTCTTAGGCAATCTGCATCACTGACAAAGACAGATCTATATGTCCCATCATCATGTCATAGCAGATGCACACCTACAGTTTTTAAAGCCCACTGACGAAGACAGATATATGTCATCAGAGCAGATGCGCACCCATTGGTTTTAAATTCCACAGTACAAAATGAAGCAACGCAAAACAAAACCAAATCAAACAGCAACAACTATACCAGGTACCAAATTATGAAAAACACCCAAACAAATGAAACAAAGAACAACAATATGTTTATTTGTTCGCCAGTTTGTTTTGTTGTTATTGTTTGGGTGTTTATCATAATTTGTTACCTGGTATAGTTGTTGCTGTTTGATTTTGTTAACCCCCCTCACCCCCCCCCCCCCCCAACAACAAAAAACAACAAACAAAACAACAAAACAAACAAACAAACAAAAACAACAACAAACAATCCACAGAAACAAAGACAACTTAACTTACTGAGTGTGTTCCAGGTGTTGTTACAGAATCCCCACGGCAGTCTGGCAGTGAGAGACGTGAAGAGAAAGTGGAAGGCCCAGGCTGTGACCATGTTATAGTATACTGATACCAGGGCTGAGATCAGAACCATACTGTAACCAACACCTGCATAAAGGGAGGCGAGAAAACAAAACAATGTGGCTTATTGTGCAGGACATCTAATGAGTCTTAAAGCAACAAACTGAGATCAGAACCATACTGTAACCAACACCTGCATAAAGGGAGGCGAGAAAACAAAACAATGTGGCTTATTGTGCAGGACGTCTAATGAACAATGTGGCTTATTGTGCAGGACATCTAATGAACAATGTGGCTTATTGTGCAGGACATCTAATGAACAATGTGGCTTATTGTGCAGGACGTCTAATGAACAATGTGGCTTATTGTGCAGGACATCTAATGAACAATGTGGCTTATTGTGCAGGACATCTAATGAACAATGTGGCTTATTGTGCAGGACATCTAATGAACAATGTGGCTTATTGTGCAGGACATCTAATGAACAATGTGGCTTATTGTGCAGGACATCTAATGAACAATGTGGCTTATTGTGCAGGACATCTAATGAACAATGTGGCTTATTGTGCAGGACATCTAATGAACAATGTGGCTTATTGTGCAGGACATCTAATGAACAATGTGGCTTATTGTGCAGGACATCTAATGAACAATGTGGCTTATTGTGCAGGACATCTAATGAGTCTTAAAGCAACAAACTGAGCAAACCAGAATTGACACACCCTTTAAAGTTGCCTTTTTTAAAAAGTATTTACACTAAATAAAAAAACACACACACATTTCACTGCATGGTTTGACAAATGACACATAATAAAAATAATGAATACAGTTTATATAGCGCCTATCTGTTTTCTACGAAACACTCTTTGCGCTCACACACACACACACACACACACACACACACACACACACACACACACACACACACACTGAGTGCCAATGAAACAGTGGTCGGTCTACAGCTCGAAAGCTTGCCTAAAGAGGTAGGTCTTCAAATGGGCCTTAAATTGAGTCAGCGTGGGAAGATCCCTAATGGTGACAGGTAAAGCGTTCCAGACAGAGGGGGCGGCATAAGAAAATGAACGTTCGCCAGCTGACTTAAGAGTTGTTCTTGGAACCTTTAACAGTTTTTCTGATGATGAACGGAGAGTACGGGAGGGTTGGTAGGTTGTAAGCATTGCAGACAGGTACAGAGGGAGAGAGCCATCGAAATGGCGCCAGTGTTGCAATTTTGAACTGGATACGGAAAGGGATTGGAAGCCAGTGCAGCTGTTTCAGAAGGGGAGTGGCATGGTCTCTTCTGCGTTTTCTAAGAATAAGGCGAGCGGCGTTGTTTTGCACGCGCTGTAGCCTTTGCATTTGCTCAGAGGAGATTCCATACATGACAGAATTACAGTAATCTAGCCGGGAAGTAATGGTGGCATTGACAAGTGTAGCGGCAGCGGTTTCGGATAAGTATGAACGGATGGAGGAGATCCGCCTCAACGCCAGAGAGCATGAGCAATAGACCTGGCTAATGTGGTCCTCCATAGAAAGCGTCTGGTCAAGAGTGACACCAAGGTACTTAACTGAGGGTTTGAACGTTATGCTATCATCAGCTATGGACACCGAGTTGCTGTCTACCTGCTTCAGCCTGTGCCTCTGCACATCATCTGATAAAGCACAAGAGATGGTAAGTCAACTTAAAAAATAAACCATCAACATATGCAGGAATCTATGCATGCTACTGATGAGAAACGACAGTCATGCTTTGGCTGAAATGTACCTTTGAAGAGTGGAGCAGCTTTCCACACGGTGATCGGGCCGAGGCTGGCGTACTGTCCGAATGCAAGTTCCATGAAGACCAGAGGCAGGCCACAAAACACCATCATGACTAGATACGCAATGAAGAACGCCCCTGCAGAAAACACACCAAAAATGTACACATACCTGTTCTGTAAATTCTGGACTTGAAGCACGGTGCTGCTGATATATTTTATGGTAAAGAATGACGAGTAACATGACACAATTGGGACAAAAACTCCCACAGCATCCCTGGTCACAAGAAGGAAAACAAGGAAAAAGTAAATGATCCCCACAACACAGCCTAGGCGAGGGAAGACAAATTCAAAGCACCCTCCCCAGCTGCCTTGTGTTCCATTCTCCTTTGACAGGGGAATTGGACTAGTGGTTATGGCATCCCATTTTGGATCCTGAGCTGCCTGGTGTGAGTTCCCGGTGGGCAGGAATATGGTGGGATTTTTCATTACCATGTCGAGGCAAATTCATGTGCAGACACGTTTACGGTGCCTGTCTCGCCTTCCTATACACACGCACACACGATATCAAGCGCGCAAGTTAGAAATCCCATTTCAAACAGGAGTGGCCGCGGAATGGAAAACAGTTAACCAGCATGCACTACTGCCAGGTACACTGACAATGGTCCTCAGTATGTTGAGGTTGGAGAGTTAACTGGAAGAAGAAGAAGAAGGGTACAGCAGTACATGTAGTGCATACCAAAGAGTACTGAACATTTTCTATCACCTACAGACTCTCTCCCTCCACACTGACTGTTGTCCCCTGCTTCCCTGACAGATGTCTACGTGTATATGAATTTAGCCTACACACAATTAATTCAACTAACCCCCTCCATTTCTGTAGACGAGGTAGGGAAACCTCCAGATGTTACCCAGCCCCACCACGTAGCCCAGGCAAGTGAAGACAAACTCAAAGCGCCCACTCCAGTTGCCCCGAGTTCGATTTTCCTCCTCCCCAGACTCGTCGTCAGAGCTGGTGATGGTCATCAGATCGGAGAGGTACCCCCCGCTCATTTCACTGTTCTCCTCCTTGCTCTATAGACAGAAACAAAACACAGGTTTTTGTGAATGAAAACAGCAGTTTTCTAAGATTTTTAAAAATATTGTCTTTGGCTGCCTTAACTCTTTGCCAGCTCCAGAAATGTTCCTCCCAGGTCATGGGGTGGAATTCATTGCAGTTTGGAAGCTGGGGCAATTTGTCTTATGCATAATGCATGAGGCTGAGGATGACGGCATGATGCTACTGTGGAGGTCCATGTGGTCTGGGACTGAGTGACAGAGCCTCAAACCACACTTCCTGTCGTAACTATCCCAGTGTTAACTAGGCCCAGGAACTACGGCGCCTGCAGTGCCAGTCTGCAATTATCTGCATCATATTGTGTGTCATAAGAAGGGAAGCACCTGCTGCACCCATGAAATGGGTGGGTCTCAGCATTCCTCAGGTGGGATTCGAACCTGGGTCTCCCAGTCTGTAGTCCTGTGTGCGTACTACTACACCACGAGGGCCAGTAACGAAAGCAGTGTTGACAACAGTAACCTTGTCTGGTGTCCACTCCAGCAAAACTTGTGAGCGCAGACTCACGCTGGCACTGTGGACAGTTGGTCAAAGGGAGGTGGTGAGTGAGTGAGTGAGTGAGTTTTTGAGGCTTAACGCCACGCAAGCCACAAAGACTAATTTGCGGTAAGTGTGTCTGCACTACATGAAAAAAAAAAAAAAAAATGTAAAGTTGGGCAACTGATGCAAACTGATCTACGGGGCAATATAAACCTAGGACATGCAGGAGACGCTGCATCTTCATGCTAATTTCTCGAACTCCCGGTTACAAAAATGTGTAGAAAACAAGGGGGTGGTGAAACCCAGGTCGAGGTACATTGTGAAACACACGTTGGGTGATCAGTATATGTTTGCTGTCAGCTCAAAAATGCTTAACTTCTGGATGTTCTTGTGTTTTATACGACTAATCAACAAGCACTCCTTGAGAGAAGCGATTCAGAATCTCAAACTGTTCTCATGATACAAGTTGACACAGGCAAGCAACAGCCGTGCAAATCGTTCGTTCATCTGATTCACTGTGACCGTAAAATTCGTTCTTACACGCCAACCCTGCAAATTGTGTGAAACCTTTTGGTAAGTCTGCATTTCTGATCCCTATAATACTTACAGAGACTTGCAACACTGAATCACAGCAAGGTTCTGACAGCTGCTCAGTAACATTAAAAGCGTTTGTTGTGCTTGGTCAAACACCTAACAGATCACCTGCTGCCTTCAAACCAGTGAACACAAATGAAATGACCGCTTTCAGCATGGTCTATAAATCCTGTATTTCAACACAGAATAAAAATAATTCTTGCGTGCTAAAATGTCATGAGAATTGATGACTTTCATTTCAATGTGATATTCTGTAACTCTAGTCTTAATTTTCACAGACTGTCAGACGAAAGACAAGAGAGGTCTCTAAGAATAATAACACTGAAAATTTCTTTCAGTGCTATAAGTTCACAAAACTTCTAGATGTTTATTTCAACTGTGTACACCATGATTCTAGACTCTTCAAAAACAGACAGATGACAGACAAACAGAAAACGAATGGACAGACAATGACAGAAGCCTAAACCATACATTATTAATTTACAAACATCACCAGCTTTAGAAAAAAATCTACAAATCTCACGTCAGTTGACTGACTTCTGAACCGAACTCGTTTTGATGATGGCTGTTCCCAAATGTTGCCAGGTACTTCAAGGAATAAGTTTTTGCCTGTCATCTTGCAGACTATATTTAGAACAACTTTACAAGTGTTCCAGATGACTTTTCACAAATGTACCATGAGCTTACACACGTACTGTCCACGCACACACACTCTTTAAGCAGCCCTCAACCTGTAAAAACACCCATCTGGTGCATCCTACCTTGACATGTAGACACATTAACTCTGTCATAACTGCACTTCTTCACTTAATAAAAAATTGCACAAGAATGAAGAAACCTTTCCCACTGTATGTGGCCACACAACGCAACATGAGGCCCCAACTCCTGTGACAGACACACCACATACATTTACAGCTATGTCAAAAGTCTAAGTGATGTGCCCAAGGCACTGGGAGGAGGCCGACAGGGAGCTCCTCTGTCAGGAAAGATAAATGGCTGTTGTCTTTATAGCTTAGCTGGTGTGGTCCAACTCTGCTCTCCACCGTACCAGCTTACTACAATCACATCTCTCTACAGAAGGCCACATGTTGAAGGTAAAGTCGTCTTCTGCAGAATTGGCACACATCCTCAGTGTCTAGTGGATGTTGAGTGCTGCACGATCTTTCTTGCTCAGTGTCAAAACGCAAACTGAGCTGTGAAATCAGGCTGCCCTTGGCTTTTATAGGGGTTTCAGGGACGCTGAAAACTCTGCAACTGTGACAGAGTTGACTGTGCTTGCACGGTCGACTCTGTAAAATTCTTTCACACTTCGGAAAGCTTTTTTTTGGGAGCTTAGATCTTTAATCTGGACAGACAGGCTCTTAAATGAGTCTGCATGGAATTTTGCCTGGATCTGATCAGTGTACTTTTCTGTTTTCAAGTCCTGAAATTTGGTTAAAATTGAATCTGTTACTTATTCAGTTATTATTTGTTTTAGAAACATGCTTTTAATTTTTTTTGATCCAGAACGAGCATGTGGCACTTGTGCGAAAAGCACAACCCGGCTAAAGCTTCCTTCCCTAAGGATTGTGCAGTTCAATCTTGCTCCTGAAGCAAACCAGCACACTATTTACATTGTCAACTCTTTCAGTTCCAGAACACACTGGAGGTACAGCGAATGGCTTGGGCATGCAAACAAGATGAAAACTGTCTATTGATGGGCTCCTATTATGCTTTCTGATAAACCTGAAAGGCAAAGACGTTGCATGTATTTCGCAGACCTAATTAGGCATATGACAACTGAAATGATGTGCTTGTGCATGCACACCCAGTTTTCAGAGTGTCTTTTATTGGGTAGACGGAGAAGCAGGCGTGTGCATGCCATGCTCTAGCTGTTTCCAGAAAACCTACAAAAGTAGAACAAGGACAAACTTTTGGCCTTGAACTTGTGAAAGTTTGCTTGTGCCAAGGTAAGCGCGTCAATAAAAACAAAATGAGAAAACGCATATATGAGGACATGATGCCTGGTCAATGATCTTCAATTCATATTTCTGGCCCTAGCTTGGTCTAAGAACTAAAAAAGATTAAATGTGAGTGTTCAGTTCTCAGTCTAGCATTCTGAACCACACTCTAACTGGTACCAGTTAAATTCATCCATTCAGGTGAGGACACACTTTCAGGAAGTCTACACGAGTTATGATCACCTCAAGCTGAAACTGTGTGTGCGTGTGCGTGCGTGTGTGTGTATGTGTGTGTATGTGATAGAGGAGGGGGGGGGGGAAGGGGTGAGAGCGAGAGGGACAGAGAGTGTTTGGAAGGGGGGGGGGGGGTACAATGTGTAAGCTAAGCTACAGTTCAGTTGAAAGCAGGCTAAGACAAATTATGTACTGTGCATGTCAGAAGACAAGATACTTGTGACAGCCTAAGACCGACGGAGGGGAAGGTGATGTGTGATGGGTGCAGTCAGTGTCTCATGACTCAAGCAACAGTGGGGGTCCACCCATCATTTTATGTAACATGACTTACACTAAAAGTCCCTCTCTAGGAACAGTGCATCACAGCAGACAAACAAACAATCAAGCAGACAAGCAGACAGACACATGAATTATTAGAGAGGATGAGCAGTTGGTCAGCTACAGTCATTTCCAACAAACGAGGAAAAGAAATGAACAAATGAAAGAACTGACAAACAAACAAACAAACACACACACAAACAAAACTGCATTGTTACCTCATCTGAGTCTTCATTCTGTGAAATGTAGGCATTTGTCTTTTTCTTGTACTTTTCTGACAGGAAAATGTGGAGGATCTACAGCTATGCATTACCGTTCTCTCTCTAAAAAGAACACCCCAATAAAACGCAAGCCCCTTGCAGACCAGGACTAAGAGATGTATGTGTCGAGTGTCCATTTATGTTTGCACAGGTGTAGTTTTCAGTGCTTACATGTGTAAAGGAGAAAATGAGGAAACTTTATAACGTTTGTTGAGAACGGGTAATGGGGGACCGATGTGTGTGTGTGTGTGTGTGTGTGGGGGGGGGGGGGGGGGGGGGTGTCTTGTAGGGTGGCTCAAGTAGATGTGCGGGCGGATGAATGAGGGATTGGGAGTTTAACATATCCTTTTCCACCACGTATGGGTGACCACAGACTGGGCAACAAGAAAAAGGCCAGTAAAAATATTTGGCCCCAACTGGGATTCAAACTCACGACCCGAGCACTGAAATTTCAACTCAAGCTGCTGAGCATTAAATCAAATGGTTGCTGGTTCAAAACCTGACAGTGCAAACAATTATGTATGCCCCCCCCCCCCCCCCCATTGAAACTGCCTTGCAGTGGACAAAAACCCCTAAAACCTAGACAAAAAAAAACAACAACAAAAAAACCCCACAAAAAACCCCCACTAGAACTACCCAAGGAATGCAATAAATAAGACTGAATAAGATTAACTGTGCATAAAACTTGAAAATCCATGTGTCTAGCACATTCTGTTTGCTGAGGCACTGGGAAGAATTCTGTCATGGTCACATACAAAATTTATCACAGCAAATACGGTAAAAACACATCCCATACACTATTCATTATTCAGTACCAGCTGCTGCTGTGGAGCAAATATATCTTGAGGAATGTTTGTGTCCGAGTGTCCCCACAGTCACATGCTGTGCTTAGGGTGACCGTACGACGCTGAGGGATTACGGACACCTTTGCTCACTGTAATAATTTATGAGCTCTACATATGTCACCAGTGCTGAGCACAGGAGGTTTTATACATAAGCAGAGACACCTGTCTGCATGTGTATCTACAAAATCTATAACCCTGATTGCTTGTTGTCTGCTTGTGCGTCTGTTTGTACTACGTGCTCAATTATTGCAAACAGAAAAAACAAAACAGGTAACATGCTAAGTTACTGCAACAAACACAGAACAAGCATAAAAGGTGACGCAGGTACATTTAGTTGATTACAATACCACTAGCTGAACTGCCTACTACAATGGCCCAGTACACCTATTTTCCTCTTCTCCCCCTGCCTCCCACCCCTAAATATTCATAACTGTCAGATAACCATGAGGACATAGGCCTGTGCTCCCACAAAGTCAGGAAAATAAATGTAACAGGAAGCATGGGTGTTGGCGGAATGACTGGTAAAATTTAAATGTTTGCACTGTTGCAATGTGGCTGACCTACTCCCAGTAAGGCAAAGAAACAAAGAAAGGAAAAAAAAAGAAAGAAATCCAAAAACTTGCAGGTATATGGATGACCTGAATGAAATGTGCAGCTTACTGATTTTTCTCCTTCTTCTCACTGTCTGCCTTGTTCATCATCACCCCTCTCCCCAATGTATGTGTGTGTGTGTGTGTGTGTGTGTGTGTGTGTGTGTGTGTGTGTGTGTGTGTGTGTGCGCGCGCGTGCACGCGCGTCAAAAAATGCTGAGGGTCACAAACGGAAAGCAGGTTCACTCACAAAACCTCAATCCAATTTTTTTTTTTTTTTCTGGCCTAGAAATTGTCACCCTAAGCCTGATTATTCATGCAGAACTATAACCAGACCCACTTCTGACACCCCGTCACTACAATTGCAACAACCACAACAGTCCAAGGCACACACCTGTTCCACTGAGAGGAAGTTGGAGAGGTTGGGTAGGTAGAGGTTGGCAGTCAGCAGAGCCAGTGCGTTAGCTGGACGGTAGACATCGGGGCTGCAGATGACATAATCGGGGAGCTCAAACTGCGGCTCGTGCTCAAGATGTCGTGGGCCCCAGTCTCGTGGTGTGGTAGCCAGTGATTTTAATCTCTGAAGATAGATACAAATGGAAATAATGGCATAAAAGTGCTTCATCCTTTTTCAAAATTTGTTTTGTATATGCACATTATATATTGTCTTACATTTTTTTAAACACATTCAACAATACAGTTGATGGTGGAGCATTAAACACCCTTTTAAAGCTTTAAAACTGCTTAATCCTAATGGTTCTGGCAAAGTGGCGATGTGCTTGAGCTGAGCGTGTTTTTAAGTGATTACTTGTAATGATGTGTCATATTTGGCAGCTGCACTTACAGGGTTAAACGCTCTCTGTACGTGCATGGATGAGGGTGGGTGGGTACATGTGTTAGTGAAGATTGGGTGTGCATGCTGTGTTTGTTGGTGCTTCGTGAATAATTTTATGTGTGCACAGTGGAAAAATCTGAAATACTGCGAGATTGTATATGTGAATTTTGAGCTGGCAAGATTTAAGCACAAATTAATCTACCTGATCTTAAGATTAATGGAAGTTTAAAGGCGAGCTTGTTTGCTGAACAGTCAGACAGTCAATGAACTAGTCAAAAAAACTGTTTTCTGTCTCTTTCTACAGAAATTGATCTGTTCTGTTGTATATTACAACTCAAAACTGCATCCCCCCCCCCCCAAAAAAAAAAAAAAAAGAAAAAAAAAAAGAAGAAAAAAAAAGAAAAGAAAGTAAGTAAAGAAACACAGTAAAAGAAAGAAAAAAGTGATACTATTTTACTATTTTTAGGTACTGTTGTGCTAATACTATGACTTGTCTGCATGTACATCTTGTCAAGAATGTTCGTAAACTGGCTTGGGCCAAATATATGTGCTGGCTTTTTTATCGTTGCCCTGTCTTTGATATCACCCGTATGTGGTGGATATTAAAAGACGTTAAACTCCCAAACACCCACCCAAATAACCTTGTCAAGAACTTCCGAGCACAAATTACCTGTACGAACGATCCTGAGGATAAACAGAACAGGTAGGTGGCAATGGTCAGCGCAGGTAGCAGCGGTAAGCAGGTGATGAACAGGCCAACTCCCACTGCCCAGTGAGGTTCCACAGGTGAGGTAGATAAGGAAAATGACGATGACAATGGTGATGATGCGGACGGTTCGACCGACGCTGGCGCTGATGATGTTGTGGATGATAATGATGATGTTAACGATGAAAGTGATGTCAAAAGTGACGTGGATGCAGATGGAAAAGAGATGCTGGTAGTGAAGGACATGACGATCGCGGCCTGCAAAGAAAATAAACACGAGTACAAACTAACAGCTGTTGATTTCGTGTCTTCAAATTCATCAGGCTTTAATAACAGCCACTTTCTCTCCTCAGTTTGCATAATCGCTTCAAGCCTTCAGCACTGGGTATCCCCTGTGGGAGGGGGGTACCGGTGAGAAAAGCACAATGTGACTAAATATATACTATAAATTACAATAAACATAAACTAACTGCTGTTCAGAGGGGCAGACAGTGTATGCAACATGACCCCACTGCATGGAGTATTATTCTGACCAGAGTTCTCCAACTTAGCACAGAGTAGCTTTTACTGGCTTCAGGCAAGGCAAATAAAAACAAGCCCCTTGGGATGCCATGGGCTAAGGTGAACTGAAACAACTTACGGCAAGAACTGTTGGGCAGAGGAACTTCCACATCCATTTCCACAGGAAGCTCTCTGAGTTGCCGGTCATGTCGGTGATTCTATTAGCAAATCGCTGCACGCCGTACAGCCACATGAGGGTCAGGACCTCCCCAAGACACACAGCAGGGACTGCCAGCAGGTATATGTAGTGCTCCAGAAACTGAACCACGTACAGCCCTCCCTGAAATACCAGCACTTTCTTGGTTACAGTTTGGGAAAGTAAAAATGCAATTGCTGGCAGATCAGTTGTACAAGAACCCCTAAAAGAAAAACACAAAGGAACTAAACAAAATGAAACAAACGACACACAAACAAAACAAAAACCACATACACACACACAGACATTGTTCCCCCCCCCCCCCAATAAACAGAAAACAGACAGACAAGCAAACAAACAGACAAACGAACTCTACAAAACCAACCTGAGTGACTGTGCTCAGTCCCAACAACAGCAGCAGTAAGACCAACATCACCAGCAGAAACACCTGCCACCTCCGCTGCTCAGCGCACGCCAGCGTGACCACCGTATCATGTATCACGTGCAGCAGCCCAGCCTGGACACCAATCCCACCAAGCGTCAGAGCAGCAAACCACAGCACCAGCCACGCTGGTGGGACTGGGAGTTGAGAGGCCATGGATGGCAGCAGACCAAATGCGAGGTCAATACCTGTTTGTTAGAAATGAAACAAGTACATATTTAAAGACTGGATTTACTGGATGTTTGTTAGAAATGAAACAAGTACATATTTAAAGACTGGATTTACTTCAGGCTGTTTGTTAGAAATGAAACAAGTACTTATTTAAAGACTGGATTTACTTCAGGTTGGCAGAAGTGTGGGTAACTGGAGTGCACAGGATACGTGTAGCCTGTGTACATCGAGACGGTGCAGTGTGGTATGAATACTCTGCATAGGTGTATGTACCATTGTCCTTGCAGACGCAATAATGCATAGTGCAGTAGCAATCTCTGCTGAAGGACCATAGGCCACTCTAGTTCGTTTTGCATCAGTCAGTGTACATTCTGGTGATCCGTGAGTAAATGCATTTGGAACGATGTGTTAGTGGAGAACAGTGGGATATGATGGACAGTCTTACTCTGAGCCCTAATGAAACTTGTATGAAGCTGAACTTTTCCAGAATGGGAGTTTGTTTCCCTTTGCTTGAGTGTATTTCCTAAATATCATCAAAACATGTTAACCATAGATACCAAAATCAATTTTCTCCAAGTTATCCAAAGAGATGCACACAACCAACATGATGGTGCTTGCTGTGTCTGTAATAACATCTTGATAATGCATGGTGACAGCAGGGATGCTGAAGATTGTACAGTACAGATAATAATAATAATAATGAGTACTGTATAGGCGCTTTACCCAATTTCGTGAATTGGCTCAAAGCGCCGCGAACTGAACTCACCACGCACGCTCACGTGAATCACATGCATTCTGTCACACACTGGACCTAAACACATTACAATCACATGGTGCGAAGGGTCAGCTCAGCTATTTAAATTTCGGAATTTAGAATTGCATTTATTTTTCAAATTTGGTGGGCTGAACATTTCCAAAGCAGAGGGTGAGGAAGCCGGAGTATCCGGAGAGAACCCCTGACGATCCGCCCGAATGAACGGTGCCACATACGAGAAGGAAAAATTCTTTGCCCCGAGGGGGACTCGAACCCCCCCCCCCCCACCCCTCGCATTGGTGACAAGTCTCCTAACCACTAGACCACCGACCGCCCTAGTGGGATATGATGAACAAAGTCTTACTCTGAGCCCTAATGAAACTCGTATAAAGCTGAGATAAAGATAAAGACGCAACACCTGACATATGGAGCTGCTTGACGTCCTTGACATCCAACAGTAACTGTGAGCCAAGCGCAGCAAACAGAATGCAGGTGCCCAGCAGTGTGACCGCCAAGTTGATGACTGTGATAATGACTGAGTTTCTGAAACCAGATACAAGATACATTGTACACATCTACTCAAATGAAACACCAAAGCAGTAAGAAAGAAACCCGGAAAGATGCAAAGATATATTTCTGTCTGTCAAACAAAGAAGTGTCTTTTGCTTTAAAACATAAAAATGTGACTGCTGCAGCACTAACAAAATATTTCCATTACACATCGCAGCTTGCCGTGTAATGTGTTTCACGGTTTTGCCTCCTCTCAGGTATATTAGTCAACCTACCCATACTCTTTCCCATTTTTTTTTGTTTTTGTGCATCTAAGATCCCATTCTATTACAACCCCGGTTCTCTCTCCCCTGCAGTCCTTTTTAGTTTTTTAGTAGTTAATTTTGTGTGTTTGTATCTCCTTCCCAAACCTGAAGCATTTGCTGTGGAAGTGTGCCCACGCTGACAGTGAGATGATGAGACCAGTGCCGCTTGCAAACCCCATTAACACCAGTTTGGCTCCATCCCACCACACCTGAACACACACACACACACACACACACACACACACACACACACACAAACACACACACGCTCGCACACATGCACACACACACACACACACACACACACACACACACACAAACACACACACACGCACGCACGCATGCGCGCACACACACACACACACACACACACACACATTACAAGATGATAACATATGCATTTACATTTTGGAGTGGAAAAGCACACACCAGAACATGTCAATGAAAACAAACACATAAGTCAAGTTTACATCATACTATTATCTCAGAACCAGTTTTTTTTACTAGCATGAGAAAAGAATCTTTACAGAAAGGACGACTCACAGACACTAATCTGCAGTTAACCGTTAGTAAGAAATTAGTTTGTGTGGTGATGGTTGCGGGTGGATACTCTTGTAGATCTTGGTCTCTCTGTCAAGGATCAGAGGGGTAGCAGATGGCTGTCAACTATGCAAGTAAGTACATGTAACTTTGGTATCGTTTACTAATACATGTAGCTTACAAGTCGGTAACGGCCCTCCAGATCTCTGAACAAAAGATAAAGAAAAGGTCGTGATAACAGCAGACAGACATAAAAAGATATACAGAATAGCAAGATTCTTAAGGAAAATGCCACAGAGGAGCTGAATGTAAAGCGAAGCCACTGTTAATCACTACAGACTGGCATCTATATGTACCTGTATTCGAGCCAGTTCTTGCCAACGTGGGGTGAGAAACGCCCGCAGCCCTGTGACACTCCCTGGCAATGAACATGCCCCACCAAGAAGAGCAAGCAACAATACCGCTGGCACTGCTCCTGTGATATACGCCATCTGGACAATTTGAAAGACCAAGCCATCAAAATGAATAACATTTTCAGTATGTCATCTGGATCACATGAAAGACCAGCTATCAAAACCAGTGATATTCTTAGTTTACTGTCTGGAGAATGCGAAAGACCAATAACACCTTCAATGGAGGAGGAAAACGTTCAGTGGCTATGCTGAGTATCATCTGTTTAAATGCACATCATTGCATGTCTTAACGCATTTGTCTTTGTTTTCTTAGCTAACCAACAAGGTGAATTCTGCAACAAGGTAATATATCAACCAAGAGAAAACTGAAAACTGTAAAATCAGCCTCATGCAGTCTTTTACTGAAAATTACCATTTCACTGTACAAAGATGACCGGTATATTTCACGCAGCACATTACCAAAACATCATGCAAGCATGATGAAAACACATACATAATTATGAGATGCCTGCTGCTGGCTGGACATCTCAGACTGAGTGCATTGTGTCCAGCTTGTTGGGCTAAAAACCAAATGTGGATGTTAACTCTTTGACGACGGAGCGCAATTTCTGACACACGATTTCCTATAGGAAATCGTGTGTCAGAAATTGCGCTCCATCGTCAAAGAGTTAAAGGAAGGGAAGTAACACACCCTGCTCATGGACTGTGGACCCCAAGCAACTGCCAGTCCAGTGGTGACCCAGGCGAAGGTCAAACAAAGGAATAAGTAAACCTGGATCCCGCCGATCTCTCCAAGGCCTGAAGAGACGTTCAGCGCTTCTTCACTGAACACACACATACAGAGATGCAGACACAACTGTAATTCTAACTCAAACACTACTGCTAGGAAAGCCTAGTGCACATAAGCAGCACTCATTCTAGAGGCATGAGATTTTGTCAAAGAAGATCCTGTCACACTAACAGTTTTTCTTGTGGTTCTGCCTGCTCAATGCTAACCCGAGTGAAGCTACACGCGCGTGAGTGTTCAATGCTAAACACTACCTTCACATGATTTATGAGCCTGGAAATGTAGGGAGAGAGACAAGTTATGTTTCAGTGCACAGTATATATTTACTGTAATAACCTTAACTTTTTGACTGCCTTTGGTTTTCAATCACAGTGCAAAATCTGGGAAAGTTAGGTTAAAAAAAAAAAAATCTCGATACTTTTCGACCAGGCACCAAAAATCTGTCCCTAAGTTTTCAACCAGACAAGTAAAACTGTGAAGCAACCTGAAGATAATGCCAAATGTCCAGAAAAAAATGAAACAAATTGATAAAACTTTGCCGATTTGCAGCCTGGCATTTAATCGCTTTGTTGGTGCCACCATTTTTAAGGCCGGAAGCTGCAGAGTAGTTTCCTTTCACTACTTCCTCTTTTCAGCCATCTAGCAAGTTCAGTTGTTGCGGTGGTTTGTTCCGGAGTTTAGATGGTGGAAAATACTCACATGCAATTAAAAAGACAAGGAGAAAATATTAGGTAAGGTTTACAACAGTTTTTGTGTATTTGAAGGCCTTCTAATGCAAGATATTATTTCAAGCAGCATTGTTACTTCAAGTTCCCCACCGGCACACATGGTGTTCAGTGGAGATGGTCGGACATCGAAACTGAAACTAATTCTTCCTGCTCCTTGGTTTTCGACCAGACCTTCAAATTCAAGATTTTACAGTGTAAAAAGTGGTCGAAAACCTAAGGTCAAAAGTTAAGTTAAGAACAGTTCTTTCCTTTAGACCCAGATCAAACTTACTAGAAAAATTTCTGTGCATAGTGACAGCGGAAGTAACCGTCAAAGACAAGAAAGATGCTGCGGTTGTTGATGGTGGTGTTGGCTGTGATGTTGGCAGCCTGCAGGTGGAGGCTGATGCGAGTGGCAGTGCTGTTGATGGTGTGGGTGTCGATGGGAAGAAGGGAGCTCAGCTGGTGGACGGTGTCATTGATCTGAGTCCAGTCTGAAAAACAGTAATCCAGATATAACTTTGCTGGGGTGACACTTTTCAAGAATTGAAACTGAAGAATTGAAACCAATGACAGTGGGGGTAGGGTGTGGGTGTCGGAGGTTGAAGGGTGTGGGGGGGGGGTGTGGGGTGGGGTCGGGGGTGAGAGGGATATAGGAGTGTCACATCCCTGACTTTGCGAGATCCATCTAAAATCTGAGTACAACTCACAGGAACATGACTTCCACTCATAATCCAAAGATAACTGTGAAACACAAGTCCAGTCTGAAATCTGGATTAACACGAGTCCAATCATAACAGTAAACACCCTTTCTGTCAGCATTAAAAAAAAAAAAAAAAAAAAATCTGACAGGACTTCTAACCTGTTGAGTTAGGTTGCCAGGGCAGGGAAGCAGCGAGTGATGAGACCCAGTAGTAGATGGACCAGGCCGTATATGTATTTCCATAGATCAGCAAAATGGATGATACAACCAGCATGGAGTAAGCTAGGCCTGTGAAGAAGATACCGTTGAATATCAATCTTGTATAATCATCAATGTATCAAAAAAAGCAATGTCTTAAAACTGAAGTTTGACAAAACAAATTTTAATCTCTCAAAACAAATGGATGAATCTCTTTTTTGCACATAACTATTCAGTATTATTAAATATTATTGCAAACTAATACTTGTCTAAAACCTTATGTCATTTTTCAATATTGTGCACAAGAAAAATTCCATGGCCTGGGCGTTTTGAAATTCAAGAATATTTCAGAAATTGCACTGATACTGCTTTTTTGTATCACTCAGTAACTCCATGAAGGATTTTGTCATAATAAAAACAAAGGCAAAGAGACGAAGAGACAAACCAGGGCTCCCTAAACCGTGCGTCTGTGCGTAATTTACGCACTGAAGTCAAAATTTACGTACTGAAAAAAATTTGAGGGGGTACGTTGAAGCATTATGAACGCGATCTGTGCTTAGCTTGACGCACTACCTCTGCACTACCGTGCGTACGCCTATAGGCTTGTTGTGATCGAATGAGTGTTCTCCCTTGCCTTGGCCGCGTTCAGTTCGGTTCTCTTTTTGGTTCTGTTTAACGCTCGCAGGCGTTAACTGTCCACTGCTGCAGGTCGGCGGCTTCTACAGCTACTCGCTCGTAGTGAACGTGCCCCATCTTTTCCCTCTGCGCACTGAAACACCCGGCGTACGTGCGATGTCGAAACCATGGACGAAAGATTTTAGAGTCAGTGCTCTTGTTACCGATCGGATTCATTTTCTCTGTGGCGAATCATGCCACCGAAAAAAGTGAAAGTTCAAAAGACTATCGACTTTTTCGTCAGTGAAAAGGTCAGTTGTGGAGGGTCTCGAGCCCTCGCCCGGCAGCGGGTGCACTTCGGCGTCACATAGCTACGATTCAGAATTCAGACATCGCATCAGTCGGCGCAGAGCAGCAAAACTTAGTGTACAAAACTGAATTGTACGGACAGTACCCATTTCATTTAATTATATGATTTGAAGTTGATAAAATTCAGTTTTGCACACACACACACACACACACACACACACACACACACACACACACACACACACACACACACACACACCTTATGTGTTCAGCAGTATTTACTGAATTTATAATTCCATGCACTAAAAATCTTGAGAAATGATTCTGACCCTTTAAAAATTAAAAGTGGAGGTACAAAGACCCCCTAAAATTTTGAACTGGGGGTCAGTGGACCCTTTAGGTCTGTAGCTTTTAGGGAGCCCTGCAAACAGACACACAGAGAATAGGAAAAGAAACCAAAACAAATAAACAAACAAACAAACAGAAAAAAACACACCCAAAATAAGAAAACTGAACAGAATACACATAATTATGGCATTCATTCGTACTTTCTGACAATATTCCAAATAATGCCTTGAGGCAATACAGCGCACTCAAAACCTTTCAGCAATAAAGTTACGACAGATGTAATCAAATTGTAATCACGCTTAAGAAAAACATGTTTCTGAGAAAATGTCGCACACTTTCCAATTTCAATGTTTCAAAAAGCCAACTCAACGCACCCCTGGAAAGTGGAGTAATCTTCCATGCTGAGATTGCTCCCCCTCGTGCATACTGTCCGAGAGACATTTCCATGTAGAGGAGTGGAAGGCCCAAAAAACCCATCAATACAAGGTACACAAATGTGAATGCACCTGCAAAACAAATCAATAGATTTATGGTTCAGGCTGAGGATACCTGGAAGTTCTTTTTTTTTTTTTTTTTTTTGCTGCCACAACTCTTTGCCGGCTCCAGTGGTGTTCCTCCCTGGTAATGGGTGGAACCCACGGAGAGCTCGGAAGTTGGGACAATTTTTACTATGCATGATGATGGAGATGAGGATTATGTAAGATGATGCTATGGAGGTCCGTGTGGTTTGGGACTGCGGGACAGGGCTGCATTCCACGCTTGGCTTCCTGTCATAAATATCCCGGCATTAACCAAGCCCAGGAACTACGGCACCTGCGGCGCTGGCTGAGTAATCATCCACGTCATAAGACATGTCATACCAAGGGAAGCACCCCCAAAGTCGCACCCGTGAAGTGGGTGAATCTCGGCTGTGTGGCAACAGCCTCCCCATTGGGCCCATAGCACACCCACTCTGGGTAGGAGCCGACCTAGGTAGAAAAAATCCCGCTTGCCTCGGCTGGGACTCAAACCCGGGTCTCCCGGTCCATAGTCCGAAGTGCTAACCACTAAACTACGGGGGCCAGTATACCTGGAAGTTCTATTTTTAACAGATTGAGATGATATGTAACACCAAATTTTACAATGAATTCTTCCTTGCCTGTTTTCAGTTTACTCAACCACCAGTGATGTGATTGACAGATCCTTTAGTGCTGGCAACAACAGCTTCCAAAAGCATTCGACAGGGAAATGGCATGACATTCACTCTGGTTTTGAAATACATCAGTGCCGTTCACAGTTTGTTGATAATCTGTATATATCTGTATATATGTATGTATCTGTATATATCTGTAATAAAACAACTTAAAATAGTTTTCTTTTTTCGTCCAACACTTTACCTCCACCATGCTTCATTGCAAGGGCCGGGTACTGGAGCATGTTTCGTGTCCCTAGCGATAAAGACGTCAGCAACAACAGGAACTCAGCTTTGCTGCGCAGGGGCCCCCTCTCTTCCTCCTCCCCTTCCAGAACCATAGGGTGGTGCCCCGGCCCTGGTCCGTCCACCATATCCGCCACACTCCCCCCGCCATCAAAACTCGACTGGTGGACCAGCACAGTGTTGGAGCCCTGGAGTTCTGTGTCGCATGATGTCTGGGGGGAGATTGTCGACATCAGGAGGCTCTGCAATAAACAAATAATAATCTGAAAAATTACTGGCAAAAATGTCAATCAATTGTGCAGCACTGGTGCTGTAATATTCACAATTGTTATGAATTAAAGTTGGATCAAACTCTGCTCACCATGTGTGTGTGTGTGTGTGTGTGTGTGTGTGTGTGTGTGTGTGTGTGTGTGTGTGTGTGTGTGTGTGTAGGGGGGTGGGGGAGGGGAGGGAGAGAGACTCAGTGATGATACAATCAAGAAACTTTTTTTTTTTTTAAAGCTTTGAAAACATTGACAATTATTATTGAAATTACTGACAAGCGTCAGCCAGTTCTGCATCATCAATCACTGCATGATGAACCAAAATAATGCCAAACTCTGCTTGCTATGTGTTTCACTTTCATCCAGTCTTCTAACAATTATCCTAAATGTACTCGTATGTGATTAGATGGATAAAATACCATCCCTGTCTGGAAAACTAACCACTGATACATCTTTATACAAACAGTTCATCATAGATATGGAGCAGTTCGGCATTTCATTTGTATTCACTGTGATTTGACATGTGGACTGGCAACTGAGATCGTCGTGGCACTGACATTTCTCTAGATCTGCATCATTCGTTTGCTCACTCAACCAGAAAAGATTACGAGACAGACGGTCAGTGCATAGTGTCCACACAGTGTATTTTCGTCAGCCGGCCGAACTTGAAGTTCAAGATTTCAGTTTTCTGCTGTAAAGATGCAGCGGACTGGAATTTTAGAAGCCTAGTCCCCTACTCTGCATTTATGCTTCTGGCAGCAAACATGTTACGACATCAGTGACAGGCGGTTTTAGCCACCGATGTCTGAAGTTACAGCACATTCTTCACTTGACTCCACTGATCAGTGCCAGGCCGCCGCCGGACCGACTTATATTTTGAAGAACACCATGATTTTCCAGATTGGTGGCCACAGTTCTGAAAGACTCCGCCAGTCGTATGCTCTTGCGTTTGGACGCCTTTCGATCAATTATCCTTGCTGTTCCCTCTGACGACATTGACAAACGGTGCTTTTCATACGTTTATGCATGCGGCGCGCGCTATTTGTGCAGACGACACTTGTCTTGTGCATCAAGGGAGATAATTGCATAAAATGTCGAGTTTGCGCATCAGGGGCGACAACGCACATTATTGCCTACTTTCGTCAGCATTGCTAGTTTTGCCGCCAGCCGCGCATAAAAATGAAAATCAGTCTTCCTTAAAAAATAAAGGCAAAAAAAAAAGAAGAAGATATTTTTGTACCCAGCACACACACAGAGAGAGAGAGAGAGAGAGAGAGAGAGAGAGACTATGATGGGCGCAACCGGCACACTGACAGAAATCACGATTTTCAGTATTGGTGCTTTTTTCAGCACAATCCAGATTCACAATGATCGCGTTCAGCAGCCGGCTGAAACTGGCAACACACATGTCCGTCAATCCCTCGGCTTTGATCAAACCATTCTATTTCCAGCCTACAACTATTCGCGCTGGGCAAAAACAAAGGTGCCATCTGTTCTTGCAATTCCACCCACTACGCTGGCATTTGAGCCTGAGCGAGGCGGTTCGGTCTCCCATGCGTAGATCATAACAAAAATAAAGCAACACTTCCCCGAGCAAAGAGCTCAGGAACACTTGAGAACGTCTTTCCTTGATGATGCAAGCAGTGGAAAAACACACCTGTTAACAATCAGTGGAGACAGTTTCCCTGCCTCTTCTGTTCCCCCCTCTAACCTACTCTCCCGCAGTGTTGTAAACAATGTTCTGGTAGGATTCAGAAATGGCAAAGAGTGCGACTTAACGGCCCTGATCTTTTGCAGGTACAAGGACCCACTCTTGCAGAAAAGCTTTTCGATACATGATGCATGTGCCGACTCAGACAGCCTTTTGATACTTATGGCCTGGAGGCAGTTAGAGAGAGTTTATTTGTTTCTCGACTGACGCGCATGGGTTGCTTTCATGTACCTTCCCATGTAATTTTGTTTTTAGTGGGGGTGGTGGTACGTGAAGTGGTGGTCACGGTGCTGGTTGGAGGGTGAATGTTAGATGGTGGAGGTTCGGGGGGGAGGGGGGGGGGAGGAGGGGGAGAGGAGGGAGGAGGTGAGAGAAGTGTCGAGCAGGCTCTGTATGCCCCCAGTCGGTGTTTCGCAAAGATTTTAAGCAGACATTTTCAGTTGTTTTTTTTTCAGTCACGAATCAGGTAGAGGTAGAGCTTTGTTCCACGAAGACCTGCAGTAAATTGCATTCTCAACCTCTCAACCTCTCAACCTCATGTGGACTGTGCAGGGTGGCGGAACATATATGAAGCTAGACGCGTATTTGCTTTTCCAAGCGCGATAGACTGATGCCATCTCTGAACTGACCTATCAATGGTCTCTTGTGTTGCCTGAGGATGGTTGCATTTTGTGGGACGTGTGTAAATTATTGTGTGTGTGCGTGCGTGCGTGCGCGTGTGCGTGTGTGTGTGTGTGTGTGTGTGTGTGTGATGAAATTTGTCCTTGTACAGTATACGCCGGTTATAAGAAACTCGAGGGGGGTGAATTTTTTGGTTTCTTATATCCGAGTTTTCTTATATCTGAAAGTCGGATATAAGAAAGTATTTTGAAAAATATTTCTTATAACCGAGTTCAGTGAAAAAAGGTTTAAAACATTTCTTTTTTCTCAGTTCGTGTATGTTTTGCATTAAATTAAGAAATATCTGGTTTCTCTTAAAGACCTGCACAGAATATATATGTGTAGAGTTAATATACACCAGTGCGCTTGTGTCCTTCAATGTCAGATTTTTTTGTTTGAACATGAAAATACTGTTTTTGCTTCCCAACTGTAGCGCTGGCGGTCATGTGGTAAGAAAAAAAAAAAACAAAAAGAAAAAAAAAAACAACCAAACCAACCAACCAACCAACCAAACAAACAAACAAACAAACAAAAAAGAACTAAGGGGAGAGAGAGAATTCCCTTGTATTTATAGGATATATTAAAAGTGCATTATGTATCAACTTTTGATCTATAAAACACTCGTCCCATTAGAGTATGATATGCGATGCTTTCCGTGTCTAATTTGGCTGAAAAAAAGCTGCAAATTAGCTTTTTTTCCTGTTGGGAGGGGGAAGGGGGATGGAGGAAAGATGGACCACGTATATTGTCAAAGAAAGGAATTGATGAACAGTTAGACTAATACTGATAGTTTTATTCTCCTTAACGCGAGCCCTGTAGACAGAGACAGACATACAGAGAGAGAGAGAGAGAGAGAGAGAGAGAGAGAGAGAGAGAGAGAGAGAGAGAGAGAGAGAAAGAGCTCCCAATCAGGCAAAAAAACAAAATAATAATAAAAACAACATATAACAATAGAACAACAAAAATGCATCTCGTATTTTTTCTTCTTGCCAACATTCAATTTTGCACGGAACACAATGGTAAAGAACCAATTCAAGAAAAGAAAATCATGCGCCATCATGTGCCTGTCCTAAGTGACGTCAGACCTGACCTGTTTTCTTAGAATGAGTGAAATTTTCTTGGAAATGTACTTTCGGTTTCTTACAATGAGTGAAATTTTCTTGGAAATGTACTTTCGGTTTCTTATATCCGAGTTTTTGTATCAAGCGGGACAAGAAATTTGCTTTCCTAAAACCGAGTTTTCATATAAGCGAGTTTCTTGTATCCGAGTTTTTGTAATACATAATAAAGAAGAGTTTGGCCGGGGGGAAAAAATTCGTTGGCAATAACCGAGTTTTCTTATATTCGAGTTGCTTATATCCGGCGTCCACTGTACTGTCTATTTTTTTCATTTTTTTTGTATCTGAACTGAACTATCGCAACAAGGAAGTTTCCTACACAATGATAATGGATCTGTGACAGAAGAGTACGACCATGCCTTCAGGAGAAAGTCTCAGCATAAGCTAAATAACATCTTGCGTACGATTAATCACACTACAACCCCAGGCATTACACGCAGAGTATCGATCGATTACCTTCTTCCCGGACTTCACAAAGCCCTAGAAGTTAATGAGGATCTACGACTGGTGATATGTGACTGAACAACTCTTTTGGACATACCAAGACATCAAATGTAAATGTTAGTCAATACGACGGGGTGGGTGGATGTTAGTCAATACGACGGGGTGGGTGGGGTGTTTCAGAGTTTAACGCCCTTTTCCACTACGTAAGGGTGATACTCAAAGACGGGGCAACGAGAAAAAGGCCAGTACAAATATATGCCCTACATGGTCCAACCCTTGTCGTGGGGTAGTGGCTTGTGTACCTCAATGACCCAGAGAACTATGCCAGCAGGAGCACATGCTCCTGGCAGGGTCACCCAAGCTGGACAGGTCGAAGGGTAGAGGTCAGACGAATGTGGACCACCTCTCCAAGAGGCTAAACGGGTTTGCGTAGGGTTAACAGCCCTACCTGTAAAAAACACTAAGTTACTGAAGCATCGACAGCAACAAACCGAGACATTCACCTGGGCGAGGAAGGGTCTCCATCCCGGAGACCTATGACGCATTGCAGTGAAAGCCGAAAGGAAGCTGCAAGGCCGACCCCCCTTCTAACACCCAGGACAACAACAAGAGTAGCCACATGGAACATCAGGACAATGTATGAAGTAGGAAGGACCATACAAGTAGCAAGAGAGATGAAGAACTACAAGATAGGAGTACTGGGACTGAGTGAGACAAGGTGGCTACAGACAGGACAGCTGAGATTTTCATCGGGAGAGCAATTGCTGTACTCTGGACACACAGAGGATGGAGCCCCCCACACTGAGGGCGTGGCCCTGATGCTGGCACCGGAGGCACAGCGGGCACTCATCGGCTGGGAACCTGTCAACTCCCGCATCATCACAGCCAAATTCATCACCAAGAAAAAAGACATCAAGCTGAACATCATCCAGTGCTACGCTCCCACCAATGATGCGGAAGAGGAGAAAAAAGATGACTTCTACCAACAACTGCAGACAGTGATAGATAGAGGAGGAGCCAAGGACATGACCATACTGATGGGAGACTTCAACGCCAAGATTGGATCAGACAACACAGGCTATGAGGACACCATGGGAACACACGGACTGGGACAGATGAACGAAAATGGCGAGCGCTTTGCAGACTTTTGTGCCCTGAACCAGCTAGTGATAGGAGGCAGCATCTTCCCACACAAGCGCATCCACAAGGCCACATGGAGATCGCCGGACCATGTCACGGAGAACCAGATTGATCACATCTGCATCAGCCGGAAGTTCAGGAGATCGTGGCGGGATGTGCGCGTGATGAGGGGTGCCGATGTATCATCAGACCACCACCTTCTTGCAACAACATTGAGACTTCGGCTTAAGAGGCACACCAACGCCAACAGCACACGGACCAGGTACAACGTTGGACTTCTCAGGAACACAGACACACAAGCAGCATTCCGGATCAGCCTTTCCAACAGGTTCCAGCCACTGCAAGACCTGATAGAAGACAGTGAAATGGACATCGAGACACAGTGGGAACACAGCAAGAAACTCTGGCACGACACATGCGAAGAGGTCCTTGGCAAGAGAAAGACCCAACATAAGGAATGGATCTCTGCTGATACCATCCAGAAGCTGGAAGTTAGGAAAGAGAAGAAAACTGCACTGAACACGAGCCGAACAAGAAGAGCTAAGGCAAAGGCACAAGAGGAATACACAGCAGCTGACAGAGAAGTGAAGAGGAGCACCAGGAAGGACAAGAGGGACTACATCGACAACCTGGCCAGTCAAGCAGAGGAAGCAGCCCGACAAGGGAATCTAAAAGACCTGTACCAGGTGACCAAGAAGCTCGCGGGCAAATTTCAGCAGACAGACAAACCAGTGAAGGACAAGAACGGGCACCCACTGACAACAACTGAGGAACAGCTGAAGCGATGGGCAGAACACTTCAGGGAGCTGTTAAATCGCCCCATCCCTGAAACACCACCAGACATCCCACCAGCTGAGACAGAACTACCCATCAACTGCGACAAGCCCTCTAAGGCGGAGATCAGGAAAGCCATCATGACACTGAGAAATGGGAAAGCTGCAGGGCCGGACGAGATACCAGCAGAAGCCATCAAAGCAGACACAGAGACAGCCGTCAACATGCTGCACAGCCTGTTCAGCAAGATCTGGGAGAAGGAAGAGGTGCCAGCCCAGTGGAAAGAAGGGATCGTCATCAAGCTGCCAAAGAAAGGGGACCTCAGGGACTGCAGCAACTACCGAGGGATCATGCTCCTGTCAGTGCCAGGCAAGGTTCTCAACAGAATTCTACTGGAGAGGATGAGAGAGGCAGTCGACCCCATGCTCCGAGACCAGCAGGCAGGCTTTCGCAGGAACAGGTCCTGCGCTGACCAGATTGCCAGCCTACGCATCATTGTGGAGCAGTCACTGGAGTGGAACTCCCCCCTCTACATCAACTTCATAGACTATGAGAAGGCCTTTGACAGTGTAGACAGAGAGGCGCTGTGGAAGCTGCTAAGGCACTATGGAGTTCCCGGGAAGATCATCTCCCTGATCCAGTGCACCTACCAAGACATGAGCTGCAGGATTGCCCATGCCGGCCAGTTGTCAGAAAGCTTCGAGGTGAAGACCGGAGTCCGCCAGGGATGCCTGTTGTCCCCGTTTCTCTTCCTCCTGGTCATCGACTGGATCATGAAGACCACTACAGCAGGCAGGAAAAACGGGATACAGTGGACACTCTGGACGCAGCTGGATGACCTCGACTTCGCGGACGACCTGGCGCTCCTGTCTCACAGCCACAGCCAGATGCAGGACAAGACTACGTGCCTGGAAGCCACATCAGCCGGAACAGGGCTCAAGATCAACAGGAAGAAAACCGAGCTGATGAAGATCAACACCACTGCCAACACACCAGTCACAGTCGGTGGAGAGCCCATAAGGGAGGTGGAGTCTTTTGTCTACCTGGGGAGTGTGGTTGATGGAGACGTCACAGCCAGAATCGGCAAGGCAAGGGCAGCAATGGTCATGCTGAAGAACGTCTGGGCATCCAAAGTTGTCAGCATAAGAACCAAACTTCGCATCTTCAACTCCAACGTGAAGTCAGTTCTGCTCTACGGATGCGAAACATGGAGGACAACGAAGACGATGCAGCAGAAGATCCAGACATTTCTCAACACCTGTCTGAGGCGCATCTTCAACATCCGATGGCCAGAGAAGATCCGGAATGAAGAGCTGTGGGAGCGAGCGGGGCAGGAACCAGTGGCCAAGCAGATCCTGCGGAGGAAGTGGGGCTGGATTGGACACACCCTCAGGAAGCCAGCATCCAGCACCACACGCCAAGCCCTGACATGGAACCCGCAGGGGAAAAGGAAGAGAGGCCGGCCTCGCAACAGCTGGAGGCGGGACACTGAGGCAGAGCTATGTAAGCAGGGGACCAACTGGACTGGAGTGGCAAGACTAGCCCAAGATCAACACCACTGCCACCACTGCCAGAGTGCGATGGCGAAGGGTTGTCGATGGCCTATGCTCCACATGGAGCCAAGGGCCTAAGTAAGTAAGTACAAATATATGGCAATAGCCGGGATTCGAACTCACGACCCGAGCACCGAAGGTCAAACCTTCTATTCGGCTATCCCTTATACGGAGTTTCTGGTGCTAATCACATTTGAAAATGGAAACACACGGTGCTACCGTGCTACCTATATTTAGGTTTGTCTGTGTGAAAAAAGCGACCGTGTATCGGCTAAAAACTCGACTTGAATGTAAAGATGTGTGCATGTTTTGTTGTTGTTGTTGTTGTTGTTTTAACATGTAGCTTTACGTGATATCGTCATTAAATCTCCGGCCTCTACGGATCTTGGAGTGGTAAATTTTGATTTTGAATTTGAAAACTTCTGAATTGCAGTAGCACCAGAAAAATTCTCTGCCATTTTGACTTAGCCCCGGCATAAGACTGCGCGTCATGAAAGGTCATTCACATAGACTGACAGAGGCCGTTCAAGTGTTACCCTGTCTAGATGCGAAATGCTGTATAGTCACGAGATGTTGGTGTGGATTCAATGACTGGCAGTGATTGGCTTGTTAGCTGCGTCACAGACGACAGGCTTGTTTTCAAAACTGGCTTTCTCACGCGCCGATGGATTTGCAGCGTAATCTACTGGGAAGCTAAGTAGAGCAAGAATTGATCAATAAGGAAGAGCTACGCATGTGCTGTTACTGGTCAGTGTTCGCTGGGGTGGCGAACTTTCTCGTGTTTGCCGTGTCTCGTTTCCAGTTACCGCTTCTCGGGAAATCCCGAGAATCGAGGTGCATGCATCAAGCATGACTTTGGAGCCGGCGGCGAAACACAGGATGGGGTTGTACACCAGTGGCCTCACTAAAACAATGAAATAAAGTCTGTATAGATTGAAATTTAGCTCAGTGGAAGTGTTGCACTTTGACACTCGTGTTTGCTGTCATGGGAGCCGCCAAGGAACCGTCAAGTTAATCTTTGCATACAGTGCCAAAACCGAAAAAGAGTTAAAAAAAAACCCCAAAAAACCGTGGGATATTCGTGCGCGGTACGAAATGTGTTAAAGTCCTTTGCAACCACATACTAGTGATATCAAAGACAGGACAACAAGAAAAATATTTGATTCGAACTGACGATCCCCGAGCATTAAAAGACCAACGCTCTGCCAATCGACTACCCCCCCCCCCCCTTCGGCGGCTACAGCCACCACCAATGGTACCAATGGAGTGGTGGTCAGTCGACGACACCCTGTCGCTTTAAAGAGACTTTCGGGTCCTTGACTGTCCCAACTCTGCCCCTCGCCTCCTCCCCCCTCCCACCCCAAGCGCTCTATGTCTAAATTTTTGTTTGACTTTCTGACTCATGATAGTACCTTTTTCATTCTTTTCTTTTCCGGAGGTGTAGCAACGGCAAGTTTGAAAATGGTTTTGTTACTTCTTATTTTGTAAAATCATGATAAAAGATCGTTTTGGTTATCTCCCTCACTCTCTCCACCACCCTCTCTCTCTCTCTTTCTCTTTTTTTTTGGTGACACTTATTGACATCAGTGTATAATTATGATCTTTGGCGTAACCTGTGTGTGTGTGTGTGTGTGTGTGTGTGTGTGTGTGTGTGTGTGTGTGTGTGTTTGTGTAGTGTAGCTGTTTTTACAGTTATGTAGTAGATGTAGCAACGGCAAGTTCGAAAATTGACCTCTGTGTTAAAGCTTTAACCGTTGATAAATAAAGAATCATTGTCATTGTCTAATATCAAACCACATCGGACTGCACAACAACACACACTGTACTCCGAAGTTCCATCCTCATGACAGAAAGGTATGGCTCTTTCCTACCTACACAACAATTAATTGTACATAGCACTCCTGTTTGTGCCGCATTTTTCGTGCTGCTGGCATTTTCCACATTCCTACAGCGGCCTTTGACGTAACTGCTCGCGTGGTATTTTGCGTGTGGTTAAAGATTTTTCTTCAATTAATCACCTGCAGATCATCTCTCTCTCTCTCTCTCTCTGTTCCTCACTCTCTGTGCACTCTGTGTGTGTGTGTGTGTGTGTGTGTGTGTGTGTGTGTGTGTCTCTCTCTCTCTCTCTCTCTCTCTCCTTTGGGATTTCTAAGTGCTAGCACCAACCAGAAGGGTTATTTGACAGAAGAAAATCTGTTACCTGCTTGTTAAAGTTTTTGCCCCCTCCCTCTACCCCCCCCCCCCCTCCTCTCTGTCTCTCAAGGCTGAAGATATTTAGTGTGAGCGCTGCAAGATTTCTCTTCAATTAATCACTTACAGATCGACCGCATTGCCCTCTCTGCCCGTCTGTCTCCATCCCTTTTTTTTCTCTCTCTCTCTCTCTCTCTCTTTTTTTTTTCTTTTTTCCAAGGTTGAATATTTGTATGCCCGACCTGCACCCAGTCTAACTAGTGCATCAGCAGTGTTTGCTTTCTGTCGCTTTGGCGCCGTGATGCATCGCGGTGTTGTGCGGATCGTCTGAAAATAAGAGGTTCAAGCCCCAAGGAAAATACACACGGAGGATTGTCTTTGAATGGGAACTCGCAGTGTCACTACACCGAACCTGGCACATTACATCTATGGAGAGCTGCTGTACTGATTCCTTTCAACTCCGAAACGGTGCGGGGGGGCAGATCGTTCCTCAGAAAGAACGTATTCTATGGTTAACAAGGTAATTGGGAAGTCAGTGGGGACTGCAGCTGACCGCTGCACCAGACATATTTTAAGTATAACTGATTTTTTGTGTGCCTCCTCTTTCTACCCCGTACTAAACTTTCAACAAAAGGGGGGGGGGGAATTAAAAAACACAAAAAAATGGGACTAAAACACACACAAAAAGAGAGGAAAACTAGAAAAAATACACAGGGGAAAAAAAGGAGAAAAATCAGAAAATCACTATCACTACCACTACCAACAAATACCACAAAACCCCTCAATTTATGATTGGTCGAGACGACCTGTCTGCGCCCGTACACGTAATGCTTCGAAACGAACGTAATGCGACTGAAGTGCATCCCCCCCCCCCCCCCCCCCCCTGCACACCCCCCCCCCCCCCCAACACCCACCCACCTAGCCACACCACCACCAGCGAATTTCCGAGACGCGGCGTGGTGCAATAGAAAACAAGTGTTTATCAGCAACAGGCTTCCCCCCACTGGCACTCAATCTTGAAGCCGTCAACACTGGCCCTCAGAGTCATGGACCCCACCTTTCCACCACCTGAACCCGACGCGCGTTCGCCTATCAGTCACAGGTGTAGAAGACGCAGAAAGGTGTGCTTGCGTTTGTCTGCAAACGTCTGAGGAGGGAACACGCAGACGGTCTTGGTTTTTTGGTCTTTTAAAGACTCACCACCCACATTTCCAAACTGAAAACTCGTCAGTTTGGAGCTGCCTGTTTTGAAACAGGTTTTGCTTTTAATGTCTCGATACTTTCAGTTATAACAGGCATACAACGGCGATTGGCAAAATTTTCAACGAATGCGCTGACTGTGAAATCAGTCACGTGGGTCACAATATAGCATCTGATACCATTGTGGTGACTCTGGCCAGCGTAGAATGGTAGAGCGTTGGACTTCTAATGCTCGGGTCGTGAGTTCGATCCCGGCTGAGGCCAAATATTTGTGCTGGCTTTTTCATCGTTGCCCCGTCTTTGATTTCACCCTATGTGGTGGAAAAGGACGTTAAACCCCCACCCACCCCACCCATCCTGGCCGGCGTATATGTTGCTGCAGAGGCGCACTCACACGCACAAAAAAGGTTGTCTTCGGGAAATATAGAAATCAAGCTTTTATTTTGTTTGTTTATTTGTTTGTTTCTTTCTCCCTGTGGGTTTTACGTCCATTTCCGCCACACATCAGTGATTAAAAAAGACGGGCAACGATGAAAAACCCGGCACAAAATAATGTTGGGCTCCAAGCTGGTAGAAATCGCGGGATGTGGTCCTTTAAGTGCATGATATATTGCCAAGTTGTCAACAGCTGTCGGCATTGCCAGTGCCAGCTTGTTGCTGAAGTAAACGCGTAATGTCGGCGTGCATCCTTCAAGAATGTTTGCCTGAAGGTTCCGATCCTCGTTTAAAGTAAACTGCTGTAATGATGAATGCGCGTTACCTGTGTGTACCTTCATCCGCCACTTACCTGAGTAACGCCCAGCATAACAGGAAGCGCCGGTGTAACAGGCCGGAGTATACCCCCTGGCTACTTTATACCCTCGGGACGAGGATATAAATCAGTGGTAGGGGGGTTAAAGTGGGCAGGAGAGGGTTAAACGGGCCTAAGCCAGAATACACCCCGGGGTATAGTCTGGGCTAGACCAGTTTATACCGGGGGGGGGGGGGGGGGCTAGTCTGGGCTAGGTCAGTGTATACGGGGGTATAGTCTGGGCTAGGCCATTTTATACGGGGGTATACTCCAGGCGGGGTATAATCTGGACTGCTACACCGGTGTAGGAGAGACCTACGAGCGCATCAAAGCCACAAGCTGAGTGCAAAAACGGTTAAATTTTTTAGAAGTTCAAAATCTCCCCCCCCTCCCCCCCCTCATCCCCCGATGTCTGGCAGGTCCACCCCTAACTCATCGTGCGACTGGGTTGACTGGCTGTGTTTAAAGGTGTCATCGCTACCATCACTAGGATTTACGTAGGGAGACTTCTGCTTTGGAACAGTTGGGCTTGTGACTAATAATAATAATATATTACACTTGTAGAGCGCGGAGTTCTGCTTCGAAAAGCACTCAATGCGCTTTTGCTCACGCACACACACACGGGGGAGTTTAACTTGAACTTAAAGATCAAAAGCTAGTTTGAAAAGATGTGTTTTGAGTTCTGCTTTAAACTGTAGGAGGGAAGGGATGTTTCTCAGGGAAGATGGCAAGGAGTTCCAGACGTGGGGGGGGGGGGGGGGGCACTATAACTGAAAGAACGTTGGCCAAATGTTTTGAGGCTGACCCGGGGGACCTTAAGTAGCTTTTCTGAGGACTACGCCTGTGCGCTCGAACTAATATATCTTAGAGAGTACCGGCCCCCGTAGTGTAGTGGTTAGCACTTCGGATCATGGACCGGGAGACCCGGGTTCGAGTCCCAGCCGAGGCAAGCGGGATTTTTCCTACCTAGGTCGGTGTGCTATGGGCCCAATGGGGAGGCTGTTGCCACACAGCCGAGCTTCACCCACTTCACGGGTGCGACTTTGGGGGTGCTTCCCTTTGTATGACACGTCTTATGATGTGGATGATTACACGGCCGGCACCGCAGGTGCCGTAGTTCCCGGGCCTGGTTAATGCCGGGATATTTATGACAGGAAGCGTGGAATGCGGCCCTGTCCCGCAGTCCCAAACCACATGGACCTCCATAGCATCATCTTACTATCATCCTCATCTCCATCATCATGCATAATAAAAATTGTCCCAGCTTCCGAGTCCTCTGTGGGTTCCACCCATGACCTGGGAGGAACACCACTGGAGCTGGCAAAGAGTTGGGGCAGCAAAAAATAAATAAATATATATATATATATATCTTAGAGATTAGTAGAACTCCGGATGCAACACACTGACTTCTGATGGCCGCGCAAACGAGGAAAACTCAGCCGTCCGTAAACAGAGTCCGCAGTGTTGCTCTTGTCGGCTGCTCGAACTAAGTGAGCTACGGGTGCGAGTGTGATAACCATACTTTCACCGGCTACTGCGTTTTGTCTTCAATAAACTGAACGCAAGTCTCTCTGTACACGTATTTGTGCATGTGTCTTAGTTATATGATGCCTGACACTACCAGAACAGCTTAGAACGACCAGTGAGGCTAAAAATCTTGAAATTCGGACCTTTAACATCCGTTTGATGTTACTAGTAAAGAGCCAGAACGATGTTTTGGCTCCCAACCGAGCATTCGAACTCGAAACCCGAGCATGGAAAGTCCCCCATCCCTTTTCCAGCTCCTCCCTCCCGGCTCCCCTTCACAGCACCAAGACTATCGAGAAAAGCCGGTGGTCTAGTGGTGCAGAGACGTCGCCACCAATGCGAGGGTCAGGTTCGGGTCCCACTCAAGGCGAAGGATTGTTCCTTCTCGCATGTGACACCGTTCATTCGAGCCGATGGTCGGGGTTTCTCTCCGGGTACTCCGGCTTCTCCCTCCTCTGCTTTGGAAATGTTCAGCCCACAAAATTTGAAAATAAATGCAATCCTAAATTCCGAAACTAAAGTAGCTGAGCTGATCCTTCGCACCACGTGATTGTAATGTGTTCATGTCCAGTGTGCAAGAGAATGCGTGTGATTCACGTGAGCGTGCGTGTTGGTTTCATCTCGCGGCGCTTTGAGCCAACGCAAGAAACTGAGTAAAACGCCCACAAAATACACAATTAAGAAATAAGTGCAAAAAGAAAAATCGCTGTAACCTACATTTGGACCTGTCCCTACTCATACGGATGACAATGTCAAAGCACGTCTCTCCTTGACGGTCGGAAATTATGTGTCAATCATCTCGCCAATATGAAGACCATCGCACGATGCTGAGAGAAATCAGTTGACATTTTTCGCGGTACACTCCCTTGTTTGCCTTGCCACGCCTGAACACATCACGTGATGTTGACTGATTAGCGACAGCAATGCAAATAGCATAATCGTTTGTTCTGACAACTTGAGCAAAGAAACCTTCGCACATTTTCAAGGGGTGGAGCTACTTACTCTGGCATTACTAGGAAAATCAGTCGAAGCTTTGGGTGAAGAAGTAGCATACAAATGCTGATGAACAGAAACTCCATCTAGGTCTTTGAGATCCTCTAATGAAAAACTTCTTCGGGTGCCTAGGGTTAATACCAGGTCGTTCGGCCAGAGGGCATTTCAGTATCAAGCCCCTTTCGTCTGGAATTCTCTTCCACTCTGCCTCCGCAATGCTCCTACTCTACTCTCCTTTAAATCTCAGTTGAAAACTCACCTGTTCCACGTAGCCTATGATTAACTGTCTGCATCCCAGAGCGGGAGTTGTAGTGTCCCCGCTGCCCATAGCCAGTGTGGGTGCAATCCGGCATGGCACTGTGTGTGTGTGCGTGTATGTGTGGTTTTGTGTGTGTGTGTGTGTGTGTGTGTGTGTCCATAATATTTTTATGTGTGTATTTGTACAGCGCTCTGAGCCAGCGTCTGCTGGGATACTGCGCTTTATAAAAGCAATTTATTATTATTATTATTATTAACTGTGTAAATTGTAAATCGTGACTTAGATATTGATGTCGACTGACTTTTGCTCTCAAGGACACGCGCGCACGCTTACACCAAAGCATACGCACGCACGCACGCACACACACACACACACACACACACACACACACACACACACACACACACACACACACACACACACACACACACACACACTTTCACCCGCCACTCGTTCCCAGTTCTTGAACTGAGCTCGGTCAAAGATCGTGGAAGAAATCTCTTTGGTTCGGTGTCTTATCAGCGATTGTAGGGTGAACAATCTCTTTACCTGCCATTCAATTCTCTTTTTTTTCTGACTCTAACAGATTATACGAGGGGCTGGGGTGGGGGTGGGGTGGGTGTTTGGGAGTTTCACGTCCTTTTCCACCACGTAAGGATGACATCAAAGAGTGACGGGGCAACGAGAAAAAGGCCAGCACAAATATAACAGATTATACGAAGCCAGAGTCTAAACAGGTGAGCAGCGAGCCCGAAAATTCTACCTCAGCCGTGAGGTATCCTGCGTGCTGTTCCTAACCTGCGTTGTGAACCAGAGACCATGTGATTTTACGGGCTCGCACCAACACTGTATACGACAGCTATTTTTTTCTGGCTTGACAACAGACGACTCCAATCCTGTCGATGAACAGGGCCGAGCCCTCAGAATTTAGCCAATCGCGTCTCGCTGCATAATGAGCACAACACATGGCATCTCAGTTCTGGCCAACTTTCTTGCCAGACTCTGCAAAAGACTGAGGAAAGCACATGTAATTTGATATGACTGAAACGTGTAAAGAAAGCAGTAAGTTCATTGACATCATTTGAGGAAAACGACCAGTACGTCAATCTCTTTCATCTTGAAATCACCACCTTTTCAATGACGTCACGGATGTACTGTGTTTTGACAATACACGTCATAGTAAAGGGGCGGGACTTTGGTCACGGAGCTTGTCGAGTGGAGGCGTCTATTTGACTCGACATCAGCCACGGCGGCCGAGGTACTGCATTTGCACATTATTACAGGGTAACATTATCACGTGATACCATTATCACACAGCGGCAACATTGTAATATAATGTTGTTATCGTCTAGACGCAGTCTATACCGGAAGGCCGCACAGGCAGACCCCCCCCCCAAAAAAAAAACCCGGAAACTTCTGTCGGCACCTTGACAGTTCTGTTCAGTGGCAGAATTTTCCAGACCCAACCTCGATAAAAAAGAAATTTACGCCAGGATCGCCCAACCAACTCATACGTTTAAAACACATGTGGCAATTTGCGCGTTAAAGCCTCTTTGAACTTGTCAGTACAGCGTACAACAACGTTGTCCAAAACGTTTCATCTAATGCGCTTAAATCCTTGCTTCAAAACAGTAGTTTATATCAAGATATAGCACAACTGATCAGCGTGAAGCCTCGTGCCACGGTGATATCGCCCAAAAGCTGGTGTAGAGCGGAGCGACTGACGGGGCTAGTTTCTATATAGCTAGTTTGCAACCCAGCGATCGTACAAGAAAAAGCATCGCGCCTTCAAAGACTCGGAAAGACGTATTTCTCAAATACTAGATACCGTAAAATACTACATGGCGTAAAATATTAGATGTCGCAAAATACTAGATGCCGTAAAATACTAGATGGCGTAAAATATTAGATGCCGTAAAATACTAGATACCGTAAAATACTAGATGGCGTAAAATATTAGATGTCGCAAAATACTAGATACCGTAAAATACTAGATGGCGTAAAATATTAGATGTCGCAAAATACTAGATGCCGTAAAACGGTTTCCATACCCTAATGTCGCATTACCTTTCTCGGCAAACAGCCTGAGAGGCATCCCCCCCCCCTCCCCATTCAATGCACACATAGTTATTTTAAGAAACTGTAGACCATTCTGTAAGCACTTTGACAGTTCCGTCCAATGGCTGATATTTTCAGATGCAATCCTCAGCGCGATATGAGCGTTTTTACTAGGCTCCAAAGAAGCCGGCGTATGTTTTGGAACAGCTTCGGTTGTAAGTGCGCCTGCCGGTACGCTCTGGCTTAATAATTAGTAGAGCTCTTAATGCGGTACACTGTTTTCTACCTTCAGCGAACAGCTTCGCTTGTGGGAGCGCCTGAACACTCGAAATCCTCTACCTGATTGATTGGGGAGCCGGGGTGGCCGAATGGTAGAGCGTTGGACTTATAATGCTCGGGTCATGAGTCCGTATCCCGGCTGGGGCCAAATATTTGTGCTGGCTTTTTCTTCATTGCCCCGTCTATGATATCATCCGTATGTGGTAGAAAAGGACGTTAAGCCCCCAAACACCCACCTACCCACCTCACCCTATCTTAATGATTAATAGAGCTCTTAATGCAACACAGTTTTCTATCGTCAGGGAGAGCGGTAGAACATTTACGAAAACTCAAATTCTACGACTCAGCGGTTGACCGTGCTGACATGTCTCTCGCCCAGTCCTTGTGTTAGCCGCGTCAGTGTGTACCCTTCTGTTGGCGCATTGCCATACTGTCACTGCCTGTTTCTATATTTGACACAACCAAAACAGCTGAGAAAGATCTGTGAGCCTACATATCTTTAAAACAATTTCTGTAAGCACCTTGCCAGTTCCGTTCAATGGCAGACATTTTTTAGCCGCACTTTCGGTGAGATGGAAAAGGGAATGTGTATGCGTGTGGTGGTGGTGGTGGGGGGGTGGGGTGGGGGGTGGAGTGGGGAGGGGGGGGGGGGTTAAGATGTATAGGGATTTCAAAAACCGGCTCACAAGTTTTGCCTTTCAAACACCCTTTACAAGGAAACTGCTGGCAAGTTTGAGAAGGTTAGAGCTGGAAGTCACGTTTCGAGGAAAAACAAAACAAAACAAAACCCAGTCACTTCACGCCAAATTCTCCTCTAAATTGTTTCTGAAATGTCAGCAGCTCCTCTTGCGGCGTAGGCGAAACTAAACTGCAAGGAAATCCCAAGGATCTGAGCGAGAAGAAGAACGGCGAAATTATCTTGAAAATACAGCAGAAAAACCAAACCAAACCAAACACAAAAAACCCCAAACCAAACAAACAATAAACAGCAACATGGAAAAACTACAGGGCAAGTTTGAAGTTCTCTGTACACCTTACAGCTCAGCGTTCTGAGAAACAGACATCTGGTTCAGCAGGAACCAATGCCACCCACCATCTTGCAAATGACATCCCGAACTTTCCAATGCCCATTCCCAATCTCAAAACATCGACTCGACATCGATCGCCATGACATCGACATGAACTCAGCCACTCCTTAATGTGCTCTCACACAATTGCTGAAAAAAGTGAACCGGCCGATAATTACTAGGGGAAACAGGAGCAAGGATTTCACAAGCAATTCACATACATTGCCAATGGCAGCTCTCCTTCTCTGGACATAACAATGGGATGTCGCGCAATGTTTCCTCGGCGTGATCAATAGCAAACATAACATACGATCCGTCTAACAGAGGACACGGCGCAATACAAAAGACGAACGCTGGTCGTTTCTAAGCACGCTCTGAGACAACAGGGCGACAATTTATGGAGAAAATTCTGGAAGTAGTTTCTGTAATCTTCCTTTGAAATCTTCGGGTGTGTGTGTGTGTGTGTGTGTGTGTGTGTGTGTGTGTGTGTGTGTGTGTGTGTGTGTGTGTGTGTGTTCTCTTTCCATACGCGAGAGAGAGAGAGAGAGAGAGAGAGAGAGAGAGAGAGAGAGAGAGAGAGAGAGAGAGAAAGAGGGTGGGTGCGTGGGTGTTTGACGTCCTTTTCCACCACATCAAGGGTGATATCAAAGACGGGGCAGCGAGAAAAAGGCCAGCACAAATATTTGGCCCCAACCGGGATTCGAACTCACGACCGGAGCATTGAAAGTCCAACGTTCTACCAACTGGCCACCCCGACTCCCCGAGAGAGAGAGAGAGAGAGAGAGAGAGAGAGAGAGAGAGAGAGAGAGAGAGAACAAAGATGAAACAAAGCAACAGAAGAAGCTTTCACGTCATTTCAGTTACGTCACTTTTAACCAATAAATTAAATTTCCACAAAATACAAACGTTATGTTACACACCTGCCGAAAATTCATTAAAACTGCATAATCGCAAGGTAGACATCTTTTAAAAAAACGTCTTATGTCATCAGCATTCGGCACCAAAAAACACCCACTGAATTTGGAGCCGTGGGGAAACAAATTCTAGATGAACAAGATACATGTATTGCTTACAATAATACTACCCAAGAGATTCACGCCAGATAATGCTGAGGAAACTTCCACAAGAAAAGCAGCATCAATGACTTTCTTTGTTTTCTCTTCTTTTCTTTTCTTAAGGGATTAAATAAATTTTTGCCGTCGCCCATGGAGAGAGAGAGAGAGAGAGAGAGAGAGAGAGAGAGAGAGAGAGAGAGAGAGAGAGAGAGAGAGAGAGAGAGAGAGAGCGCCTTAAACAAGCAAGGAGAGAACAGAATTTTTTTGTCCTTTAAAGGCACTTGTCTGATGTTCGATTACTGCGGCCCCAAATACCAGATGAACCGCCAAAGACAAGAAGTAGACGAAGTAAGAAAGAAGGAAAGAAGAAAGGAAAGAAAGCACCGCTAAAACGTTCTCAAGGACAGAACACGTCCTTTCCTTAAAAAAAAAATCCCTCTCGTTTGATGCCAAGAATTAAAATGCCTCTAGTGATATCAGAGAAGCAACAATAATCTCCGAGGGAAAAAAAAAAGCAGAAAAAAAATCCTACCTGATGTGTGCCGAGAGAGAATCTTTAGCGATCCATAGTGAGAGAACAAGCGTAAACACGGCTGGGCCTTGGTACGACAGCGGGTCTCAAAGGTGAAAATCGGCGCGCCAGCCAGAGTGCAGATCGGAGCTCGAGTGAGCGAGAAAGAGAGCGGGTGAGACGGATCTGGGGGAATAGCCTACACGGCGGTGAGTATTTCCTAGTGCTGACTATGGACACAAATTGAGCGTAGGGCCAAGTTTGGTGTTTCTTTGAAGGACCCTGTTTTGGGAGTTCGAAAGTTTGTAGTAATTTTTGTTGTCACGAAAAAGCGTGATTTTCGTGATATTTGTATTGGTAGGGCAAGGCGCATGGCTGGGATTTTTGTGCACACGCGACTCACAGGTGACGCGAGTGGATTTCGGTGAAGTGGCTTTCTGGCCTAAACTGTAAACAGAAAGCAGACTTGCATTGCTCCAGTGGGCTACGTATACATGCCCTTGAATGGTCTTTGCATGGTAATTGTTGTTTCTAATTTTAAGCATTTTCAGTCAGGGGTGACTATGATGTCTGAGGCTAATAGCGAATATCTACGCTTTTTAAGACCTCGTGCATTTGGATTCTTTGACCTGCACGCGCCTTTACACTGCAGTATCCGTTAGACTTTATTTCCTGGTTGACAAACACACTTGGTAGTAAAAGTCGTTTTCTGGTTCATAAACAGCCTCATTCCTTTACACCGAAATAAACAAAATTCCAGGAGTTTTTATTTTTATTTTTTACGTTTGCTGACACATAACTACATCATAAAGACCTGGGTATGCTTATATTTCAAACATATTCCTTTGCATAAGAGCAATTGTTGCCAAAAACGTTTGAAAGGAAGTAACATTGGAAAACTCCCCGCCGCTTTCATTAACCCCCATGGAGTGAGAAAGAGTGAGAGTGGGCGAGATGAAGGTTTAGCTTAACTCCCCTGGTGCGACCTTTTGGGTTCCCGGGGGATGTGGGGGGTCGGGGGGGGGAGGGGGAAGCCATTCGCACCTTCATCCTTTCACTTTCCACTTTCAACTTGCTGGGGGCGACAGAGTGTACACACTAAATACGGGGTTAGGGTCATTTTCCACCACATAGGTGATATCAAAGACGAGGAAAGAACCAGAACAATCAACACAAATCGGAATAATAATAATAATGTGATATGTGACTTCCATTGGTCACATCACGGTGAGGCTCCTTCTAGAACTTCCAACAGTGTTTTGTAAAAAAAAAAGAAAAAAAAAGTCAGTGTGCATGGCCCAAACGACATTTTGAAATCTGCGTAAGACAAGACAAGACAAGACAAGACAAGACAAGACAAGACAAGACAAGACAAGACAAGACATTTGGCTTCGAGTACAATAAATTAAACGTACAGGACTGACGAATTTGACCTGCATTCACAACACCACCACCACCATCACACCTCGCAAACAAACCTGTTTCACATTCCGGTTTCAACAATCTCTCCCTGCGGGAAATAACAGCGCTGTACCCCGTTTCTCGCCGCACACTTGGGGCACTCGTCGCCCACCGGCAGACGGAACAACAGTAATGATGGTGTAACCGCTGGAGCTTTCCTTTCCTTCCGTTTTAGTACCGTGAGACGGGACTGATCGAACACCCGGCCCCCCCCCCCATCCCCCCCCCCCCCACACACACACACTGCCATGTTGAATGGCTGGGGTTCACGTTAGGTTAGAAAGCATCTGTGGTGTATAAACTCAAGCCCGGGCAAAAGTTAAGCGGCCCTGCTTTGAAATTCAAAACTTTTTCTTTTAATTACCCCCCCCCCAAAAAAAAAAAAAAAAAAATCATAAACTCATAAAATCGATCCATTTGTCAACATTTAGAGTCCGTTTGACGCACTGAATATAACGATTAGTCAAATTGTCAAATTAAAGCAGCCTACTTCACTCACTTTAAAAACATGGGACTGATTTCCAGCGTTGGGTTGCCAAAAAAGTGGAATATTGGAATTTGTTTAAAGTTATTCTTGTGATATGAGCCTTCGACTGCTGGATTTTGGTGATTTTCTTGGTGAATTTTAAAGCATTCACGCGGAACGGTATGTTTAATATGAATGCAGAGGAGTGTGTAAAGCATGATTGATTTCATATGGAGACTTACAAAATCTCCATGTCAAATGTAGTACAGTGTAGTATTATGTTTTTGAATTAGAGTTCTGTTCTTAATTATGAAATTCTGTTCTTAAGAAATGTTGTTCTTAATCACTTACAGTATTACTGCCATGAGTGTATGTGATGGGTGTATGGGTGAAGAGTGCGTGTGGGTGCATGGCTGATGTTTTTTACACGGAGATTCTGTTCTTATGTCTAGAGCTGTACACCATAAATTTCCCTGAGGGGATTAATCAAGTTATTCTTATTGTTAATAGGCATAGACTTCGTAAGGAGGACTTCGCTGAGCAGCGTAACCCATTTACATGTAAATTAGACTCACACGCCAGAGGCCGCGAGCGGTTCACGCGCTGTGATTCGCTAATGGTACCCCTAACGTGCCTAATTTACATGCAAATGGGTTACGCTGCTCAGCGAAGTATGTCACGAAGTCCTACTAAACATGCCTAATATTTAGCATTAAAAAAAATCCGTGTTACTGTATTATGTAGCCAGATTGTCCGGGCTCGCAATACGTAACGACACGCGACAGAGAATTCGAACCGAGGCGGAAACAGGTCTGGAGCTTTTAATTTCGGAGACAACGGGCCGGTCACGTGACACCATCCGGTCAACGGGGATGACGTACGAGCAATGTAATACTCTCAAAGGCGGATCCAGCATCCGGGGCGGGTGGGGTGGGTGTTTGGGAGTTTAACGTCCTTTTCCACCACATAAGGGTGATATCAAAGACGGGGCAACGAGAAAAAAAGGCCAGCACAAATATCTGGCCCCAGCCGGCGGGATTCGAACTCACGACCCGAGCATTGAGAGTCCAACGCTCTACCATTCGGCCACCCCGGCTCCCCGATCCAGCATTCGGTAATGGGCCGAAACACGGGAAAGTATAGTAAGAGGAGGGGGTGGGATGTTGGGGCTGGTGTTGGGAGGACCCCCCGCAGTGTAGTGGTTAGCACTTCGGACCATGGGGGTGCTTCCCTTGGTAAGACACATCTTACCATGTGGACGATTACATTGCCGGCACCGCAGGTGCCGTAGTTCCCAAGCCTGGTTAACGCCGGAATATTTGTGACTGGAAGCGCGGAATGCGGCCCTGTCCCGCAGTCCCAAACAACACGGGCCTCCATAACATCACCTTACCACCATCCTCATTTCCATCATCATGCATGATAACAAAAAATTGCCCAGCTTACGAGCCCTTCGTGGATTCCATCCATGATCTGGGAGCAACACCACTGGAGATGGCGAAGAATGGGGGAAACAAAAAAACAACAACAACAACAACAAAAAACAAAAACAAACCCAAACAAACAAAAATAGTATGGGGTATCACCACGCTTTGAAAGAAGCTTAGCATATGCCTTGAATTCTACTCAACAAAATCGAACACGTGTCTTTTTTTAAAGGTTATCTTTTACTCACTAATAAGTGGATGGTTGTTTAGAGGTTGAACGCCTTTTTCCACCATAAGGGTGATATGAAAGACGGGGCAACGAGGAACAATCCAGCACAACATTTTGGCTCCGAGCCAGGATTCGAACTCATGACCCAAGCATTGGCAGTCCAACACTCCGTCGGCTATCCCTGCTCTTACGTTTTCAGTCTGTTTACATCTTCAGTTCACCGTAAAGGGAAGGATGAACTTTTAAAAGTTGTACTTCTCCCAGTTTCAGAAGATTTGGTTTTCAACATTCCGCTTGAGAAAAGATTGAATTCATAGGTAGAAAGGAAATGGTATCCAAAGCAGTTGCATGACGGATTTTAAGGTTGGAATAAAACCTGATAATAATGATATGTTCATATAATATTATCTGTCCGACAAACAAACAAACAAACAAACAAACAAACAAACAAACAAACAAACAAACAAACAAACAAACAAACAAACAAACAAACACCGCCGACATCATTACCAACAACCACCTTGCAGACTTTGCAGAGTTGAAAATGAGTTGAAACACGTGCCATCATCACGCGCAAAACGTAATATGATAAAGGAGATCGGGTTCGTCTGAGGGGAAATTGAGGAAAAATGCAGTCCGTATTTAATCCCTCAAGGCTGCTACACCTACACGCGTTTCACACAAGCCCACCTGAGAACTTCTGTGGAAGATCCACACTCACGTATCGGCATTTCAAGTTTCTGATTTAGAGGCTGGAATTAATATTTTTCTGGGAACTTGAAACTTGACCTGTCTGGTTTCAGCGGGTCACAGGAAGAGTGGGCGAGCCCTAAAACAACAACAACAACAACAACCATCACAACCACCACCACCACCACCTCCACCACCACCACCACCACCACAACAACAACAACAACAACAACAAATAGACTATTTCGAGAGTACAGGCGTACTCAAGGGTGTACAACTGTTCCAAACCATTATCAGGATTCTGTGAAGCCTAATGCATTTGGAATAAGAGCGTTTTCAGAGTTTTTGACTCATCTGTCCCCATCTGTCTTTGACAAACTTTAGTATCGGCGTGTTTCTCAGGAATTATAAACAGTAGAAAAGCCAAACTGTGCTTGGTAGTTGGTGACAAGGGCTTTTCAAACATATTAATTTGAAAGACCTTGCTCAAAGGTCAAGGTCACAGGGTCATGGTTTTAAAAAAACAAAGTTTTCTGTGTTTCACAGCAACCACAAACACAACGCAACCCACATTTAGCACACATTACCTCGGTATAAAAAGCTTTTATGTGTACAGTTCGGTGACTTTGACCTCAGGGGTAGGTCACAGGGATTGTGAGAAAGTTTCGGAAATAGAAAAATTGGAAGAGCACTCGCCTTATCTGCACTGATAGTAAGAATGCCTTTTGAGTGACCTCCGGTGCAGGCCAAGGTCACACGTGAGTCGTAAGGAGGCTTTGCTATTCTTGTTTAGGACTGTAGCAGTGACAATACCTGTTTTCTACCACAGGAATACGGAATAATGCCGATGGCTAAGAAACAGACACACGCGCACAGCGAAACGGACAAGCAACAAAGCCAAGGAAGAACAACAACAGGAGCGTTGAGGTAAAAGTACCGTCCGCCCTACCTTCATTGGAACTAAGACAGACAAAGTGCTTGTCAATCGAAAACGTCGGTGGCAACAACTGATCAATGAGGCGTTAAGATCAGCCGACATTTCCTCCGTCTTCTTGAAGGAAAGGGCCTAAGTGTCTGTCAAAATCCGTGACGCTTAGGATCTTTTCCCAGAGGATGGGAGATCTACTCTACCAAATAAAACGACTCCCGTGTCCATTGGCAGACAGGCGGGGCCGGTGCTGCTGGTCCGCTTGTTTGTCCGTCTGGTCGGAGTAAAACCAGCTCGGGTGATCGATTTATCGGCGCAGAGAGAGAGAGAGAGAGAGAGAGAGAGAGAGAGGTGCGTCGTGCCTGCGCATTTCCAAGATGTAGACAAAGAATGGTCATTCATCTGATCGGTTTGGGAGCAGACCACCCACGCCCTATCCACTTCCCCTCCTTCTCTAAAAGAAAGTTCTAGCAAATATCATTGATGCTGAGTATGCTGGTTTTTCGCATACACTTTAGGCTGATGACTTCTGCATATACACCGGGTGCAGTCAAAATAGGCGCGAGTGTTTCCGGTGCTACTCCTCTCCAAATGTTTCGACGATGATTTGGCAGTCTCTCTGACAGCTGTAACATTTGTAAAATTTGTGCAAAATGGTACGACATTTTCACACAATGTATAAGCGTTCTACGGAGGGTGGGTGGGTGGGTGTTTGGGTGTTTAACGCCCTTTTCCACCACATACGGGTGATTTCAAAGACGGGGTAACGATGAAAAAGCCAGCACAAATATTTGGCCCCAGCCGGGATACGAACTCACAACCCGAGCATTGAGAGTCCAACGCTCTACCATTCGGCCACCCCGGCTCACCGCGTTCCACGGATAACATAACAATAATAATAATAATAATCGATCAATGTTTAAGCTTTACGCCCTATGGACTGTCAGCCCTTAAGGACAAGTTTTTCCTGGCGTGTGTCATCGACTGCTTGGCTTTGCGAGTGACTTGTTGGGTGGATATGGGCTGTTTTGCTTTGGTTTGGGCATCGTCAGAGGTTCTCTGCTAGGGGCTCAGTAATAATAATAATAATAATAATAATAATAATAATAATTCTTATATAGCGCAGTATCCCCACAAGGTGAGCTCAAGGTGCTTCACAAGAAGGAGCGAGACATTTAAAACCAATACTGGGTTCTGTAAATATATTTTTAATGTTACTGTTTCGTCGAAATTAGCCCGTCTTTGATATCACCCTATGTGGTGGAAAAGGACGTTAAACCCCCAAACACCCACACACCCTCGTCGTAATTAGTTGTTATGGTGTGTGTCCTCCACACATCAAAGGGACTTTAACGGCGTAATTAAATCTCAGATTCTCTTTGAATCTTTAACTTCAACACACTTCGTACAACACACGAGTATCTCTGGCAGAAAAAAACGACAACAACCTGGAGCTGGAGAAATGGACACAGGAAATGTAATTTATCCCATTTTTAACAACATCCAGCCAAAGACCTTACTTTCCGTGTCTCCGATCCCGTTGCGGTGGGTATGTGTCTTGTTCCCTTTGAAGCGAGCTGAGTCAAGCTGGGAGAAAGACTTGAAGAAAGAAAGATAAATGACAGAAGCAGAGCACGTTGTCGTCCGTCTTCTGACGGATTTCCTGCCTGTCTCTAAAATATCGATTTTGCCCATCGCTACAATTCAAAAAACAAAATCGACCCATTACTGCATTAGCAACGGGTTTCTGTCATGCATCTCAAGTCATGGAAACTTAGGAGGAAAACACGGGATGCTGCACAAAACAAAGTAAGCGTTTGAGATGTTTTCCACAATATCCTTGAGGTATGGCAAAGAACTCTTGCACATTACTACACGTGATGCCCAGGACAATTGAGATACTTAAGATACCTGGAGGACAGCTGGCGGTCAAACAAATCAAGTCGCTGGTTGCTACGCATGTTTTTGTGACGCAAAGTGCAAGAGCACTAAACAGTCTGTTTGCAAGTTTTTGTTTCGCTTACCAGTCTGTTACGACCTGATTCACGAATCCCTTGCGAGGCGGGTTGGTCAACCGAATTAGCGTCGAGCTCAAGAACTGTATGAAAGTGATTACGTCAAATGCATTAGACGACATCCCAATCTGCAATGACGTCATAAAGAACACGTCAGATCTCTCGATCCCAACCAAATTCAAGAAGATGGAGTGACCATCCCATAAGCTGTCCTATTCAGTCAGCTGCTGTTGTCTTTGTCGCCGGCATATGGCATTTCAACGACAACGATCACTACAAACGATGACTGAAAGGAAACATACGTGGCTGTCGAGACCGTCTTGTTTGGTAGTGGCCCCAGTCGCATGTTAGAGCGCTGGATCAGAGCTGTAGTCTAGCGCCATGCTACTCCGATCTAATGTTCTAAAATGACCCAGTCTTTGAAATCGTGTTCCCGGTGGATAGAACAGTATTAAGTTAAAGGTCTGCTCTCCCAACGAAAAGCTTTCCGAAGTGTGATTTTTTTTTAAACAGAGCACAGTCGACTCTGTATTTTTGCAAGCACAGTTGACTTTGTATTTTTGCAAGCACAGTCGACTCTGTATTTTTGTAAGCAGGGTCGACTCTGTAGAAGTTTTTCACACTTAGGAAAGCTTTTTTAACCTCAGATCCCCGTTCCCACCACCTACTGTGACGTTAAAAGTTGTTAAACAACGCAGTTTTCGATGGGACACTTTGGTTAAGTAGGTATCTCCCGAGACCTTCAACTCCCAAATACAGAAAATGTTCAAATTTTCTACAAAAAAGGTCACACACAAATTTTGGCCCTGCCAGGATTGGAACCTATGACCATCCGACCTCAAGCCCGACGATCAAGTGGTTTAGCCACCTGACTAACACCGAAACAAAACTAGTACGGTGAATGAAAAGGAGTTACTTTTCGGTGCGATCTCTTCCCTAGATAAATGTACCTTTAGCGTTGCTTGATAAACAGGATGCGAAGTACATAAAGTTAATGAAGTGTAACCACGTGAAACACACTGAGAGACCCGTCTTTCTCCATTGTTGTGTCTGAACCCTGGGGACATCTTCCTCCAGGTCTCCAAACAATCCGAACAATTCACCGCGACGGGCAGAAGACACGGGTAACCGGAGACTACAAAACATAGCCGGCGCTTACCGAGAACACGCACTTTTCATGCAGCGAGTTACATGTATGACCGTAGGACGCGACGACCCTGTCGCTTACATTGACTACTCCTGTAGCAATCTTCGCCATTATCTCGGGAACCCGGCGATATCAAAGGTGCGATGGTTAGTACGGTTAAGGCTCGTACAAGATCGCGACCGGGTACACTGCATACAAGGTACGTCTTGTACCATGTCCCCAGCGACAGGAAAAGCGACGTACTCTCACTGACTCACTCGTACTGTCGCGAAAACCATGCGACAGTGACCATTTCAGCCCTAGGTAGGCAGGGAGGTTTAACTCTCACGTGACGGGAGACTTCGATCAAAGGTTGAGCAGCCAAAGCGGTCTAAAGTAGAAAGTTCCGCATACAGTGTGATGAAAAGCTCTAACTGTGCGAATGAAGTGATGCTCCAGTTGGACATTGCGGCCATGCTTTTAAAAATAAATTCTGACGTGAAAGTTATCAAGCGTTTAAAAAGCCTGATTTATTTGCCGACAAGGAACAAAAGCAAACACAGCTTTGTTCCACCTTGACCCAAATACTGCCCTGTGATGCCATGACCCGACATACTAAACAATTACCAGAGTACAGATGTCACGCATTTGCCACTATTCTTTAACTATTTTGGCATGTTAATAATAATAATAATTTACCTATCATTATATAAATATTGGCCCAGCCACCACAGAGAAAAAAAAAATAATTCATTTGAATGTGACGCTTGTCCCTCAGTAGAAGCTCCAGGCGCAATTACAATAGGAGGTAAAAACAAGAATTTGACAAGGTATTCATACACATTCATGTAAACATTCTCTCTCTCTCTCTCTCTCTCTCTTCTTTTCAAAGCTTTGAATGTATTGTAGTATCAAGACAGACTTGCAACTCGGGTTTAAAAGCACGCCTATAATCTCTTTGAAAAATGAAATCAACTCTCTCACACACACACACACACACACACACACACACACACACACACACACACACACACACACACACACACACACACACACACACACACACACACGCGCGCTAACAGAGCGTTTAAGCACACACACACACACACACACACACACACACACACACACACACACACACACACACACACACACACATGCACACACACGCACACATGCACACACACGCGCATAACGTTACACTCCCATATTGGTATTCTTAACGGATAATAGACAGACTATACTCGAATGGACGCCGTATACTTAGGCCACCAACAGGAAATGCGAACAGCCGTCCAAGGAAAAAAAGCTACTGAAGCAATCTGAGCGGGCAGGTATTGTGTCCTGCACCCAGTCGATATCTCGAGTTGCAAAGATTTCTGGCCAGGCATCGATTTCTGTTTGCCTGCGTCCTGCGGGTCTGTTTTCCGGGGGCCATGCTGGTATCCAATAAGTACGGCACTGAGCTTCCGATAGTGTCACAGGCCACGGAACAACAACCACTGATTCGCTCTCTCATTGCTTCCGCACAGTCCATCCGGGGTAAGAGTACAGTGATGGCGAACGACCGTTTAAAGTGTAGCTCCTGGATCGACAGAAAGCCGCGATGTGTTTGAAAGAACAACACTATGCCACAAAAACAACAACAACAACAACAACAACAATCCCCCCCAAAAAAAAACAACAACAAAAACCCCCGACACCCCCCAAAAAACAACAACAACAACAACAACAACAACAACAACAACAACAACAACAAACCACAAACAAACAAACAAACAAACAAACAAACAAAAAACAACCAACCCCTCCAACAACAACTACAAAACAAAAACCCAAAACCAAGCAAACAAACAAACCAAAACAGAAGAAGAAGAAAACAACAACAAACAACCAACCAAACAAAAAAACAAAAAACAAAACACGAACAAACGAACGAACGAACCGAACCGAACCAAACCGAATCAAACAAAAACAAAACCAACCACCCAACCAACCGATCGACGAACAAATAAACAAACCAAGAAATCCAATCAACCAACGAACAAACAAATAAACAAGCAAGCAAGCACGCCCCCCTCCCCTCTTCCCCCCCCCCCCCCCCTCAAGAAAAAAAATTCAACCAACCACCCAACCAGCTTTCCATAACATGCGACTGTGCACAGCACACAGCAACTCTTTCACAGTTTCCAGATTTCCAGCGTCGCCGAGACCTCAATAAAAGCCAAGGGTGAACGGCAGTTTCAGCTTAGATCAATGCTGTCTTGGACGGTGGAGAAGACACAACCCTTTGATGCCTAGCGGGTGTTTTGTGCTACTCAAGAAGTCAAATTTGTTTATGTCCTGAAGAAGGCGAAAGCCGAAACGTTGACCTGTGCCGTCCTTTGTGAAAGTTAAGTGGTTTCTGTCCCTTCTATGTCGCTTTTATTTACTCAAGAAGTCTTCAAATGGCGAATGTAGCAAGCCCAAGTAACACATCGAATCAAAGGCAAGGACATTTATTGCGTACGCAGGAGTGATCCAGGGTGTTAAAACAAAAGACTGATGCGCACACGTGTACGGAATATAGTGTGTTCGCAGATGTCACGTTTTCAGAACACACCGCACGAAATATATACACCCGACAAAGTAAGAAAAAGAAATCCCCCCCCCTCTTAAAAAAGTCCCCCAAACCCAAAACGGACAAAACCAAAACAACAAACAAACAAACAAACAAACAAACAAACAAACGTTGTCTCCTTTTTCAAGTGGAGTCAAGAATTTCCATCGCTGCATTTCCACCTTTCCCTTCACCACTGTCAAGTGGCTGAAAGTCGAGGTCACACCTTCATTGGCTTGGTTCCCCAGTTACCTTTCCCTGTGACCCCCCCCCCCCCACACACACACACTCTAGCAGTCGCCACCTCTTCGATCTGCTTACAAATTAAGATGTGATTAAAAAAAAAGAAAGATGGTTTACGTGAACTGACAACCCGATCTCGCACTGAACACTCCTCGTGTGGGTAAATGATACTGTTAATTTTTAAAATCTTGTTAGCACTTTCAGCACTAGATCGTTTTTCCTTACCGCAGATTTGAATCTACGGATATCATTTCAGGTGCGCCTGATACCGATCCGTGTGAACAGAAGACACGAAACGATACTGAGTGGGCGCAAATTACTGGGTGAAAATATGTAAAAAAAAAATTCTGTCACGTCTGTGAGCTACAGATAAGGAAGATATCGTGTTTCTTATTTGATTTAGTTGAGAAAAGTGGTAAGGTTGGCACATTTCCAAAAAAAAATGTTCGAAGTTTCAAGACACGATTCTGACATATAACAAATTTAATAGGTTTCTGGATGATACGTTTGATAATAATTGTACCAGACAAAACAACAACAACAACAACATCACCATCAACTACAAAAAACAACAACAACAACAACAACAACAACAACAAACAAAAACATACCCCCTCACCCGACACCCCCGCAGTAAATAAAATTAATGTTAACACCAATAATCCAAAGTAGCACACACACCAAACATTCAAAACAGTACAAAAATATTCTGAACTCTCTCTCTCTCTCTCTGAAACTTAGCCTAAACGTATAAGCTCTTCCCTGCCAAAATTAAGTCATCTCTCTCTTCTCTCTCTCTGAAACTTGCGAGCCTAATGTATAATCTTATCCTGTAAAATTAAGTCATTCTCTCTCTCTCTCTCTGAAACTTGCGAGCCCAGTGTATAATCTTCCCTGTAAAATTAAGTCTCTCTCTCTCTCAGCAAATCCCGACAGCGAAGCACTCTGAATAACCGACAAATCCTTGGGCTGTGGAAGCAGACAGAATTTCAAGTGGCCTCAAATCGAAACGCAAATTCCCAATTTTGCTGACAAGGGAACCCTTCATGAAGCCAGCGAGTCTGAAGAGGCCAGTAACGCCACAACGAAAGGGACTTGATCTTAGCGTTAACCCGCACTTGCTTCCACACTTGTCTTGAACTCGGAGTTAAATGTCTGTAGTATCAGTAAAAACAATCACCCCCCCCCCCCAAACAAATAAACAAACTCTGCAATGTTTACTGTGAGGCTGTTTACACTTGCCCCTGGGTCGAACCCGGGTTGCTGCGTTTACATTTACCCAACCCGGGTTAAAAGCGACCCGGGTTCAACTCTGCTACGGACCAGGGCTGAACCCGGGTCCAGGGCCAACCCGCATTTCAGATCTAAACATGCAGCTGACGTCATGATATGATGCTTTCGTCAAGGCGTGACGGCGGGTATGACGTAAGTTTCCTACGTCATTGTCAGGGTTAGACTTGCAGAGAATGTTGCGTAAACGCTATTGACCCGAGTCCAGCCCTAGTCGAGGTAAACTCGGCCTGAACCCGGGCTGTAGTGTAAACAGCCTCAGAGATGTCTGTGCACCAGTCGCAGAGGTGTAAACACAAACAAACAAAGTTTGCGACTTTTTACTCGTAATGCAGACCTTTAACAAGTCAGACAGGTTTTGGCCCGGGCGCCGATCGATTACCGTGAAACCATCATTGGAATCATTGCCAGATAACCCTTCACACTCGATACTAGTCAAAGATAAGGGCCGCCAACTGCCCCTCAGCAAGTCAGACTCTTCAATCAACCCATGCTGTTTAACAAGTCAGGAACGCCATTTTGCGGTGCCGCGAGAGGGAGCAGTACGCCAGTGCTAGTACCGTATTGGCCAGCATGAGAGCGACTGGTTCGTTTTCCTCAAGGGCTTCTAGGGCAGCCCGAACTAGGCAAAAGCTAGCAGGTTTTTGTTTTTGTTTTTTTGGTATTGACAGCGACGAAGTTGCAAGGGCCCTAACCTGAAACTAAGGAAACTCTAGTGTGTATTCGGCTCCCCTTCTTAACACAGTTCGTATCGCGCATGAGTTTTCCATGTTCTTGACTCTTTTTGTTTTGGCCCTGTATGCGAAAATCAGGCGAGATTAGCGGTTCCTTGACGTGCAACACTCCCGACTGCGCCAAATTTACACCCATGCAGACATACCTTAATTATGATTTTCTATTTAGTGAGACCACCGGTGCACGCCCCCTAAACTTACTTGGTAGGAATTGCGTTAAGGGCATGCATTCGATTTTCGTTGAGGTCATGTGCACACAATGTTGTGACGTACTTTCAGTCGAAGGTTTCTTCTATGTCCGGGCTGGATCCAGAGAATGCATTTCCATCCGGGGTAAGGAGCACGTCAAACGAAAGACCAAACGCATAAACAAAATGACAAACCATGCATCAACCAAACCTATGAAGGTGCACGGTTAAATAAAGATAAAATATCCCATTTCCACCAGTAGGATAAAACGAAATACAGAAAGGAATCCAAACCACACCATTTCGCGATGCAATTCAAACGTTGAGTGAGCCAGCACAGCTAACTGTACCTATATGTGGGCAATAGTGAACGACTCATGTCAGTCAGAAAGGCCGAGCCCCCAGATTCCAGCCAGTCGCGTCCTGTGTCATAATGAGCACAACACATGACATGGTCTGGCAAACTTTTTGCCAGACACCACAACGAGGGAAGTACTTGTAGTTTGATATGACTGGATAGTGGGAAGAAAGCAGTAAGTCCATTCACGTCCTTTGGGGAAAAAGACCGGTACGTCAATCTCATTTTGAAACCACCCCTTTTCCCATACAATAACGTACTGTGTTTTGCCAATACGCGGCAGAGTAAAAGGGCGGGGCTTGGACCTCCGGGCATGACGAGTGGAGTCGTCTATTAACGATCTAACTCAGAGACAGGAAAAACATAAACAACCAAAAAAAAACAACAAACAAACAAAAAACCTCTATGCAGATCTATTCAGTCTTCTCACGTTCCCCAAGTATCGCTGCCACATGCACATCAGGAGAATCTTGGCACACAAGTTCCTAAACTCTTTCCAATTAATCAGGCTAAAAGATCTTCATCACACGTTATACGGTGCCGTCCCCTGGCGATTCGTGCCGTCATCTGACGATACCGTCCCGTCCATTTGCAGAAAAACGGAAACCAAACAAGATGGGCAAACATTACTGGAGGAGGAGAGCTGGCTTGCAACAGAGTGTAAACAGAAGGATCGGTTTTCTGTCAATAACTGCATGTCGTGGTGTTGTCCACGAATCTGGAGATGGAGAATTTGCTGTGGGAGTAACTGGCGACGATCGATCTTGCAGGTGAAACATGTTAGCACAGTTTCTGTTGATTGAAGATGATGTTGTTGTTTGTTATATACAAGTCAAATGTTCCACGGGGAAAAATATGCAAAGCTAATCAGTTTCTCCAGCAGATAGATAGGGTAGCAGCGTCTTCAGGTGTGTGCGTGCGTACGCGCGCGCGGGCGCATGTTTGTGTGTGTGTGTGTGTGTGTGTGTGTGTGTGTGTGTGTGTGTGTGTGTGTGTGTGTGTGTGTGTGTGCGCGCGCGCGCGCGCGCGCGTGCTTTAACTAGGGTACGTATCGTTACTCCACGATTTTGTTCTTTTTGGTTAAGAAATTGCAGTTTGAATGTTTGAGGCGGCTTAGGGTTCTTACATCACGGCCCATAGTATTCTGTTGCCAAAGAAAGAATTTCTTATCTTCTCTCCCCTTCTTCTTATTTCGCCAGAGTTGTCCCCCGGTTCCCTTTGTTTTCGTGTCCCTCGTCGAAACTGTTTTCCATCGATCGTCTCTCTTTCAAATGCGTTTCTATCTTTTCTTTAATACGAACTTGTTTTGTGTAAGGCCCATTTCACGATATTTAAGATATTTATGCTTCTAGGTTGTTCTGCGCACCACACAGCACTTCTCGCGTTCTACATTTCGAGCCAGGATGCGCACTCGCAAAGGAAACCCTTTCAGACATGACACTGGCTTATTTTGAAGCCTACAGTAAGCGCGTGTTAACAATGCGCGTATAATTATGCATGTTTATTCGTCGCGACACTCCATTACTTCCATTAATCTGCTCTTAAATTTACCTGCACCAGCCACTCACGTGATGCAAAGTTGCAAACCATTCAACGCATGCAGTCGCCGATGGCAGCTGAAGTTTTGGCTTTATGATAAAGTTTATCACGTGCCGAAGCAACCAAGGCATGCGAACCGAGTTAATACACCGTGATGGAAATGCTGTCATCTTAATGGACCGTTAGGTTTAGCGCCGGACTTCCGCACTTTCAGAGCTCGGATGTGCCATAGTCCGACTCCCTTGGCGTGACGAAGCGAAACACAATAACAATTTCTTGATTAATCCGTTCTAGAAACTTTTGCGCACTTTCTGACCAGCACGTGCAGCGTGGCGATGATACACACGAGCGTTAGTGAAGATTGCGGAGAGGTTTTTTGTTGTTGTTATTGTTGTTGTTGTCACGGTGCAAATTTGTGGTAAAATTTGTGATAACGATTACTCTCAAGGTAAAACCGTGTGTTTCAAATATGACCCACGCATTCGTCTTTTCATTGCACTTTTAGTAAAAGTCTTTGTCTGGTTATTAAACGACCCATTTCTTTCACATCGAACTCGAAATCCGGTAAACAACTGTACCGATATTTTCCATTTTCAAGTGGGAGTAACACTGGAGTAAAAAACGAACAAACAAACAAACAACCCCCCAAACCCCACATCCCACCCCCCCAAAAAAAACAAACAAACAAACAAACAAACAAAACAAAACAAACAAAAACAAACAGAAACAAAAACAAAAAAACCCCTAAAAAACAAAAACAAAAACCAAACCAAACCAAACCAAACAAAACAAAAAAACCCCAAACACCCCCCCCCAAAAAAAAAAAAACACAAAAAAACAAAAACAAACAACAACAAAAACAAACAGCAACAACAAAAAACAAAAACAACAACAACAACAACAAAACAAAAACAAAACAAAAAACCCAAACAAAACAAAATAAAAAAAAACACCAAACAAACCAAACCAAACCAAACAAAACAAACCAAAACAAACACGGATTCCGATTTGTCGCTGTGGGCTAACAGGTATCTCAGGTTTTCCCTTGTTAACCCGAGTTTGTGACTTCACCCCAGAGAGGATAAAAAAAAAAAAAAAAAAAACCGGAAGGGATCCCGCCAAGAGACTGGTTTTCCGTGATGGTTCCCAGTTTGTTCCCTGGCCACCGTTCCGCGAGGAGCGGCTTAATGATCCAATTAGAGACAGGTGCCCCTCACACGTTGTTAATTAAGTCTGACAGACCTCTGCACGGTCTGTAGATTATTCACCTACCCAGGCAACACCTTACGTCAGGGAAAAGGACTGCCGAATCCCAAAACTAATTTGTTTACCTTCTAAAAGCTTCACATCTAGCGACAGAAGCGGGATGCGTGTAAGGGACTTTGACGCTCTTTGCAGCGTCCTATGTACAAGGATGATCTCTTTAAATGAGCACACACACACACACACACACACACACACACACACACACACACACACACACACACACACACACACTGACACACACACACACACACACACACGTGCAAATCAGGTGTATTGGAAAACCCCCTCCCCAACCCTCTCCCCCCACCCACCCCCACCCCTCCAAAATAAAGGTGAAAGAGTCAAATAACAAACAAACAAGGTAAACGAAAACAAAAACAAAACGTGAAACGCCTTCAGTCGATTTCCAGTTACCATGGAAAGAAATGTCTCTCCAGGTTTATATGCTGAGTACATAATTTTCGTTAAGCTTCAACCCAAACCCGTTTCCATCCACTAAGCTCACATTCTCATAATACGTAAACATGAGCTCTAGCCGATGAAAATTGTAAACAAAAAACCCGCCTTCCATCATTTTGGCTCATTCCGAATGAAGGAACGACGTCGAATGTGCATGCTCAGCTTTGTGCCAACGCGCGGTATATAAAAGCTATATCATACCGTGTGGCTATGCGTGACCTCTCCTAGCGTGTCTGGCTGTCCAAAGGCGTAATCTGACAACCGCATCATTTTTACAGACTATTATCCAATCGGAAATTACTACAGTCTGTTATCCGGGCTGGGAAATTGACAAGGCCTATCAATATCATCTCCGTGATGCAGACGCTAGCTCTGTTGCTCATACAGGAAACTAACGTGTCTTCGGCGGAGGTTGTAACAACCGCGCTTGTATGACGGAAAATCATAGCGTGACAGAAGAGTTAACTTCAGTTAATCTCAGAGCGAGGCTCCAGTTCAAAGATCAGACCCAGAGAGGAAGTAGATGATTGGCTTCGTTACAAGTTCTAACGAAGCCACTGTGACATCATTTCACACAGGGTGATAATTTTGATTGTTAACACTTTTATTTTTGCCGCACACTTTTTAGAAGCTCTACATTCCAGTGCCTGCGGCTCTCTGAATTACGTCACTGTCACTGAACTCCCAAACACTCCCATCATTTGCGAAACCTTTTAGACGGTTTGTTAAATGAGAAAAAAAAAACAAGAACAAAAAAACAAACAAACTAACAAACAATCAAACAAACAAGTAAACAAAAAAAAAAACCCACAACGCTATTTCTTAGAATATAATACCAATTTCTATCCTAAATCGAGAAAATTCGACGGCAATGGCATCGACAAACCGATATCAGTCCCAGGAGTTTTCCTGGTGCTACTCACATTTGAAACTTGAAACTCTCGGTACTGCTGTTTGCTGGATTTCGGTTTCTCGGTGCTACTGTTTGCTGGATTTCGGTTTCTCGGTGCTACTGTTTGCTGGATTTCGGTTTCTCGGTGCTACTGTTTGCTGGATTTCGGTTTCTCGGTGCGAAAGAAAGTGGCCTTATATCAACCATAAAACGGCTTAAGACGTTATTGCAACGTAAAGACGAGTGCATACTCGTATTTCCACAAAGTGTCTTTGCCCAAGAGCAATCGTCCTCAGCACCTTTAAATCTAAGTAGCATCGGAAAATCTCCCCGCCATGTTGACTATCCCCCCGCGGTGTTCGCTGTACAGATTACAAGATTTTGCCCCGGACGAGAACAGGCGAATTGGTGTCGACGTCTGTGTGGCCGACACTGAGGGAGTTTTATTAGAGGTGGGATGAATGTGTAATCGAGAGCATGTCTGGGAGATTTAACACTGTTTGTTTCACTCCTCTCGCAGGGGCCAGCAGACATTTCAATTTACCGCAGGCAGGGGTTTGGCGGAGAGAGCGAGAGAGAGAGAGAGAGAGAGAGAGAGAGAGAGAGAGAGAGAGAGAGAGAGGTGGATGGGCGTTTTGTGAGTTTAACGTCCTTTTCCACCACGTGTGGGTAATATCAAAGTCGGAGCAACGAGGAAAAGGCCAGCACAAATATTTGGCACCAGCTGAGATTCGAACTCACGCATTGAAAATCCAACGCTCTGCCATTCAGAGAAAGAGACAAACTGAGACGGGGCGAAAGAAACAAAGAGAAAGAAAGACAGAAAGAAAGAGACTAAGAAAAGGCACCTGCTGATCAAAGAAAGAAAGAAAAACAACGACAAAATAGCAAGGAATGACAGAAAGAGAGACTTGAAACAGGAAAATAAGAAGAGATTCTCTACTTGAAGAAACAAGAAAAAGAAAGAAAGAAAGAAAGAAAGAAAGAAACCTCACCTGGTTGCGAACGTTAGCTCGCCGCTTGTCAAGATCTCGTCCATACTTCAGAGCTGTTCCCGACAGAGGCTGTCTGGGAGTACAGTTCTTGTCTACCTCTCCGGACAGCGTTTGAGCCAACACTGTGTGTAAGTAGAGAGAGTCTGCAGAAAGTTTTGTTTTTGCTTTAATTTCCTGGCGATGTTTCAGCATGAACCACTGAGAGATGTCACATTTGAAGGGTAGACTACAGTCCAGTCACAATGTATCACGGAATACTCATTACTTTTCCGCTCTGATGTGCCTCACAAAAATGCAGTATCATACACGTCAGTGTTTTTCGGACGAAGGTTTTCGAATGTGCTTCCAAAAAACCATACCGTGTCATGCTCGTGCATCAAAGTCTGTTTTAGGATGAATATTCTCCAGTGTGCTTACCGAAACAACAACATCGTACCCTGCAGTTTGTTTTCTGATGAAGACTCATTTACCTCAGTTTCACACATCACTGAAGTCCTTCTCACAAAACACACCTCGCCTCTTCACCGATACAAAAATGCTGCAGACATCATAAACACTCAGGGCTTACTGTATTCCAATATGTCTCTCCAGTCAAAACAGAAAACCCAAAGTCTTGCCAAACAGCTAGCGTTGTCCCTTCACCATTACACACATGCTGCAGACATCTTGCGCTTGACATCCCCTCACACCCCGGAGCACATTCTGCAGTCCTCTCCGGTCCCTTTCCCAAGAAGCAAGGACACAGCTTTGGCCGAATGGAGCAACGCTAACAGAGAAACTCTGTGGCACCAAAACGGAACTCCTGAAGACCACCGAATTCCTCAAAACGACCAACCTAATCATCCCAGGCAGAGTCAAGCACCGGGAACGCAGAAGAAGAATACGCGCTTAACATGTACTAATATCCAATTCATCTCATGGTACACAAAGTTCTTACACGACGATTACAAGATAATCTGCTGACGATGTCCCTTCACCACGACAAAAATACTGCAAGCCAACATAAGCACTCGGAGAGTGCACTGTACTCAAATCCCTGTCTCGATCGCAAAACGGAAAACAAATTTCTTACGGGAAGATTACACGAAGATGTGAATGATGTTGACGGCTGTCTGATGCGTTCTCCAGGTAACGATTAAAACCGCCTCATCTAACCACCCACCCCAGCCGATGCTGTTCGCTGAAGCGATGCACGCACGGGCACTAGCTGTGTCAGTGTGTGAGAGTTGTGGTGAATTTCTGCGGACCAATCGAAACCTGTAGTAGGAACTGTCATGTAGGTTTCGCGTCTTACTTAGGGTGTGGCTACAGCTCGGCGGGTTGATTATCGGGGATGCGAAAGGTGCATAACACGAGGGTTGCAAACTACTAGTCGAAACGCCGCTTTGAGCTCTTTAGTAATAATAATAATTGAGTATTGTATCGGCGCTTTATCCAGTTTCTTGAATTGGCTCAAAGCTCCGTGAATTGAGGTCAGGGGTTCGAGTCCCACTCAGTCTGGCCGAAGAAATTTTCCTCCTCGTGCGTGGCAACGTTCATTCGGGTCGATCGTCGGGGGGTTCTCTCCGGGTACTCCGGCTTCCTCTCCCCTCTGCTTTGGATATGTTCAGCCCACAAATTTTGAAAGTAACTGCATTTCTAAAGTCCGAAACTTATATATCTGAGATGACCCTTCGCACCACGTGATTGTAATGTGTTCATGTCCAGTGTGTGAGAGAAAATGCGTCACGTGAGCGTGCGGCGCTTTGAGCCAATGGAAGAAATCGGGTTAAGCGCCCACACAATACACAGTTATAAATACAGACTTCAACATAAGTCAAGGACCACCTTGACAGGCAGGTCTAATTTTTAAGAATTCACAAAAAATAGAGATCAAGGAATCTTTCAAAAGTTTTGGCTGTGAAAGTGTTAAAGGGTTAACAATGCATCCTGCGAAGCTTGCTGAAGCTGAAAAACCACCATGTGCTGCACGGACATTTTCCAGGAATTTTAACCAAATTTGCAAGTGGTCCTTGACTTATGTTGAAGTCTGTATTATTATTGTTACAGCGAGCTGCGCGAATAAGGTTTCTAGAGACAGAATCTTTGCGTACAGAAAAAAATCGACCCTAATGCAGATGTATTTCTATCCATACACTGAACTCGAGCAGGTTATAAAAGCACACCTGATTACCAATACACTCTTTTCTAATGTGCCCTTTTGTGCAGTTATCGAGCTTTTATTACCCAGGTAGATCCCTATCCCCACACTTGGCGCACGACTGTTGTTGGGTACAGCGCCTAATCAATAAAATCCAGTTCGTGGTGCCATTAATAAAATGCCCTTTTACGCAACATTACCTTGTAGCACGCTTTCGGATATTATATTCCATATGCCAAGGTCTCATGAACGCACAACCCACATCCGTCATCTCAAAACGCTAAGTACGTCATATAGAACCTTACCTACACGGGTTATCAATGCCGGCAAGACAATGCTATGCAAATCAAGTCAAGTTTACAATAAGATGCTATTGGCAATTTGACGCGTATAACCTATGGCTAACCCACTAACATTTCACTTTGTCTACATCTTGTCGTAAGACATCTTTGCAATATGAAAGAAAAACGAGTAGTGCATACACTGATACAGTTCGCTCTCGTGTTTGTGCATTTTCCATGTTTTGAAACAATGAGCAAGGTTTAACAGACAAATCCGTTGTACCTAGAATTCCGAGTCAGAAAACTTAGTTGAAAAGGGACATCAATCTCCTTTCTGCATCAGTATATATTGAAAAAGACAAACAAACAAAAGACTGGCTGATGTCAAGACAACAACAACAACATTAACAACAACAACAACAACAACTCAGAAAGTAACTTGCAAATCTGATCAGAATATTAGAACTTTGGATCGAATGCCAATGAAGAAAATAGAGAGAACAGTCCACTGCAATACATCTAATATCAATAATAATTTCCAGACCTGCACTAGAAAAAGAGTTCATCCTGATCCCATTATGATTATGACACAATACGTCACCATCTACTTAAAGTTATATCTACCTACCTACCTACCTACCTGCCTACCTACCTCTTTAGGCAAGCTTTCGAGCTGTGGTCCGACCATTGTTTCATCGGCGCTCAGTGTGTGTGTGTGTGTGTGTGTGTGTGTGTGTGTGTGTGTGTGTGTGTGTGCGCGCGCGCGTTTGAGCGCAAAAAGTGTTTCGCAGAAAACAGAGAGGCGCTAAATAAACTGTATTCATTATTATTATTATCGTATCACACCCTCTACCTCCGCGACTCATAGCGTTATCTGACAAGACCTTTACACAAAGTGGAACCTATGTATCCAAAAGTGATAATACATCCCTGCCGGCGCGACACTCAACATTTTTCAACCAAACGTTTTCCACGAACTGGAACAAATGCGATTTTACACAACCTCAGTGCTGGAGTGTGAAAACGTTCATCCTGATATATACGTGAGCACGCCGCATCACGTCGCCATGTGTTAAAAAGTGATATCACACCCCTACCAGGGCGACACCAGGCGATATCCAACCAGACAATTACACGAACTGGAACATGTGTATTAAAAAGTTATATCACACCCCAACCGGGGCGACACTTCACATTATCTAAGCAGACGTTTACACGAACTGGAACCTGCACACGATTTTACACAACCTCAGCTCTGGAGTGCACTGAAGCTGCAACTGAAGCAGCGGGAGAGACCGGCGCCTACAGATACCCGACTGTCAATATTAGCGAACCTCCAGGGAAAAGGGAAGAAAAAATTCAATCGATCTCTAGTCGAACCGCCGACGTCATCGAATAAGCGGCGAGGTGGCGTGAGAAGAGAGAGAGAGAGAGAGAGAGAGAGAGAGAGAGAGAGAGACTTGATTTTATTTTTCAAAGAGAGGATTATAGGCGTGCTTTTAAACCCGAGTTGCAAGTCTGTCTTGATACTACAATACATTCAAAGCTTTGAAAAGAAGATTAAGAGAGAGAGAGAGAGGGAGACACACACACACACACATACCGGCACACACGCACGCACGCACACACACACACACACACACACACACACACACACACACACACACACACACAGAGTGTACAGAGAGAGAGAGAGAGAGGGTTTTAAGATTTGTGGGAAATGAGAAAATGAGACCAGAATTACCTTGCTTTACAGATGGAACTTTTTTATGTGGGTGTTTACTGAGGCAAGAAGACAGCCGGAACCAACGCAGCGAGGGAGCAATGTGTGTACACAGAAAGGGGGAGTTACATTTTGATCATCTGGAAAAAAGACCTAGGCG
>JACVVK020000499.1:362500-380000 GCA_018292915.2 Batillaria attramentaria
ATCCATTTTTTTCCTGCACGCATGATGTCGGGGAGCCGGGGTGGTGGAATGATAGAGCGTTGGACTTCCCATGCTCGGGTCGTGAGTTCGAATTCCGGCACGGGGCAAATATTTGTGCTGGTTCTTTCATCGTTGCTTCGTCTTTGCTTTCACTCGTATGTGGTGGAAAAGGACGTTGAACCCCCAAACACCCACCCACCCCTGATGTTTTCTATTCCGCGGGGGGAGCCGGGATAGCCGAATGGTAGAGCGTTGGACTCTCAGTGCTCGGGTTGTGAGTTCGAATCCCGGCTGGGGCCAGATATTTGTGCTGGCCTTTTTCTCGTTGCCCCGTCTTTGATATCACCCTTATGTGGTGGAAAAGGACGTTAAACTACCAAACACCCACCCCCTCCCTTCTATTCCGCGGCCCCTCTCGTTTGGAATTGGGTGTTTCACGTGCACACTTGATGTTGTGCCTGCGTGTGTAAACGAAGGCGAGACGGTCATCGTAAACGCGTCTGCACGTGAACCTGACTCGGTTTGGTAAGGAAAAGTCCCACCAGATTCTTGTCCAGCCGGGTTATGCCAAAGTCGACCTATATCGAGGCAAGATGGGAAGTGCAAGAACAAATCTTTGGCTCTCAACCGCGATTCCGGGGATGGCCCGGGGGGGGGGGGATGGAGGGGGGGGGGGGGGGCGAGGGAAGAGGGGAAGGGGTTGAGAATTCCCCCCAAGGGAAGAATAAAGTAGCGATAGACACCAAGTATGGCTTTGCACGGGCAAATATTTCGCATCTGTGTTGCTCACGCAGTCAAAACTACGCAGAAAACTGAAACGTTGCTCACGAACGAAACTCAGTCAGGGCCACCGTGGCACGGCTTTGAATAATGCAGCGAAACTGTCCAAACTTCGATCAGAATTAACGCTCCCGAGCACGCACCACATGCACTGCAAGTTTTAAACAAACTGTGGCGATGTGCAGGAAGACTGAAACTGTGGCTTTGGATACTATTGCTATAACTTGTTCACTTGAGAATTGTTTAACCTTTACAAGCAGGCACGGAGGCACAATCAGGTGCTACTTGATTATTGCGTCTGCTTTAATCTATAGGCACTGATCACTTTTTTGCCTTCAGAAGCAGGCACATAGGCACAGTAAGGCATTGTAACGTCTTCAGTATGTGTGTTTCTGCAAGTGGCCCTCAGACTCTCATTTTCCATGGTTACTAAGCCATTTAGTGCCTGTGCTCTCGTATTAGTCCATCCTAATAATTAGTAGAGCTCGGAATGCGATATCATGCCGTCCACAACACACTGTGGGAGCCGGCGAAAAGTCAAATTTTCCTTCTCAGCTGTTAACCGCACCACTACCTGACTCCTTGTGATATTCGCGTCGCGTGTACCCCTCTGTAGGCTTAGTGCAAGCCTATGAGATGCTGTCACTGTGCAGGTGTCTACGTGGTGTAAGTGGTGTGACGTTCGACACCACAAAAAGAACTCAGAACGATGTGTGACCATAGAATTGATGGGAGATGCACCGGACACTGCAGACTACTGAGTCACCTCCACCGCCTGCCAGTGTCCCACACAGACGAGTGCCCCTGCGACACTGGCCCTCAAACACCTGATCATGTCCTGCAGTTCTGTCCAACCTTCCAAACCCTTAGGACAGAGACCTGGCCAACTGGTTCTACCCTGCAGCAGAAACTCTGGGGCTCCTTACCCGACCTCCAGACGACTGCTGCCTTCATTGAAAAAAACCAAACTCTTGGTCGGACGCAACCAACAAACACTGAACGCAGAAGAAGAAGAAGAAGAAGAAGAAGAAGATCGGAGATGGTCCTTTCAGTTCTTGTGAGGACCGAGTCGTACGTGCATCAAACCAAGTTACGCACAACGCGTTAGGTTTTGCTCGATTCCTACAGCACCGTCCTTCCTAATCCGATTCATCTGACTCAGGATGCCTCAGGCTGTCTGGAGCACTGTGGGGCGGCGAGGATTTTGACTGTGTGTCGGTTGGGTGGTAACTTGGGTTGGAATCAAAGGAGTGACAACTATAAGATCCTACCGTGACACTGCAACCTTTAGAAATCCCCAACGAAGTCGCTGTACGTTTTCTGTGTCGCCCGACAGGTCCGCAAAGACTCAGATTACGGGTGTGGGAAATCCGAGGCAACGAAAATGGACTGTACTGTTTACTGATGGCGGCTGGTACAATTTTTTTTTCCCCGCAAGATCGTAAATCAACACTTGAAGCACTTATCTACCCGCGCGTAAACAGCTTTTCAACAGTAAGAAGACCTATCTCTTCTCAAAGTTCTGATGCGGATTCCACCCACCCCACCCCCCTGCAGACTCCACCCCCTTCTCCTGTTTTTTGTTAAAACTTATCATTCCCCCCCCCCCCCCCCGCGCTACGAGCATGTTGGGCATGGAGTTTTTCAGCGCGTTACAAGACATCATCATCATCATCATCATCATCAGTAAGATTCTTTTTAGTTTCAGTTTTGCGTTGTTGTTCCCTGCTGCACGAACCTGGATGCACCACGGACAGAAAATTTCCACCCGTGTTTTCCCAGTAGTGTGCCGCTACAAACTCCAGTCTATAGAGTTTGTAATATATATATATACGAACCAAACCCTTCCATACAGCTGTGTACTCGTATGCAAGGAGAACGCCCACTTGAGATTTCTGGCACATCATTCGAGAACGACCCACTTTTCAAAAACAAGATTCTCAGGCGTCGACAAACGAAAACATTTACGCCCCAAGACTGTGAAACTGACACGGGTCTCGCAGCAAAAGACGTGTCAGTTTTCAATTTTGAACGATCTGACACCACGCAAACATTGAAGTCACCTTTATTTCAACCCGGCTGCGTTACTGATTTATAGCAAAACATTTTGCAGTAATGCAGTAATACAACCCACACAAAACGCTTGTTGCGTTTTAAGATTTAGACATGTACCTATATGAAGGATTTACGGTGTAAAACATTGAGTTTTGATTCTAGACCCAGTTACGGCTCTCTTTCACAGCCATTTGTCTGTTTGGTTATTTGTATGTCCTCAGCCTCTGGTAAGGCCGAGGGAGTTTGGAAAGTGGTTCGGATCTGTCCTTCTGCGTGTCTCAGTGTGTGTGTGTGTGTGTGTGTGTGTGTGTGTGTGTGTGTGTGTGTGTGTGTGTGTTATCTGTGTGTCTGTTGCGTATCTGTGCGTCTGTGTCTGTTGTGTGTCTGTTGTGTATCTGTGTGTCTGTTGTGTATCTGTTGCGTATCTGTGCGTCTGTTGCGTATCTGTGTGTCTGTTGCGTGTCTGTTGCGTATCTGTGTGTCTGTTGCGTATCTGTGTGTCTGTTGCGTATCTGTGCGTCTGTGTCTGTTGTGTGTCTGTTGCGTATCTGTGTGTCTGTTGCGTGTCTGTTGCGTATCTGTGCGTCTGTTGCGTATCTGTGTGTCTGTTGCGTGTCTGTTGCGTATCTGTGTGTCTGTTGCGTATCTGTGTGTGTCTGTTGTGTATCTGATCTGTGTGTCTGTTGCGCATCTGTGTCTGTTGCACATTTGTGTGTCTGTTGTGTGTCTGTTGCGCATCTGTGTGTGTGTGTGTGTGTGTGTGTGTGTGTGTGTGTGTGTGTGTGTGTGTGTGTGTTGTGTATAGATGTGTGTCTGTTGGTCCGTCTGTCCGTCCGTCCGTCTGTACAGACAAAAGAAATTTCAGCCACTCATTAGGTTGCATGAATTATTACTGATATGTTATTTGTGGCATATAATGATTTCCCATCGATTGATTGATTGGTGTGTCATGTGACATTCTGTCCTGATGCGCTGGTACGAAGTACAGTAGTCTACTTCTTACGAAACGGGGGTGGGGGGGGGGTGGTGGGGGGATTACACACTATCAAAGACCCTATAGTAATGTAGGGTCTTTGACACTATAGTAATGTAGGGTCTTTGACACTTTACACGTATGTATGTGTCAAGCTTAGGAGGGATCAGTATCCGTTTTAGTTATGCTTGTGGTACGACGGAGATGGTTCCACTTGTTTTAGTCGGGTCCAACATTTTAGCCAGCTATGGCCTGAAAACTTATGGTGAACGATGTTTCCGGTTCGCCACCCCTACAGTCTGGAACTGACTCTCTGCCTATGGGGCTGAGATAACAACCATCTTTATCAGCTTTTAGATCTGGACTGAAAACGCACCTTTTTCAACAGGCTTTCAACTGTTGTGTCTTTGTATTGTGTGATGTGTAATATGTATTGATTGACGTGTTGGTCTGTATAGTGTGAATGTGTATGAGTGACGTGTGTTAGCGCAATGAGTCACTGTTTCTGAGAAGTGCGCTATATAAATGAAATTTATTATTATTATTATTATTATAACTAATTGTCAACAAGCAGACACCACCGTCCTCACCCCCCACCATCCACACAAACCCTCTTCTCCACCAGGATCACCCCACCCGGCCAACACCCCTCCCCTCCTCTCCTCCTTCCTTCCTTCCTTCCTTCACTCAAAGTCTCTTTTATCGTGATTGAACCGTCCGGTCGATGGAGAGAGCGATCGAGCCAGTAAAACGTGGGAACGGCGCACGATTCGGCCGGGACTCTACCACGGAACCTGACCAGAAAAATAAAACGGTCATGTGGATTCTCCTCATGCTCCGCTGCTCTACTTTCTCCAAAAGCCTCCCCCCTCCCACACCCCTACTCTCAACCCCTCCCCCAACCTTCCCTCTTAGCTCTGCATAGCCTGCACCACTATATTTTCCAGCACACGTAATCGGATCAGAGCAGGAAAGAAGATACCGGTCGGTCTAGGGAACAGACCCGTCTTCCAAGGTTCTCCGTTCTCTTTCGGTCCGCGAAAGGAGGTGGAAAATCAACCCCGATAAGCAAACAATTAACCCAGAAGCAAGGAGGTTTCCGGCTCCAAGACCCGGGCATTGAATTCTCCTTTTCCTCTTTCTCTTTCACCGGAGGTCTGAGAGCATTGATGAAAGAAGAAAAATCGATGCCTTTGGAAAGGCGAAAGAGTCCTGAAAACTTGAGGAAAAGTTGAACTTTTCTCGTTAGGCTGTAATTTGTTTGAAAAGAAAAAAATCAACTAACTCATGTTTCTCTCATTAAGCGTGAACTCATTAAAATGCCCCCCCCCTCCCCTGTCCGCCCCATCGGTGTTTCCTTCCTGCACCTTACTTTTCTCAAACGGTTCTAGTTTCTGAAGACAACACAAACTGTGTTTACCGCTTACGGTGCAGTGGTGTCGTGGTGGCTCAGTCAGTGTTTCAACTCGTTCGCTTCCCAGCCCTCTCTTGTTCTTGCTGATATGATTTTTGAAACGTGGCAGTGTCGCTGACGACAATGCATGGCGGACGTTGTATACAGACGTTTTTTGAGTTTTCCTCGTTCGCACGGCCAGCAAACATCAGTGTGTTGCATACTGCCCCATACTAATCTCTAAAATAGATTTCGGGCAGACAGTCACAGGCGCAAGTGTTCCAAAACTGAGAATTCTCCCGGCATAAAGCCTCGTAATGGTAGCGATGGTTTCTTTAAAGACTGTTGACAGCTTTTATTAATTTTTTTTACTTCATTTTTTAAAAACTCTCCGAAGACCGTAAGGCATTTAGAGCTTGGTCCTCAGGGATAGGCGCCCTATTATTATTATTATTATTATTATTATGTGACAATCTGTCCTGATGGGGGAGCCGGGGTGGCCGAATGGTAGAGCGTTGGACTTCGAATGCTCGGGTCGTGAGTTCGTATCCCGGCTGGGGCCAAATATTTGTGCTGGCTTTTTCATCGTTGCCCCGTCTTTGATATCACCCGTATGTGGTGGAGAAAGACGTTAAACCCCCAAACACCCACCCACCCCTGTCCTGATGCGTCGGCACGAAGTACCGTAGACATAATCAAATCAGAGCTCACTGTTTCTGAACTGATCAGCCACACGTATTTCGTTCGTGTCCTTGCTAAATCTGGCTAGTACAACGACAAGTCAGGATGGGATTGTCCCCTGGAAAGGATGCCAGTGTCAGTTTGGACATTCTGAGAACTTTCCAGTGTCAGTAAAACGACCGAGACAAGGTTTCTTGTGATGGCTCTTTCAGTCCAGCTCCTTGATTGTGAGCAAAGGTTCCGTGGGGGCAAAAGATGAGGAGGGAAAAGACGTTCTCTAACCTCTCCATTGTAAAACTAAACGGTATGACTCCACATCCACACACACACACACACACACACACACACACACACAGACAGAGACACACACACACACACACACACACACACACACACACACACACACACACACACACACACACACACACACACACACACACACAAGACCAACCTGGCGCACAGCGGCCTCTTCGTCATGTGACGTCCTTGATTTCCGGTCGTCTGCATCCCCCTCCTCCCCGCCCCCCTCCATAGCCAATCGCACTTTCTTCTCGCTTAGCAGGGACCCCACATCACCACCCGTTGCGCCACCGAGGCTCCCGGAGTCCAAAAAGGCTCTTTTGCCAAGTGATTTCTCTATGACGCCCATCGCTGTTTCGAAGCTGCTGATGTTGCCGTTGATGCATCTTCTTCAAAGCAAGGAGGGCGGCTGAGGATACAGGGGGCGTCTCGGGTTGAAGGTCTTAAGCATGTTGCCAGTCTGGAACGAGACGTGAGTTGAGAGAGAACTTAAACAACGTATGACGTCTGAGGAGGTGTGGTACAGCCTACACACACACACACACACACACACACACACACACACACACACACACACACACACACACACACACACACACACATCAATGGGCAAGCCGGCGCTGCTGAAGGACAAGCGGAAGAGGTGTTAAGGTCGAAATCGCTTGGCCGACGCGTCAGACAGACTGGAGCTGGAAAGATCATCTGTCGCAATTTTTCTGCACACCCTTTGAATTCAAAACATCTTTATTGTCCAGTTTAAAAATAAACAACATCTTTATTGTCCAGTTTAAAAACCGGAAAATTTTGCTTTTGGTGCCCGCACTGCACAGTTTAAAATAAAATGAGGTTAAGTATCACAGCATACACGTATACACTTAAAAAAAAAGAAAAGTGGAATGACTAAAAATAAGAGTACATTCATTTTAAAAAACCGGACTGCACACACACACACACACACACACACACACACACACACACACACACACACACACACACACACACACACACACACACACACACACACACACACACACACGCGATGCACTGTACTTTTAAAAGCATAAAAGGCATAAACCTGATACAGGTGAGCAGGGAAAACAGCAGGATGGATGAAGCTAAAGATACACCCTGCAGGTCTTTTAAATTCATCATTTCAGCTCACAGGCCGACCGGGGCTAATGACGGTGACAAGAACATGATTCCATTTAGAAGTGTGCAAGATTGTGGGGCTGTCGTTGCTAAGATATAAGCTGAAACGTGAGCTCAAACATGCGCCTGCTGCCCACTAGATAGTGAAGTGATGCGTTTGTATGAAACAGACTATGGCTACGGCCAAGTGCCTGTCTCAGCGCACCTCGTGAGTGGTCGCTGGCGACATTACAAGTTTACAATGCTCTGTAATACACTTTTGCAAGACGACGAACCCTGTCACAGTAGTGGCAGCATCTGTGAGAAACACGTTTGTGACACGGTGGGCGTTGCCCATCCTGCCAGATGCCGCTGTAAAGGTCCATCGCCAACATAGGGGAGCCGGGGTGGCCGAATGGTAGAGCGTTGGACTTCCAACGCTCGGGTCGTGAGTTCGTATCCCGGCTGGAGCCAAATATTTGTGCTGGCTTTTTCATCGTTGCGCCGTCTTTGATATCACCCTGTGTGGTGGAGAAGGACGTTAAACTCCCAAACACCCACCCACCCATCGCCAACATATCTAGGTATACAGATTCTTGTGGGATCAAACATCCTAGCACTTTGACATATGCACAGTTACAGCCTCTCATATATTCTGGCATCGAGCCAACAGAGGGCTAATCGTTAAGCGAGAAGCAAGGCGTGCGTTATTGTGTTGCTGTCACTCTTTTACCGGCAGAGCTTCGGGTCGTTTCATTTCAAGGTCGCCAACGCGCCCATCAGAATTTATTGTACAGCATTCAGAGGTCTACTCATCATTAGCTAAAATAGACTATTCCCAGAGTACAGGTGTACTCTCATTCGAAACTGCTCCCCCCATCTCTACCCCCACCCCCACCAAAAGAAAAAGAAAAAAAAGAAAAGAAGAAAAACAAGAAAGAAAAAAAAGAGAAAGCAAGAAAGAAAGAAAGAAAGAAAGAAAGAAAACAACAACAACAACAACAACATCAAAAAAAAAAAAAAAAAAACGTCGTCCGGTGAAGCCCAGTAATTTCAAAATAGGAGAGTCTACTAGAGAAGTTCAGCAACGTGTGAAGTCTAACGAGGTGGAATTACACCCATCACCTCATCACTTGAACAGCCTCCCACATCGCCCCAACACTTTGAAGAACACGCGAAGCGATGTTCAGGGTTGAGACCGCTTGCCCGACGGACGCGCCAGGCCGAATGGAAAAGGTTATCTGTCGTAATTTCACTCCGCACACTTTGAAATTAAAGGCTTTCTCGACTGATCTCCGCTCTCGGCTTATGATAACGGTGTGGGCGTCTAGAAAAACTACAACGTTGAAGGAACTTGCTTGTCTAACGCGTAAAATCCTTGCCCTTGAAAATGTTTGATGTCTCAGATTATAACACGTCAGGCCAGTGGTCGGGTCAGGGGAGGGTCAGAGCAGCCCTTGTGTCGTAAGGTCACGTAGGCGTGTTTCTATTTATAGCTCAATAGCGGCAATCACAGGGCAAGAAAAGTAGATCGGATTTTCTGTACGTCTGATTTCTTCAAAATTAGAGGCCGCAAAATTGTAACTGGACAATGCCACGCCGAGGCGGTGGCCAAAGCCCATGCCCCGACATTTTCCCATCCTAGCGGATCTTTGAACCCCTCTCCGGTTCTATAGTATCACCATCGGGTGTATTTTGAAAGAAGAAAGGTATTTTTACGAGCTTAGTTGCCTCCTTCGAGCTGCTGCTGGCCGAAGTTGGTTTTACGGAGCATTTAAAAAAAAATAAAGTTCGTGTGACACTGACCCCTGTTCAAGGTTAACCAAAACAAATAGGCTTCTTTGGAGTCCGATAATACACACACACACACACACACACACACACACACACACACACACACACACACACACACACACACACACACACACACACACACACACACACAGACGCAACAATCCCGATCCCATTTCATGGGCAGGGGTTTAAAAACTGTCGAAGATCACCTATTAATTTTGCATGCAGAGTTATTTAAGCTTAAAAAGGGCACGTCCCCCACTGTTTCCTCGCATATACATACGTAAAAACTGTATCCTGAATACACCATCGCAGCTTCAGACAACATCCTACAGACCGTTTCTCGTTACAGATAACTTTTCAGCTGATGACGCAGATTTGTAGCTTTGGTGTCTGAAGACTTCGCAGCCACAGACTGACGTTAAAATCTGCAGTTTTCACACAGAGGGCAGCAAAGTGCGAACAACTTCCACTGCCCACTAATCCGCGCGTAAATGAGGTGCCCGTCTCCTACGGCGCGGAATGATTCAGCTGATGGGTTGGCTGGGTGATCCTGGGCGAACCAATGAAAACCATAAAAACTGGGTCGTGGTGGATGGAGTGGAAACCGCCCGGTAATATTCTCCGTGGACAATGACGGAAAAGGAGGTACTTCTTCTTAGAGGTATTGACGTGAAAACATTTTATCGATGGCGCAAGTATCCCTGCTGGAGCCAAATATGTGTGCTGGCTTTTTCATCGTTGCCCCGTCTTTTATATCACCCGTATGTGGTGGAAAAGGACGTTAAACCCCCAAACACCCACCCGCCCTCGATGGCGCAAGTAGTCGATAGTCCTTGAAGATAAGCTTGCGTTGTAACTTCGAATCAGAGAAATCTACATCTTTAAAGAGAAAGGAATAAAAACCTTTATAATTCCCATTATTGAGAAATTTCTTTTGTCCAGGTTTCCACAAACATAATCATAAATAATCTAAGTTAACTAGACATACATCTTGTCACATCAAGATGATGATGATGATTGGCCATTTGTATAGCGCTACGAAAAAAAATTCGATGCAGTAAGGCATGCTCACGGCGCCTTTGGGGTCGAGGGGAAAAAATTAGAACTGAGAGAAAAGGTGCGTCTTGAGGTTCCGCTTGAAGGTCATGACTGACGTAGAACCTGACATCAGGAGTTTATTTCTGTACTGATACATAAAACTCGAAAACACAATAACAAAATGAAATCAGTCGATCGATCAACAATCTCATACAATCATTCACAACAAGCACAACCCTAAAGGTTTTAAGGTTGCTCGTCCTTTTGACAGCCTATGAGTAAATTTTGTCAAGAGTAGGTTTGAAAGTAGTATAAGCATCTGGCAACACTATGTACTTTATGTCATCTATGTGTATAGCTGTGTTCTGAGTAAAAATAAAGAACAACCGGCCCCCGTAGTGTAGTGGTTAGCACTTCGGACCATGGACCGGGAGACCCGGGTTCGAATCCCAGCCGAGGCAAGCGGGATTTTTCATACCTAGGTCGGCTCCTACCCAGAGCGGGTGTGCTATGGGCCCAATGGGGAGGCTGTTGCCACACAGCCGAGATTCACCCACTTCACGTGTGCGACTTTGGGGGTGCTTCCCTTGGTATGACACGTCTTATGATGTGGATGATTACACGGCCGGCACCGCAGGTGCCGTAGTTCCCGGGCCTGGTTAATGCCGGGATATTTGTGACAGGAAGCGTGGAATGCGGCCCTGTCCCGCAGTCCCAAACCACACTGACCTCCATAGCATCATCTTACCATCATCCTCATGTCCATCATCATGCATAATAATAATAATAATAAAATGCCCCAGCTTCCGAGCCCTCCGTGGATTCCACCCATAACCTGGGAGGAACACCACTGAAACTGGCAAAGAGTTGGGGCAGCAAAAAAAAAAAAAAAAAAAAGGTTGCTCGTCCTTTTGACAGCCTATGAGATTTTGTCAAGAGTAGGTTTGAAAGTCATAAAATGCTTCTGACAACACTATGTACGACCTTGTGTCATCTATGTGCAATAGCTGTGTGAGTAAAAGTACTGTAAAAGAACAAAATGGGATCCTTGAAAACGCAAAAAGTTTAATGTCATATAAAGCACACAGAGCTGACACAGCTCAAAGACAATTATTAAAAAAAAAAAAAAAAACAATTGTTGAGAAATATTGCTAAGAATTAAGAATGATTTTGGAGGTCTTTGAAACGCATTTCGTATGCGTATGTTGAATTCCTGATGTTGTAGTTCCTTTTATTTTATTGACAAATTATTGATTAAAATGAACGACATTTACACTGAATAATCTGTGGAGAAATTTGTTGAAATATGAAATATGTGCGAATGATATTGGGTGGGGTGGGTGTTTGGGGGTTTAACGTCCTTTTCCACCACATAGGGTGATATCAAAGACGGGGCAACGATGAAAAAGCCAGCACAATATTTGGCCCCAGCCGGGATCGAACTCACGCCCCGAGCATTAGAAGTCCAACGCTCTACCATTCGACCACCCCGGCTCCCCGCGAATGATATTGGAGGTCGTTGGAAAAAAAAATTATGTGTTGAAAGTACATATGTTCTTCTGTGCACTTTCAGGATCCTTGACCCCTCCCATGCTTGTTGTCGAGTTTTTTTTTTTTTTTTCATCCTCTCAGCATCGCCACAACAACATTTAGAGAAGAGATTTTGCCTAATTGGCTTTCGACCCAACGCGGTCTGGCAGGTACTTCCCCTCCTTGAGCCCTGGCTTCTCTCCCCTAATCACGTGAGGCGTGGTCCAGTCAGGTCTCAAGTGCTTTCTAAGCCTTTCGGAGTGAGATGGAAAATGGAACTTTCTTTCAAACGGAACCAGCTGTCATCTTCATATGCAGCAAACGCCTGTTCTGTCTCGTTTAGATTATTTTGCCTCTTGCCTCAACAGGGATGCTGTTTGCGTGCGTGTCCGTGAAGAGTAAACACAATTTTAAACGGTTTATGTTGAAGACAAACCTGACACATGGTTTTGACATTGCGTAGATTAGGTGTGTATGAATTTTAGACAGGAATAAAGCTGTTTACAAGCGTTCGCGCTTTTAGTAAAGCCGGAAAGTGATGAAAGAAAGACCGTATTTTGATATCCCATTATTTACGACGACGACGACAACAACAAGAAGAGCTGACAACATAATGTTAGAGAAGGCGGTTATTTCCCGTTGATACACAGAGTAGCAAGTAGTCACATGTAATTATAGTATATACAGCAGAAGCTCCTTTGAAGAAAGAATTGATTAGCACGTCTTCAGGAATTAATCATTTGCAAAGTGCATCAAAAGGCAAATTGTCTCCATTGCCGGTCCTTTTATTGTCTGTAACATTGCCTTTCTCTCTCTCTCACGCGCGCGCGAACACACACACACACACACACACACACACACACACACACACACACACACACACACACACACACACACACACACACACACACACACGTGCACACGCACGTGAACATACACACGCAAACACACCTGCACACACACACACACACACACACACACACACACACACACACACACACACACACACACACACACACACACACACACGTGAACACACACGCGAACACACACACACACACACACACACACACACACACACACACACACACACACACACACACACACACACACGTGAACACACACGCGAACACACACACACACACACACACACACACACACACACACACACACACACACACACACACACACACATCCTGTTATCAGTCTTGTTCACCGGTCTAATCTGTAATCGCTTTTACCAGATCGGCCGCCATGTCAAGCATGTGATGTGACTGTTGCGGGCGGCCTGCACATATTTATAGCCAGCTTGTACTGAGGTAACATTTAGCCAGAGTGTGAATGAATACTGCATTTGTGACCACAGCAGCGAGAAAATGGCGAGGCCATGCATGTAATGTGAATATCGTGGGCATCCTGTACACATTCAACCAACTTGTATAGGAAAGGTAACGTTTATTGTGAGACTGAATGAATGAATGGCTAGCCATACTTTTTAATCAGCACGCCAAGCTAAATCTGGACTATTGTCACTAGTCCTGACCTCTTTGTTTGTGTCTTAAGACATCTGAACAGTGACAACATCTCACAGGGCTGGCACCCTGCCAACTAAAGGGTTAATGAACACGACGCGGATATCACAAGGAGTCAGTATGTGTTGAGGCCACAGGTAACATCCGAGTAAGAGAATTTCAGTGAATTTTCGCCGGCTCGTACAGTTTGTAGACGGCATTGTATCGCATTCAGAGCTATTCTAATCGTTATGACAGACGACTTCGAGAGTACTCATCTAGTCCTCTCCGTGATAAACAGTTAGTCGTTGAAGACGTGAAGATTTCATTATCGATTTCACGTACAAAGTTAGTCATATCAATATATAGCCAATGTCGTACGTCAGATAACCTTGAAACTTTTGTCGTGGTATGCGTGATTAAAATGTATATTCTCGTCTATACAATATTTTTTTTGACATACAAAGTTCGTCGTATGAATAAACTGCCAATGTCCGGGAATGGACGACTCCACTCCTGTCAATCAAAAGGGCCGAGCCCCCAGAATTCAGCCAATCGGGTCCAGCGGCACAATGAACACAGCCCATGGCATGGTCCGGCAAACTCTCTTTCTTTCTCCCTACAACGAGGGAAGCACATGTAGTTTGACATGACTGAAAGCAGTAAGCCCACTGACGTCATTTGAGGAAAAAAGAACATTACGTCAATCTATTTCATCTTAAAATCACCCACTTTTCCAAAAAATGACGTCAGGGACGTACTGTGTTTTGCCGATACACGGAAGAGTGAAGGGGTTTGCCGAGTGGAGTCGTCTGTTATGACGTTATGACAGGCTAGAGTGACAACAATGAATAAATAAACGCACGTGTTCTCCAATGCAGGAACGTGCGTGAAAATCCATCATTTTGCAGACGACAAACCTACCCATACCGATGCAAAATACACGAAGCAGAATGATGTGGTTGGCATGTGAAAATCAACCATAGTCAAGCTGGTTATACATGTCTTCTTTGGCGTTCACAGTCCCTTTTCAACTCATACGGACAATGACTAAGACGGGGGAGTGAGGGAAAAGCCAACATATAGATGTATGATTCCAAACCGGGATTCGAACTCACGACCAGAGCATTTAAAGTCCAATGCTCTGTCGCTAGACTGCCCCTGCTCCCACAGAATATAATAATAATAATAATAATAATAATAATAATAATAATAATAATAATAATAATAATAATAGGTCTTATAAAGCGCTAACAGTCTGCTCAAAGAACAGTCAGTGCGCTACACACACACATTCTCACGCATACATGAAACATGAAACACTAAGTGTGTGTGTGTGTGGGGGGGGGGGGGGGGTAGATGATACTACAGATCATAAGCTATCTTGAATAGGTGAGTCTTCAGTTTTGACTTAAACTGTGGGAGGGTCTGGGTGTTCCTAAGGGAGGGAGGCAGAGAATTCCATTCCTGAATACACAAGCATACACATACACACAGACACAAACAATGTATGTATAGCCTAACGTCTACAAGAACTTAAATACATGCAATGTGAGCAATGCAGTAACGCACGGATATTTAGTCACTGCCTGAGTAAAAATCAGTGTCACCAATACCCCTGCCTCCACGTGCGTAAATACAGACAGATAGACAAAGTTTTACTAGAACACACCATTACATTACTATTGCCATTGTCGTATGAAAACTTACCACGGTATTCCCAGGTCAGGACAACCTCTTCCTCAAACTAGCCAATCCACAATAGCTGTGTGTGCACGTCGCAATTTTATCAAGCAGCAAAAGGTCCTCTTGCTTGTGGAGACGAAAATACAAGATGATTTCTCACACAACACGCTTCTCTGTCTAGACTACAGCCACCCCGGTAATGGTATTACGTATTCATCGTGCGAGTCATGACAAAGTATTGAGTCATCGCTGTGAGACTTGCTTGTATCGCAATTCTGACTAGCTGTGTGTCGTCGTCCTCCCCCCGAAGCTGCAGCAGCAACATTGCATCTCGCCAACTTACGCCGCCAGGCGCCGGTCGAACGCATTGATTTTTCTCTGTCTCTGTGTCTCTCTTTCGGCCGATGGCCGGTAGAGAAATGGGATATATGGCCATGTTGCTCTGCCGTACAGCACGCAATCATCGGCAGAATGATCTAGGGGCTACATGTATACGGAGATGAGATATTCTTTACGGGCAGGGAATGCTAGATATTGCTTACGGTTATATACGTGCTGGGAATGAGAAGATGAGAGATGGTGCTAATGTAAGAGAAAGGACGATGAATGCCCGCGTGTACAAATACGGTCCTTCCATTGCAATAAGAGGCAGAACAATAATTATGAGAAAGAAGAAGACAGATTTACAGAAAGAAAGAAAGGGTGGGGTGGGTGTTTGGGGGTTTAACGTCCTTTTCCACCACATGGGGTTATATCAAAGACGGGGCAACGATGAAAAAGCCAGCACAAATATTTGGCCCCAGCCGGGATCGAACTCACGACCCGAGCATTAGAAGTCCAACGCTCTACCATTCGACCACCCCGGCTCCCCAAAGAAAGAAAGACTGGAGCACATCCTCGTGTACAAATACGATCAGTGCATTGCAATATGAGGCAGAACAATATTTATGGAAAGCAAGAAGAACTAAGAAAGAACGTACGAACGAACGAAAGAAAGAAAGAAAGAAAGAAAAAAAGGAAAGACTAGAGCATATCCTCGTGTACAAATACGAACAGTGCATTGCAGTCTGAGACAGACCAATATTTATGGGAAAGCAAGACGAACCGAAGAAAGAAAAAAAGAAAGAAAGAAAGCCAGCCAGCAAGAAAGCAAGCAAGCTAGCAAACTAGAAAGACCATACACTACAGAAAAAGATGGTCTGCACAATCACGAATAACAAGCATTCGGACTTTTCTGTCTCATTACAATTTGTCCCTTCCAAAGTTTACCGATTCCACGTACCAAACATGGGTCATTGACAGACAGTAAAAGCCAGCACAAAATTTTGGCCTCCATCCGGAACAGCAACAACAGCAGCAGCAGCAGCAGCGGCAACAGCAGCAGTAGCAGAACAACAACAACAACCACAACAGCAGAGCATAAACCGCAACAGCAGAACAATAACTGCAACAACAGCAACAGCAGCAGCAGCAACAACAACAGCAGCAGCAGAACAACAACCGTAACAGCAGAACAACAACTGCAACAGCCGCAACAACAGCAGCAGCAGCAGCTGCAACAACAGCAACAGCAACGACGACGACGACAACAACAACAACAACAACAACAACAACAACAACAACAACACCATTAACACCACCACAACATAACTATAACCAGCGAGCGAGGGGCAGCAGCCAGTCCCCACCAGATGCTCTGATCCTCGGGGAGAAACAAACCAGAGCATTGACAACGAAAACAACTCGGCGCACCCCTCCAAAACTGACTAATTCGATTGCGACCTAGGACATCCGTCGATGCAGATCCAGCCAGGCATCAGGAGATTGTGGTCCGTGTTGATCAGATGAACACAGGCTGGTTCCGGTGTCTCGCTCGGTATCTTTAGCGGAGGCTTGACACTGGGGTGGGGCACGCTCACGTACCGTGTGTCCAGGGAATAAAGGGGTGGCCTTGCAGTCAGACGCAATGTTGTCTAGCGTGTACCGTAGTCAGACAGGCTAGAAATGCTGCTCCTTCTCCACCTCGTCTGAGTGCCCCCCCCCCCCTCCCCCTTCCCACCAAACAAACCTTCTCCCTTTTTCCCTTATAGTCAAGGACTCAGCTGGAGAGAACACAAGCGAAAAAGAACCGGGATCGGCATATTTAATGTATCATCATCATCGTCGTCGTCGTCATCATCATCATCGTCGTCGTCGTTGTCATCATCATCATCATCATCATCATCATCGTCGTCGTCATCATCATCATCATCATCGTCGTCGTCGTCGTCGTCACCACCACCACCATCAACAACAACAACAACAACAACAACAACAACAACAACAGGAGGAAGAGCGATTTAAATTATTCGTCAGGGCTGGTTGCTAAAGAAGTTTGAAGTATTCATTAGACTGTTTCGAGCTTACATTCGCGCTCATAAGCACAGCTGTCCCAAAACAAAACCGTCTTGTCTCCTCTGTAGCCTGAAAACGTTGGACGATGGGCCAAGTTACAGTCTTCACTAGTCGATTTTATTGAAGAGGTTTGTTTTCTTGTATTGATTGGTGATGTTTCCATTGCGGTTCATCCGACCAGCCAGCACACACTATTATGCATTATACACCATCAGAAATGTTGTTGTTGTCGTT
>JACVVK020000499.1:385000-456166 GCA_018292915.2 Batillaria attramentaria
ACCAACCAGCAAACCAACCAACCAACCAACCTCACTTATTTCGCCCCAGTTCCAAAGTAATAATAGAAATGTGGTGAGATGCAGCTTGCAAGGGACACAAGGGCACACAGGTTAAACCGTGTCTCTCAGAAATGTTACCTCCCTTTAGTCATATTTACGACCAGCCACACCAAAAAAGGGCACATGAATATATCACAACAAACAATATCAAAAACTCATAAATTACATTACATCTCTACTGATATGTAAATCATTGAAATAATAGTAAAAGAATTCTTAGAGCTCGTTCCAGCAAGCCACCAAATGAGTTGGACCAAAACATACATGTTTGACTGACTGACTCAGTCGAAGAACAATGGTTATCACAACCGTGTCACATTCTCTATGTACATTACAACTTGTGCATGTCTCCTTTATAACCAGTGCCGAGTGTTTGAATTCATCTATATTCCGACCTGTTCAAGTATCCTTTTAACCCTCACCTTGGTTATACAACGCATCCGTTTTCTGTGCACTGTCTCTGCAGCTAGAACTGATCGTACCGAAATGGCACTGGTGTAAGGGAAATAACCCCATTCATGAAAGTCTAAAGTCTGAACCGATTACTCTCCCTTCGACCGAGGCACGGACCCGGCCTCTTCTTGGTCACAGGCTAGCAGTTACCAGTGTCATTCCTGTATGCAATGCTCGACTGTAACCTCGACAACCAGTGCAAGGGTTAAACCAGCGCCGAGTCTTTGTATCCATCTCCACTGTGATACTGTGTAAAAGTTCACCTCCAGCCTGGCCTTGTCGACGTACGAAGGTAGGGCCACTGATCTTCAAAATAATAATCTTGGGTATGGCCCTTCAGAACTGAGGAAAAGCTGTTTCCATTGAACTCCACCTTTCAGCTCTAGTAAAAACACTCACAAGGGACACACAGGAATGCAAGACAGCACAAGATCCAGAGTCAATGTCTCTCTCTCTCTTCAAGTTTTGTCTTGTGCTTATCACACTCAGAGAACGAGTTTCTCAGTACGTTCGTTGAATTCAATTTGCACAGTTTACTAGTATACCGTCAACTCCTTCAGAAAGGAGAGTCAAAGTTTACCACACAATCACTGTATGTTGTTGTTCTCCGGTGTTGTTGACTACAGACTTAGTCTGCGAATTTAGACACCAAACGTATCTTAGGGGCTGAAGGCATGTAAGACTTCGTTGTCTCTGTATAGTTTCTTGTTCTTCATCACAGTCACACACGAAGGGACAGGACTCGATGCCAAATCCGTGATGTGTAAAAAGAGCATGAGGGAGCATCTGATTTGCTGGCTGTTTCGGCGTTAAACGCTCTTATTTGCCTTCGACACTCAACGACAGGTAAAAACGAACTAACCAGTACATCTAACGGGTGGGAGGGATTGTGCGAGTGTAGGTAATGGCGAGCTGGGGGACGGGGAAATGCGGGGGGGGGGGGGGGGGTGTAGTTGGGAGGGGGTTTGTACAAGTCAAAGACTGGCGCGGGCTGTACACTACAAACGTCAATTACCACCTTTCTCTGATTCCTATCTCATGGGGCTGACTAGTGTAATCACGATGATTCATCTTTGTGCAGTTAAAAAGAAAACTGAGCTAAACGACAACAACTGTTATCACACAGAAGTTGAAAGGTCCAGGCATGAGCTAGAGTTAGTATTGAGGCCACTCTTCATACAAAGCCGGACTGAGGGTGAGTAAGTCCTATACATCTCCATCGTCATCAGGACACAGGGCCTGAGTACCAATGGATATTTTGCAGGTGTGTAAGTCCTCTTACCAGACGAGACTAGGCTTCCACAGCAACGTCACATGAAGGTGACCTTCTTGGCTGCGGGGTCCAGGAACGACAACCTGGGGTCTTCCGGTGAGCTGCTGACCGGAAAGTCCCCGGATGCTGTCTTGCCGTCCCCGATCGGCTGCATCTCCAGCACGTTGCCGCTGTTGCGCGAAACGGAGTCACGATCGCTCTGCTCCGAGTTCCGGTCGAACGACTCGCCCAGCCCTTCGTCCCGCTTCTGTTTCGACCCAGAGCTGTCACCATCCTCGTCTGCTCCACCTCCTCTGCCACCTCTTCCTCCTCCTTCCCGCTCGCCTTCCCCTTCAGGGTTTCTGTTCCACCTCCCACTTTCTCCTTCCCCACTTCCTTCCTCCCCAACTCCCCCGCCTTCCCCCTCCTCCCCATCACCAATGGAGTCCATCCGAGCCACGTCTCCGTTGATGGGTTTGATGGACTCCCTGCGAATTCTCTCCGCCTCCTCTTCCATGATGGTTTCTGGGATGCTGTTGCTCTGCGAGCGCCGGACGCCATGTTTCTCCAGAGTTACGTCCACCTCCGTGATGGTTGCGTCCCCTGGAGCCGACTCGCTGGCCGTCAGGATGCGCGAGGACCTGAATAATAATAATAATAATAATAATAATAATTCTACTAATGACAAATAAATATAACGACAAACAACAATAAGAAGAAGAAAGAAAAAAATGATAATAATTCAGATAACTTAAATGACGCATGTAGACGAAGGCTCTAAGCACCAAACAGTAATACTTACACAAAGTAAGATAAAAAATATTACATTGAGAAACTACTAATCCAAACCAGGGGAATATTTTAACCAAGGAGACCAGCGGGTTACCTTTGTCCTCAACTCAACCCCCTTTACTTTCATTTTATAAAAAAAGTGCGTTGTGCACACTATCTGGCACCTTTCACTGAGGGAGACGCTTTTTATTGACCCACTAGGGCTGGCTGGCTGGAAGGGGCTGGAGAACGAGCGCTTCAGTCGATCCAATGACATGTAGCTCTTCTTCCTGGACAGGCGCCGATCTGGACAAGCCAAAAACTATATAAGTACACACCCAACATACACAATCCACAGATGTAAATGTGCAGACTAAAACTTACACAAAGTATACATCTGTTCTTCTGGTAGGGACTCTAAGATGTAAGTTAACATAACAGTATCCACACATTAGCATGAGAAACATTTTTACGTATCAGACATACTGACTATTTTTTTTTTTTTACCGTCAAGGGAAATCGTTCAACATTCTATTGGGTAATTTGATGGGAAAGATTGAAACGTTGCCAAATACATCCCTACACTCATACAGGTCATGGCTGGGAAACAGTTCTCCAGCAAAGCTTATACATCCTTCTCGTGTGAAAAGAACAGAGTCGTAATTGATGCGTCCATCCCTAGAGAGTACGGGCGGTCCTTACACACTATGACACTCAGTTTATAAACAGAAATAGCCACGGCTTGTGCTCAGCAACAGGGATGTTGTGAAAAGGTTTCCCGTACTTCAATCAGACGAATTATGTTGTTGTTTATATGTTGTACGTGATTTATGAACCTGCATAGCATGAGAATAAAATCAAGCAAAAATGCCAATGCCGTGCAAGAAATTTCCATTGTCGATAAGAAAAAAATGAAAGCAAATTTCGTCGTTGTTCTTATGTCGCATAAATTAAAACAAGCAAAAATGTCAAATCCATGCCAAGAAATCTCGAAATTTCGAGGAAGAATTTAAAAGCCATGGAAAGATTAAAAAATCGGTCAGAAATTTTGACGCAAACAAAGTGCAATATTCAAATGTCACACATTAATCTGTAAATCGAAATTTGGCGAAGAATTGAAATTTGAATGAAATCATTCCAAGCATTCAGAAAAAAAATCTGTTAAAACAGTCTGCCGGCTGACACTATTCTAGAAACAATAGAGAAAGTTCTTTGTACAAGAACTGATAATAATTGTGTCAGTTTTCAGACATTAAACGTAGCGTGTTCTCAGACCATGCGTATAATTCACTTGTATCGATCACTTCAGTAATCCCCTACTTGGTTAGTTTGACATAACACGATCATTAAGACACCTTCATCTCTGCAGTAGGAATTAGAGGTGAAATGATTGGGGTGGGGGGGGGGGATGAATAATGATGGGAAAGTGTTAAATTTCCTCAACGAACACGATTAATTCTGTTACTGCAGGCGTCAGTAGAACCGCCTAAAGAGTGTATCATAAAAAAAAACCTCAAGAAGAAGCACGTACAGATGTGGTATCAAGGAAGATAAGGACAACATGTATCCGACACACTGTTGGAAAAAAATATTTCTCAGGTGTTGCTCAGTCGCGGGTATAATCGGCTTATGTTGTTCAGGACTATACATTGTAAGCAAGGGTTCATACAGTTAACATGTGCACGTGATTAACTCAGACTAGTAAATTACTATACTACTTATTGGTGTTTACTATACTACTCAGTGGTAGCTTACTCAATTAAACTATGTCTGCACTTGTTCAGTGGTATACGTAATGGCTTCCAAACAAGGGGAACAAAGGGTGATTTTCGGCAGTTGGAATTATTTGTATCGCTGAAAAGCGCAGAAAAAAAGCGTTCTTTTGGCATAATTAGTTAGTTAGTTATAGTTATCTAGGGCTTTACGCCGAGCAAGCAACAAAGAGTATTTCGCGGCTCAGCTAAGTCATTCCCTGCCAGGTCATTAAAAATAAAAGCCTTGCGGTAAAATCGATGTAAATATATATTAAAAATCTGCGTAGCTTAAATGGGATTCCGTACAAGATTGATTTCATCAGGGCTAAAAACAATATCACAGGTTGTGTTATAAAGAAGGACTATATTTTATAGAAGAGGTTTGACACTTTCAGGAAACTGAAGACGCTGTCAGGGGGGGGGGGACATCCCTAAACAACACCCTCAGTGAGTCTGCACAGTTTTATTTGGCACGGATCTCAGTGAGTTCCGTACACGAGATTAAAAAAAGTGTTCTTTTGGTATAAAATATATTTCTGTAGAAAGGTGTGGGCCTGAGATATGTTAGTTGAACATTTGCTCCTGAAAAGAAGCCACATTGAGAAAATGGCTGGTAAAACGAAGTGATGTAGGAATCATGCCAATATGGCGTGGTGATATCATATGCTCGTTGTAAACATGTTTATAAGCTACAATCAGCCTCCAAACTTTCACAGAAGTTGTATTCGTTGTTTAAGGAGCCAAAATGAAAAAAAAAATATCTCAAAGTCACTAAATTTGACCTACCACCATTTATTTCCAATTTTCTCAAAAGTGGTTAGTCGACTTTGTCCCCCAATCATGGGAGCCCATCAGATACAACGAACTTACAAGCAGACAAGATGACACCAAATAATTATATGACAAATAATTCTGGTGATAGGTTGAGTCAGGGTGTGTGACAAATGGGCTATGTGAACGCTCATAAAGAACTGAATGCCCTACTTAACACAAGCTTATATCACTAGACTGGATTGTGCAATACGAATTCTACGCACGGCACTGCAAGTAATAAGGTTTTTCTTGTCACTCAGGTGTTATGAAGCTGTGTGCAAGGGCTGGGTAATATACAGTGGGCAGTATACATGTGGGATTTGTAAGTGCAGTGCATGATCACTCGTCAGTATGTGGCTGTGCAAACACAACAAAGCTGAATACTTGGAATCCATAGTCATCATCATCATACGAAACCCCTAGAATGTTACTGCTCGGTTGTCAATACTGAATGACAATATATCAACACAAAACAATCTTGGGACTCACAAATAGTGAGTATACACATTACATTCAATGCAATTGCAAGTCAAGTCAGTCAACCACGAAATATCAACATGGCATCAAGTGAAAAAAAGAGATGAAAATCATGTATGAATTGAAAAATTCTGGTAATAAACCAGTCATACTGAGCTAAATTTCGTTTAAGGACATAATTCTGGTAAACAATTATTCTACCAGCACCTTGTAGTAGTTGTCTGTTTGATGTTTGTTTTTTTATTTTTATTTTTAAACAAAAGCAATGGTACATCACTTTCTACCACAAGACGGGGGAGGGGGAGGATTGGGGGGAGGGGGGGGGCACAGGGATGGGAGGTAAAGAGGAAGCATGAGAATACCAAAGAGGAAGAGCACAACACTCAACAAAGGTTCAGCCATGCAAAACAGTACAGCCATACAAAACAGTACAGCCATGCAATATACTAAAATAACAACCAACAGGAAGTGCAACTGTCTTACAGAACACACAGGTTAATTATGCAAAAAGTGCATGAACAGTCTTGGGAAAGAAGAGCAGTTCTAGCTGTAAGAGACATGCAATGCACAGAGCAGCCAACACTAACTACATGCAGTGCTCCATATAGTGAAATCTGAAGTTCTGCTCTGCTCTTCTACGGAAATCCAGTTTTAATCATATTTCAAGACGACTTCTCCGACAAACTTGCTCATCGGCAGGATGAAGGTCACAAAAATGTCCACCGAGTCACAATAAAATGAAGGTCAAACTTATTGGATTGTCCGAGAAGGGGATAAACGAAAACCTGAAAAAAATCTTCTCATCTGACAGAGTAGGAAACGGTAGTAAAAGGAGGCTGCATAAGCCAAGTTGACCAAAAGGACCAAATAAGCAGGGCGAAGGGGGAGGGGGGGGGGGTCCGTTAGACTTCGAGAAAAAGTTGTCATGCTGCTTTCCAAAGGTCAACCCCTATAGGTCGCAGCTCGGGAGTTGTCTAACCTGTTTGAGGAGTAGAGAAGAGGCCGAGACAAGGGAATCTCCTACTGGTGCAGGCGGCACTTGCTCGCAAGTCTCCTAGTGGTGCAGTCGGACCCGCCCACGAGTCTCCTAGTGGTGCAGTCGGTCCCCCCTTTATGACCAGCACAACTGCCTGTGCATGAGGCTGGACTGAGGTGCACGTCAGAATGGAAGCAGCTCACAGCACGTGCAGAATGGAGCATCAGAGTGTCGGCAGTTGTGAATGATGGAGGTAGTGCTCACTGGTGAGCTTCTAACGTGCTCACTGGTGAGTCTGGTGAAACTCACTCTCAGTGGGCAATTGTGAGCTTCACCAGCGAAACACTGCTCGCTTCAGCGGACGAAGTCTCTAATAAATGACTGGCAGATGTGTGCTCGAAGAGAAAGAAAGCTGGTGAAATTGTGCAAACCAACCAACCAACCAACCAGCCGACCAACCAATCATCCAGCCAACCATTTGTGACACAGTACAGCAATGACACAACAACTGAGTTCATTAGCAACACAGCCAATCAAAGGACACCAAAAACAAAACAACCAACTACACACCGACATTAACAAGGACATTGCACGCGGCTGTTTTGTGCGCCTGTCTAAATATTTTTTTCTTTGAGTGCTAAGGTAAGCCCTGTTTTCTTGCTTATGGGGGGGGGGAGAGAGAGAGAGAGACAGAGAGAGAGAGAGAGAGAGAGAGAGAGAGAGAGAGAGAGAGAGAGAGAGAGAGAGAGAGAGAGAGAGAGAGAGAGAGAGAGAGAGAGAGAGAGAGATACTGTGCACGTAAAACAAATAGTCATGACAAAATCTAATTTAATAAGCAAACTGAAATCAAAGCTGATGCAAACTGAAACTTATCGAAGCAACGACAACCCAGGTGCCATGTGGCTCATGGAAAACGAAAATTAAAGAAAATAAAATTCGAAAATGAACCAGGCAGTCCAGTATCAAATGGTACAACCGTGGTGAGAGAGAGAGAGAGAGAGAGAGAGAGAGAGAGAGAGAGAGAGAGAGAGAGAGAGAGAGAGAGAGAGAGAGAGAGAGAGAGGTGTTAATATTCTGTAGCACTAAGGGGTCTATTTTCTTTTGCACACATGACCATTAGATTCACTGTATCTTGTCTGATAAAAATTTCTCAACATCACACACACCACCTAATCAAAGGACGAACCTGAAGACGTAGACAGCAGACGTAATGTTGTGTGCACGTCATACTGTGAATATTACGTCAGTAACGACACAATTGGAATGGGGAACCTATCTGTCACTAAAGTTTTGTGCTAGTGGTGAAATACTACCCGCTTGTAATGCCAAAGTAACGAAAACATACATAAGCAGAACTAATATTATATTATATTATATTATAGAACGCAAAAGAATCGATGGAACGACCCACACATAACTTTGACACTTTTATTCAACGAGTCTGAATGTTCATAGGTCGAAGGAAAATGACGTATCATCAGACGCCAGCCAATCAACAAGGGACCTGTGCACACCGCATGGTGATATGACAATATAACACATACCACGATACCGACATTCCGTCACTCACACAGCTCCGTCTGTTTCCGTCACAACAACAACAACAAGAACACACACATACACAGACAGATAAGCGGAACATACAGCGGGAGGGGGGGGGGGACACCTTCTGGGGGTATTGATTATCAATTCGTGTCATTTCATTGTTGCAGCTGATTTGTACCGAGCTCTACGTTCAATCCGTTTTCAATATCAATTCAGGCCAGTTCAATTTTGCAATGGTTCGTTTCCCTACGATGTTATTCTTTGATTAACAGCCAAAGCTTTCCACTGATACATGTATGCCAAACGAATAAACAAGAACAAGAACTTTTATCATACCCCATCACCCATACACAAACAACATCACGCATGAATTATTCGCACGCACCTATGCAGAACATAATCGTAAGCGGAAATAATGTCGTAATTTCTATAGATGTGGGCAAAAATGACGATGAGTTATCATACACAGATAAGAGAACGTTATTCATATTGCTGAAAGGTGAATGTGGGTACATGGCGCTAAATAAAATGTAGTGACGCATGTGCAGATGAACGGATGATATACGTCAAACAATCTTCGGTTGTCAACCAATATTGTTTTGTGCGCGGAAAGACAAGCAAAGATGTCGTGTCCATGGAAATCGGGTAATGATTTTCTTAGATCTGCTGGCACAAATGCAAGAGCAGTTCGGGCTGCGAGCAGGATTTGGCAGAGTGGGAGGCAAAGGAGGAATTCAGCGGGAAATGCAGGAGGGATATGCAAATGATGAATTTTTTTTTCTCCGGAAGCATAAATGTGTCAAAACTGATCTCGACATTCAAAGCACGTAGATATTTTACTTTTTTTGTTTGCCCCACGTCGAAGGTCGTTAGTACCGTGCAAAGCATTTTATTTTGTCCGCGAAAAAACGAAAAGAAAATGAATGGAAATTGAAAGAAGGGACATGCAAATTATTATCTTTTCCCTCCCGGAAACATAATCATTTTCGTCAAAAACTGCCTACGAATGCAAAGCACGTATGCTTTTGACTGCCTTTATTTGCCCACGCCAACGCTCATCAGTGCAGTTGTTTTACAAGTTCCGCTAGACTATTGTTTTTTGTGTCTGTGCTTTCGTCTGTAGACATTACAGGCTAGCGGACCAGATCGCCTCGTGAGACGGCGGTGTGTGTGTGTGTGTGTGTGTGTGTGTGTGTGTGTGTGTGTGTGTGTGTGTGTGTGTGTGTGTGCGTGCGTGCGTGCGTGCGTGCGTGCGTGCGTGCGTGTGCGCAAAGATGTAAAGACACTTAAACTAACGTAACTGTAAGAGATATGTTTTTTTGTGCCCCTGCGTGTGTGGGTGGGTGGGTGTTTGGGAGTTTAATGTCCTTTTCCACCACGCGCGCGCGCGCGCGCGCGCGCGCGCGTGTGTGTGTGTGTGTGTGTGTGTGTGTGTGTGTGTGTGTGTGTGTGTGTGTGTGTGTGTGTGTGTGTGTTTGTTCGTTGTGAGGGGCCATGGAAGGAGGGAAGAGGGGAGTAGCGGAAAAGATGAAGGGAGGTTATACGTATTTAGGTTGGGCTGTTCATTGAACTGTGACGGAGACAACCAACAATAGCGCTACGCACACAGACGGAACATGCAGTAGACGACAGTGCACAAACGCCAGGTCCATACGAACACCCCCAACAATCAGTCCATAATTAAAGGTACTATAGGAATTCTTACTATAGTTCTCAAAACCTGAACAGTATCGTGAAAACAATCTACTGGGAACGATCAGTTGTATCTCATTAAGTAACGGCATCAATTTTAAAGTCAGTACAAAGCAACGAAAGAAAACACATTGAAACCAGAACGCAATCATTATATCTCGTACAAAAAAACATCACGATGACAATGGAAAGTTGAAAGCCCACAAGAAACTCCACTTCAAGAAAACGGGCAGTTAAGATTACAATACACAAAGGTAGACACACAAAACCCTTGAAGACAGAAACAGAGTCGTACACACTCTGCTTGCATGTTTCGTGATAAAGAGGTACTATTGATTATTGTAACACGGGCCCGTACGTGTTATTGGTCTGCCATTTACCATGATGCATTTCGTCCTTTGAAGCCTCAACGAATCAGGCAAGGCGTACCATAACAAAAGACAGTTATAAACTCAACGTGTGGACAATCATCAATCATCAATTTCAAAGTTTTCCCTCGCTGAATGAAAAAGAAATATACAGATGATTATTAAGTAATGTTTAAGACATAAGGCTGTTTTTCTGAACTTCACATGTAGGAAACTGGCAAAAACGAGAAAGAAATGACACTGAAATACAAAAAAATCACATGATCTAATCAATCATTATAATTGACATACATCAGACAAGTGGTATTTTTTTTCTACGGAAACATCACAACATCGCTGTTTCAGGAACTCCAAACGGTAAACGTGACACATCTGTCGATTACAGAAATGATAAAAATTAAAGAAAGGATATGTACAGTCATCTGATCACATATATCAAACCAGATACACTAAAGTCCACATGGAAATGGAGATATGTAAGAAAAACTGCAAATGTTGGTGTGATTTTCCTTTTCTAAATTTTATCTACAGTAAAAAGCAACATCGATATGAGTGTACGTATACATTTCTAACTGAGAAATGGTGAAGATGGACGAGGGAAGGGGGGGGGGGGATAGGTAAAGGTGGGGGTAGTGACCGAACATTAGGTTTATCAAAAGAACGATTCAGTTACACAAGAAGGGTTTTGGCACTTAAAACAATTACACATCTAACCGCGATTCTCTTTGATTTTTGAGCAATAGTGTTTACAAGATCTGAGGTGAACGCAGGCGTATACTGAAGAAACATTCAAATTGAAACCACACAATGACAACATTTCGCTGATGAAATGCATTGGGGTTCGTGAATATAGCGCTTAACTTATCCAGAGGCCAAAGTACAGACAGGGCAACGCCAGGGAAATTCAGGGGAATGGAGACTAAGGGCTGGAACATTATCATTCCTGGTAATGTCACATCTTACGAGCAGTTTTCACAGGTTCACAATCTTCACAAGACTTCATTCAACTGTAGGCCATAGCGTGGACTGGTGCGTGTTGAAACGAGCACAGTAGTTTCTATGTGTTCCATGGGACATGGTAAGGTGCAAACTTGGAAGCAAACGATCTAACACCGTTTACGAAGCTTCAATATTCTTTGCTACTCATCCATGGAAAAATAAAATCCACCAGTTTACAACGGTAAAGTTAAAGGAATCATAGAAACTCACAAACAAACAAACAAACAAACAAACAAACAAACCTTTTGAATACGCAATGACCACACTCCGACCAGCAGAGCCAAGAAACACAATTACAATGTACATATTTCAAATCACACAAAGACCTTTACACGGAACCTGAATCTTAGGACCATGTCAACACAGACTGCCTTCAACTGTTACATGTCCGGCTACAGTTAGTAAAACACACACAAAAAAGTTGAGGCAAAACAAACAAACAAACAAACAAACAAACAAACAAACAAAGGCAATACACGATACAACGGTGAGTGCGATGGATCCTACCCGAAAAGCGTCTAATGTTCTCTCTTTCTCTCTCTCTCTCTCTCTCTCTCACACACACACACACACACACACACACACACACACACACACACACACACACACACACACACACACACACACACTGAAAGAGTCACCCGCTACAGTAGCTGTCAAAGGGCTGAAATGGGTTAACACATATTCTGGCAACAACGCAATTGAACCATCTTTTAAACAACATTCCCCTGGAGCCTTCTCCCCCGTATAAATTCATATACTCGTAATAACATCATAATGTCCAACACAAATGAAGCTAGAAACAAATCATGACGCACATCACATCTGGCCCCTCGCATTCCAGTTATTGACTTATCCCGAGAAATCCACCTCAGGCCTGAGGTATCCTGCGTGCACTGTGCCTAACCTGCTGTGCAACAGATTGTCATCCTTCTGATTCTATAGTCTGATCAAGAAGTATTTCCCCAAATATGGCAGAAACGTTCCAATTTTTATGATCAACAACAAGAATATTTTTTAAACAACAACAATAAGAAACAAACCAAAAAAAACAAACAAACAACAAAAACATTAAAAAACCCCAAAACAAACCAAACCAACCAACCAAACAACCAACCAAGAACACCTCTCCCCCCACCCTCCCTCAATAAAATAAAAGGAAAAAAAAAGAGAAAAAAAATCGATTTCCATTTTCCGCGCAAATCTGATTGCAACTAACACATTGAACATACCAGATTATTACTTGATTCTGAAACAGGAACGTGTAACGTTGGAGGGGGGTGGGGTGGGGAGGAGGGAGTTTGGGGGCGGAGGGGGTTGGCATCTTGTATATTGTCGAATTAAATATCGACTGCCTTAATTAATCGACTGCCTTAATTAACACAAACTTGGGTGAACAATATTGCAGTTCACTTCGACTGAAATTCTCGACTGTATTGCTTATAGTTACGGTTGATTGAAGTTCATCGGAAGGTTAAATGCTTCATCTAGGCAAATTAGGACGCACAGTTTAAACAAGTATTGCTCGGTTTGTCAAAAACTAAATGGGAAAAAGAATACCTGAGTAACAATTTACTGGACGTGTTTTACAAATCTGACGACATACGAAGCACATGCTACACTTCGCAATCAAAATAAATTTACCTGAAGATAAAGGAACATAACCACGTCACTTCTGATTTTTGACACCAGTGAACCGATATGTTATGAAAACCAGAAACACAAAAATATAATACAAAACAAAACAGAATGCCAAATAATAATAATAATAATAATAATAATAATAATAGTAATAATATGGGTACTTAAGGGACGCCCTCCCTCTCGCGGGAGCTCAAGGCGCCTTACAAATAATGTGTGGGAAACAATAATCTGTTCCTGTGTTTCTGTGCTAAACTTTGGCTATATGCATCAGGCTACAACAAACAGGTCGATTACTCGTGTTTGTCGACCAAACCAGCTTGTGAGCCCTGTCCACAGTGACTACAGGCTAGACTTGCAGTTGCCGGAAAGGTTCATTACCGGGTCGTTCCTGTGTACGCCAAAAGTGCCTTGGAATCATACTCTCGCATAGGTATCCAGTTCGCCGTTCACACAAGCGTCCATTGGACAGTCCATTTGTCTTTCCATGGCATAACTGGCATTCAATATCACTGTCATTCACTGCAGCCCAGAGTCCATTGCTTATACACACAGCCAGCTAGATCACTGGCAAACTGACGTAAGTCACTGGCACACTGACGTTTGTCACTGGCACAGCAAACGTTCCAAATTTCCGGAAAGTAGGTGCCACGAATGTTGAAATGACGTTTCCTTTCCAAGCCGCGTTGTCCAATGGACGCCCAGACCTACCTCTTTAGGCAAGCTTTCGAGCTGTAGTCCGACCACTTTTTCATCAGCACTCAGTGTGTGTGTGTGTGTGTGTGTGTGTGTGTGTGTGTGTGTGTGTGTGTGTGTGTGTGTGTGTGTGTGTGTGTGTGTGTGAGAGAGCGCAAAGAGTGTTTCGTAGAAAACAGATAGGCGCTATATAAACTGTATTCATTATTATTATTATTATTATTACAAGATGTTGACTGTTGATTTGTGGTCCAGTGAAATCTTGTATTTGTTTTACTGGTAGCAGCTAAAAAGGTTTTGACTTGACTAGAGGTTAGTACAATGAAAATAATCGTTATTATTGCAAAACAAAAGCGACAGCAACAACATAGTATCATCAAAACAGAGAAAAAAAATTCGAAGCAGCCTATCCACCATTTTATAATGCGGTAGTAGAGGATCCAACGGACAACTGTATATCATTTAGAGAACTGCGCGCCATAAAGTTTAAGATAATTATTGGTAAGCGAAATCACCAACCACACATAGAATGACCAAAAAGGAAAAAAAAATAAAAAAAATCAAGCACCCTATCCACATAGCTCTCTCAGAAACCCATGCAAAAATCGCAATTTCTCTTTACATCTCCAGATTACTAGGAGCCACTTCAAGCCACTATTACGCAATCCGCACTTTTCTTGGGCCAAGTGGGAAGGCCCACGCTTTGTGTATATTTAGTGGCTTGAGGTGGTTCCTACTGCTGTGCAGATATTTTTTTATATTTTTTAACCAGTCTTATCATACAGCGGGCAGGGCCCGCATGTAAAAGTCGGGTTTAAGGAGTTTAGCCCCGGGTTAGAGTCTAACCTCGAACTAAACTAGCTCTAGGTATTTTTTTTTTTAAATCAGGAAGCGGGCCCAGCATTCCACCATGGTGCCTATGCCGTTATAGAAGGATTTTTGTCTTTCTTTCTCCGCTTTCTTTTTTTATTTAATTTTGTTTTGGGGTTTCTTTTGTCCTAGTCTGGGTTAGGCCCATAGCCGTGGGTTAAATTAACCTCGAGTTTTACATACGGGCCCTGGGGTGCGCGGGCCCTGGCTCCTAAGAGTTAAAAAAGTGTTGGTACAGTATGGAACACAAACCTGTGCATCATATTTTTTGTGTCATAATACCGAGGCAAAGCTTATAAAGTGTACACGGATGTGAAGACAAGATGGACAAAACAAGCAGCCATAAAAAGAGAACGCTGACAGCCAGAGAAATCAAAACACACAAAGCTTCATTTGTGAACAATCTTATATGATGTCTACATCACGTAATGGAGAAACTTAAACATTTGTGCGTAACATTGGCTAAACTAGTATAAAAAATCGGGCACGACCCAGCAAAGCACAAAATGACCACGAGTCATTCAAAGTCACATTCACGAAAATAACAGGCTCTGTGCGTCATAACAAGTGTTGATAACAAGAGACACATACGTCATAGTTTGATTCAATATCATACGCCTAGAAAGTGAAGCTTCAACACAGCGTAAAACATTAACAAAACATTAACAGTAACACGCAAGTGGTCAACGTGACACAGTTTGAGGAAGCGTGTGTCGAACAGTTACATCAGACTCTTTGTGAAAAAACACCGAACACTGTCTTTGTCATTGTAAAACACAACAACAACAAACAAACAAACAAACAAACAAACAAACAAACAAACAAACAAACCCCGGCCACACATACAGATACACGCATAGTAAATGCAACTGTCATTTTGGCTTTCTGAGTGAGCATTACTCAAAACGAATCTCAGTAGAATGGAATCAAGAGAACACATTACTTCAAACTTTAACGAGTTGGGGGGGGGGGGTGGCTTTGGAACACATACAATATTGAACATCAGATAAGTTACATCATTCTGCGTATTCAAATCAGGGGACGTCATCACACCGTTGACCTTTTAAAGCTTTGGGTGACCTCCCTTACCTTGTCGTTCTGGAGAACTCTGGAAAACTACGTGAACGAAATGCTAAAGCGCCGCCTAGCGGGACAAGTAGAACAGGCAATAATGACATGGATAAAAACAAAAAACAAAACAACTGACAAGATATGCGATCACGCTCAGAAAGCGAATCCAAACCCCACTCCCACAAAAAAGAAGAAACTAAAGTCACCAGAAAAAGTAAAAGTAGTTTTTTTTTTTTTAAACACGTCAGAGGAGTGGAGTGAAAGTAATGAATAAAAAACGTCACAAGAATGAAGGTCAATCAGCGTCCGAACTCTGTAGGGAGTCAAAGCTAAACTCCCCTCCCGCTAGCGAACGCCAATAGCGAAGCTTCTTACTTGTAGGCTTGGGTTGGTTGGGGTTAGGTGTCTTCATGCCGTTGTTGCGGAGGATTTCCAGCAACTCGAAGCGGAAGGACGACACGTCTTGCTTCAGTTCGTTGATGTCGTCCTCCGTGACGCCCTCCCCGCCCTGCCGCGTGCGCTGTTTGTGCATGATGTAGCGCTTGATCAGGTCACGCATCACCGCCTGCAAGTGCAATACGAACATAAAGTTTCGTCAACGCTCAGCGTCACGGATTCTTTGTATTAATTGCGTACCTGTTATCGACGTCAGTGAAATCCTGGGGCAAAGCTACTAACGTTATTTACTGGGAGACGCGGGGAAACAATTTCAGCTGAAGTGGCGCATGACAACGTTAAAATATTTTTTTTTGAGACTCTTGGTTAGGTCACTGTCAGTATTAATTTTTTTTTTGTGCCACTCCTACAGCTTCCTTTACACCTATCGTACCGCGCACGCATATCCCACGTTCTTGACTCTTTTCCGATTTTAACCTTGTACGCGAAAATCAGGACAGACTAACGCTTCCTTGACGGTCCTTTTGGTTTTTTTTTTTTTTTTTTTTTAGCCTCAGTTGCATGCATGAATGCATCAGACTTGAGTTTGATTCTCAGCTTGTTCCTGTTTTTTTTTTCTTTACATTTTTTTTGTCGTGCATCCATTCTTCATTGGCTCTTTTTTTTTTCCCCAAAGCAGTAATTATATTTCTTCTTATTTCTTCTTGTACATTTTCTTCCGGGCAAAAACTATTACAATGAAATATTTTGTGTTCGGATCGGCCTTATACATTATACTCATATAAATTGAGATACTTAATTAAATTACATGACGTTTGTTATTCTTCTAATGTGTGTGTGTGTGTGTGTGTGTGTGTGTGTGTGTGTGTGTGTGTGTGAGAGAGAGAGAGAGAGAGAGAGAGAGAGAGAGAGAGAGAGAGAGAGAGAGAGAGAGAGAGAGAGAGAGAGAACAACTTAACAATACAAACGACGTAAACGTAGCTCTGATTCAAGCATACAGACAATATCCACCGCCCTTGACGGCTCTTGTTGCAGCCAACATGATTATAATCAAAGTGGCAACACTCCCACAAAGCCAAATTTAAATCCATGCAGACATAAATCAATTATGATTGTTTTTAGTGATGCCACTTACCCCAGACTTACTTGGTAAAAATTGAGTTAAAAAGGCGAACTAAACGAATTCAGCCATTTTCGATTTTGAAGAACACAACACGAATTAAACTTAGGCAATTCCCCCAATAAAATCGTACAGACTGGGGTCTCATGCAAGGCTTTTCCGTATCTATCCTGGGCTAAATGTAACAAGTGGTTGTGCTACAAAAAAGAGAGACTGTAAATCGGGCGTTAAGCTCTAAAAACTCACTCACTCACTCGGCTGTAAATAGGGCATTAAGCCTTAAAAAAAACTCCCTCCCTCACTCGGCTGTAAATAGGGCGCTAAGCCCTAAAATTCATTTACTCACTCTGTTGTAAGTAGAAATGAAAGAGGAAAACGTGTTATCATATCACGCCGTGTGATATCCTGTGATATCCATGGCTAGTTAACGTGCTTACCTGATACCTAATCTCTCGTTCGTTCAATCTTTTGACGATTTTCTGCAACACAAACAATCAAACACATCTTTAAAAGATGTACAGAAATCATTTTTTAAAACGACTTTATTATAGATATTCCAAAAACGTCTGGCTCATTTTGTTTTATTGTTGTTGATTGGTCAATGTTTTGACCTACATACTTCGGACATTTTCACTAAGGTGAACTCAAGCGGAATGCAGCATGATTTCATGACAAAACGCTTTGTAAAAATAACAACATTCTTTTGCGTGATTTATTCCATGATAACCATCAGCATACCTAAACAACCTTGCATGGAGTCCTTATCAAATACCGTTTGAAACGGAATACATTTACATAGATTTATGCAGAATCTCAAACGCTCGGGTCGTAGAGGGTAAAACAAAAAAAAAAAAGTTCTGTTATACTACATTCAACACAAAAACAATTTAATCAAAATGTAATTTGTTTTTTGCCCTGGACGTGTGGCCTGAGCCTGGGAGTGGGAAGCTTTTCGGGGTGCGGAGGGAACGGGGGGTGGGGGGGGGGTTGGTGGGGGAGGGGGGAGGTCTGTTAAACCTCTAAACTTTTTGGAACACGCTGACAGTTTTTTTTTTCCCATTCCAATTACTTTTATACTCTGCCATTTGTTGTGTTTTTGTCGCTTGGAGCATGCGCAGAGCTTGTTTTTGAACCAGACAAGGATGTAGAACAAGGTTTTTGGACTGGGGATGGTGTTGAACGGAGCTGGGAGGGTCCCGCCCTCGTCAAAGTAACTGATCCACATTTTGGAGCGAGCGAACTTCCATTCTTCGTCCGCCTGGCTCTGGAAAAGAAAAGTTATCAGCGAAGATAATGAAAGAGGATACTCTGATTACAACCCAGCCTAATGTAACATTCTTATTGTAAACACTAGGGAGAGAAGCAAAGCGCGTGGCTCAAACATAATAAGCAAACACGGTTTATTTGTTCTACCACGGGAGACAACCTCTTTACCAGCTAAATACAAAAAGAAAACAGTTGACTGACTATCAGGGGAAACAATCTACTGCTAGCTAAATAGGAAACAAATTATAGACAACTAAACAAAATATTTTCTACCAATCGGGTATCAAACAAATGGAAATGCGTTTTTCCGGTGCTACTCCGATTTTAAAAATATCGACTACGACTGCTCTCAGTTAAGCTGTTAGCAATACGTCAACCCTGTTATCTCCCTTGCCGCAACAAGCACGCATTTTTCGTGGCAGAGCACAAAGCTGCCGCGAAAAATGCATGCATGCTGCGGGTCTGTGTATGCACGGGGAACAACTCACGCAGGCAATAATCTCGAAACAGGCTGAGAATGTACTGTGCTGGTGAATGCGACAGTTTTCATCGCTTCTGTGCACACTGTGAAATAACACGAGGACCTCAAAGTTGTTCGCAACTGTCCCACTTTCCTTGTCCCCGAGTATTTTTGTTTTTTCCTTCTTAGGTATCACTTAGCTCGGCTCGGTCTCGGTTAGCCCGACTTGGCCGTCGTCGCAGGAGTTAGAGTTATCGACGGACCCGGAACAGGGTTGGCAATACGCGGTACTGGCGTCTTCTTCCATTTTCAAATCCGAGTGTCACCAGAAAAACGCTTTGGAGTTTGGATCGTTGGCTCGAAAGAAAGCGGTCGTTTATCAACTAGAAAACAACTTTTTCCAACGTGTTTCTGCAATGTAAAGACGCGCGCACGCCCATTTTTAAAAGTAACGGAGAGGAACCGGAAATGCGCCCGTCCGTTTTGTTTAATGCCCGTGCAACAGGGGAGACAATCTCTTGCTCGCGTCCGCTCTCTTGTCTGAAAGCTGTGTAACAAGGGGGTTTGTTCCGGTGCTCCGCCGCTTCTAAGTCATTGTACCCTCGCTTGGCGTTTTTGTTTTTCATGCCACAGCACCGCGTTTTGTGTGTGTGTGTGTGTGTGTGTGTGTGTGTGTGTGTGTGTGTGTGTGTGTGTGTGTGTGTGTGTGTGTGTGTGTTTTCCAATGGTCGGCTTCCAAATTAAAAAAAAAAAAATCATCTCACCGAGAAAAAGCTTTGGGATTTCCGGTTGTCAGTTAGAAAGAATGAGTCTCTGTATCAACCAGAAAACGACTTACACGCTAATAAAATCTAAAGCTATGATTATGCTCATATTTCAAAATAACGGCTTCAGCTGAGAATACTCGTCGTCGAAACTTTTGAAGCAACAGGGCACCGGAAAAACGCCTTTCCATATTGCTTAACTGTTAAAAGCCCATGCGAAAATCGTAATTTTTACTTGAAATCATCAGATCACTAAGAACCACTTCATGCCACTAATACACAATCTCCAGCGGTCTTGAGCCCAGCGGGGAAGGCCCATGCCTTGTATAATAGTGGCTTGAAGTGGCTGCTACTGGTGTGCAGTGGTTTGTTCTTTTTAACCAGTTTTAGCAGGCAGGGGTAGTCGGGCGCGAGCCGCTCTTAGGAGTTAATTAACCCACGTGTATAAGTACATGTTCATACTCCTGCGTTTTTGAAACCCGAAACAAAGTGTATTAGGCACTCACATAAATGAGCTGATATGAGTTACTCATCATAGCGATGAGCATGTTGAGCAGAACCACCAGCGCCACGAACGAGTAGCTCCCGAACATCAGCTTGCCCACGATCTCCGTGAACTCGTGCTTGAAGCGAGGCTGTAGCTCCGCGTGCTCCAAATCCACCAACCCGAACACAGCCCAGTACAAACTCTGGAGGATCTCGAACAAACTGAAAAAAGTTTAAGAAATAAAGTAACAATAATAATAATTGAGTATTGTATAGGTCCTTTACCCAATTTCTTGACTCGGCCCAAAGCGCCGCAACCAGAACCCAACACGCACGCTCACGTGAATCACACGCATTCTCTCACAGGTCAGAGGTCAGCTTCGAGTCCCACTCGGGGCAGAGAATCTTTCCTTCTCGTATGTGGCACTGTTCATTCGGGCCGATCGCTGGGGGTTCCCTCCGGGTACTCCGGTTTCCTCCCCTTCTGCTTTGGAAATGTTCAGCCCACAAAATTTGACAATAAACACAATTCTAAATTCCGAAACTGAAATAGCTGAGCTGACCCTTCGCACCACCTGATTGTAATGTGTTCATGTCCATTGTGTCCATTGAGAATGCGCGCGATTCGCGTGAGCGTGCGTGTTGGGTTCAGTTCGCGGCGCTTTGAGCCCATTCAAGAAATTGGGTAAAGCGCCTTTACAATACTCAATTATTATTATTATTATTATTACTGCTATAAATCAGTTCGGAACGTATACCCACTTGGCGAAGCTTTTGTACTTGCGATTGCAAGAGCGTGCGTGTTGGGTTCAGTTCGCGGCGCTTTGAGCCCATTCAAGAAATTGGGTAAAGCGCCTTTACAATACTCAATTATTATTATTATTATTATTATTATTATTACTGCTGCTATAAATCAGTTCGGAAAGTATACCCACTTGGCGAAGCTTTTGTACTTCCGATTGCACGACTCCTCCTTGCCCTCCGCGCATTCTCGTGTGTGCACAGACGCGTAGTACCAATACAGGTGGTTCAGTCCGCACGCGAAGGAAAACAACACCAGAAGGAAAATCACGAAGAACTTAAAAATGTCCAGGATCATGCGACCCAGGGAGATCTGCAAGGGTCCCAAGGAAGGGTTCACGGTGAACATGTAGATTAACTTGAGCGAGCTGAAGATGTTGGCCGCAGCAAACATGGCCTCCGCGACCAGGTTGGGGTCGTATGCCGGCCAGTCTTCACGCTGCAGGTCGGCGCTCGGGTCCCCTCGTTTACGTTCGTCTTGAACCTGAAAAAATAAAGACGAGAGGGTTTATTTTTTTTGTGGCAGTGGCTTTCCAGGCGTGGCCGGTCTGTTCAAGAGTCTTAGTGCTATTCGCCCGGATGTTGGTACCCACTCCTTATCCCCCCCCCCTCCCCGCGCCTCACCGACAACATCAAAACAAATAGGAAACTGAAACCCCAGAAAAACAAAAAAAAAACAAACAAAAACAAACCAAAAAGCAAAACCCAAACAATGAAACGTGGTGGTGACATTTTTATTTTTTTAAATGGCTCTGCATAATGTAAAGTTGGGGAGTGTGTTTTTGCGTGTGTGTGTGTGTGTGCGTGTGTGTGTGTGTGTGTGTGTGTGCGTGCGTGCGTGTGTGTGCGTGCGTGCGTGCGTGTGTGTGCGTGCGTGCGTGCGTGCGTGTGTGCGTGCGTGTGTGTGTGTGTGTGTGTGTGTGTGTGTGTGTGTGTGTGTGTGTGTGTGTGTGTGTGCGTTTGCGCTTAAACACTCTGTTAGCGGCTTTCTGCTGACCAATCAGATCTTTTTACATCGCCCTCCGGCCCCCACACCCCACACCCACCCCACCCTCAACCCCCCCTCCCCCGCCCCCCAGCAACAAACCTACCAATCAGCCAGCTAGCTTCACACTCCCCCCCCCCCCCGCCGCCCCCCCCAAAAAAAAACCAAAACAACACAAACAAAAAAATAAAAATACACACACACACCACAAAACACAAAACAAAACAACAACAACAACAACAAAACAAACAAAAAAAAACCAACAAACAAACTTGTACTTACTTGGAGATATGCTAGAAGTCGTAGTGTGAAGGTGGCGATGTAGAGGGGAGTTAGTGGTAAAGTCCAGTATATTCCACATATCGTAGATGTACTCCAACACCCCTTCATCCCACAGCTGTTTTATCTCGGCCCACAGCAAACCTGCACAGCGGTGAACACAAAGAGTTATGAATCTGTTACGTCAACAATGAATGGGGGGTAAATATTTATGATATCAGAGAGCTGACATGATCCACAATTCACGATAACGGCATGTGATTCGCAACGTGCTGGGTAAAGTAGGCAAACAGCGCCTGGAGAGAAGAGGCAGGAGAGATACAACAGCCCAAACTGACATCTTGGCAGGTCTTTTGTTGTTGTTGTTGTTGACATGCACTTTATGTGCATCTCATAAAAAGCAGCTCGTTCTTAGTAGCCAGAATTATAGGGAACCTCAAACTCGGAAAAGTGCGGGGAGCCGGGGTGGGCGAATGGTACAGCGTTGGACTTCTAATGCTCGGGTCGTGAGTTCGTATCCCGGCTGGGGCCAAGTATTAATTTGTGCTGGCTTTTTCATCGTTGCCCCGTCTTTGATATCACCCGTATGTGGTGGAAAAGGACGTTAAACCCCCAAATACCCACCCACCCACTCGGAAAAGTGCATATTTTGTCGCATACGAAGGAATAATTAAATGCAATCTCAACAAAAAAAACAAACTTTTTATTTTTATTTTTATTTTTAAAACTGCGACTGTACACAATGCAGGCAGTTTGACCTCTGTCACAGCTGCTGAGTTTTCAGAGCTTCGGAGACCCTTACAAAAAACCAGACGTGAGTTTGCAGTGGCTCCATTGTGCTTTTGGTCAGTGAGCGAGACACATCGCTATACAGCGTATAGCGGATGTTGTTGTGCTGCGCGAGAAGAGTAGTCACTGCGATATCTTTCTCGCTCAGTGTCAAAACACAAACTGTGAAATTAGGCTGCCCATGGCTTTTATAGGCGTTTCAGGGACGCTGAAAACGCTGTAATTGCACATTGGGATTTATTTTTTTTTTAACACACGCTAGTTCTGGCTTTTTGTTAAGAATGCAGACCTTTAAGGCTGTCTCTTTGAGCACTAGCTGACACCGCGCTGACACTTCTATGAAGCGCCTAAGGCTGATGTCACACGGGAAGTTTTTAGTCCAAACAAAAAGCGACCAATGTGTTTTTTTTCCCCACGTGTTTCTCGTGTGACACGCGGCTACAACATGCCTTTGCACTAATTTTTCCGGAGCCCAGTTTTGAGCTGTTCTCCATGTTTGCTCGAACATAAACACGTCATGAGCCTCAGTTTTTAGCCTCTCATTACGGCGCAACGCCCATTGCATCCTAACCAAGTTGTGTGAACAGGAAGTGCTCCCGCTGTGTTCTTCACTTCAAAGAGCGTTCTACATCCAATTACTGGAGCTACGTGAATTTGAACAAGTTCGACAACGATTAAAAGTTTGGCGATTAAACCGCGCGCACACACACACACACACACACACACACACACACACACACACACACACACACACACACACACACACACACACGCGCGCGCACACGCACGCACGCACGCACGCACGCACGCACACTGTCGGTGGTGGCGACTGAAAAGAAAACAAAAACCCGACAACACCAACACCACCACCAACAACGACGACGCCAACGACGACAATGACGACGACGACGATGACAACAACAAGCCTGGCGGTCAAAGGGCCAGTCATGCTACTCTGCAGGACTCGACTATCGTTGTCTGTAGCAACTGCATTCGTGGTAATGTTGTAATGAATATAAAAATTACACGAACAATCACAAAAGTTATTCACTTTAAAAAAAAAAAAAAAATCACAGTTTTGTCCGTGGCCGTTTACTGGGAGCCAATACTGACAGATCTGCAACTTAAAAACTAAGACACTAAGACATTGCACTGTCGTGGTCCACTGCTTTGGAGAAGCCTGCATTTTAATAATAATAATGATAATGAGTATTGTATAGGCGCTTTACCCAATTTCGTGAATCGGCTCAAAGCGCCGCGAACTGAACCCAACACGCACGATCACGTGAATCACACGCATTCTCTCACATACTGGACATAAACACATTACAGTCACGTGGTGCGAAGGGTCAGCTCAGCTATTTAAATTTCGGAATTTAGAATTGCATTTATTTTTCAAATTTGGTGGGCTGAACATTTCCAAAGCAGAGGTGGGAGGAAGCCGGAGTACCCGGAGAGAACCCCCGACGATCGGCCCGAATGAACGGTGCCACGTACGACAAGGAAAAATTCTTTCCCCCGGGAGTGGGACTCTAACCCCCGACCTCTCGCACTGGTGACAAGTCTCTTAACCACCAGACCACCGACCGCCGCATGTTTTCATGTTTGTCCTGCTGAGTCGGTTGACTCGTTCGAAACTGCGTTGAAGACGCAGCTCTTCCGGTTCTAATGCGAAGACTGAATCAGTTTTTCACCATCATCATGGTCATGTTGTTTGTAAGAATGTACTGAATGACTGTGTATGTGATGTATGTAACAGGGGCGTAGGAACCACGGGGGCCCTGGAGGCCCAGGCCCCCGTTCGATTTTTGGAAAGGGGGGGGGGGGGCGAATATCTTTGGGCCCTCCTTGCTTTCGCAGGACACAATCCTTGGCACACACACACACACACACACACACACACACACACACACACACACTCCCCCCCCCCCCCCCTCTTTACCCCGGCCGTATGGCTCACCCGACTTAGTGGGCCCCCCCTTCCTCTCAGCATCTTCCTACGCGCCTGTGTAATGTTCTGCTATTGTAAGGCTCCCAGATCTCCAGCACGGGGTGTGTGTGTGTGTGTGTGTGTGTGTGTGTGTGTGTGTGTGTGTGTGTGTGTGTGTGTGTGTGTGTGTGTGTGTGTGTGTGTGTGTGAGAGAGAGAGAGAGAGAGAGAGGGTGGGTGGGTGTTTAGGAGTTTAACGTCCTTGTCCACCACGTATGGGTGATATCAAAGACGGGGCAGCGAGAAAAAGGTCAGCACATATATCTGGCCCACGCCGGGATTCGAACTCACGACCCGAGCATTGGAAGTCCAACGCTGTACCATTCGGCTCTCCCGGCTCCCCGCTCCAGCAGGAGGAGGCTGGGCGCCAAAAGTCCTCATTATTTATATTAAAACCACGGCCCAATTGCTGGGCAAAAAATCAGCGTGTCCCATTGGCGGAAAAGCGATCAGAAACTCTCTAGACGGCAGCGCTTAGCGGCGTTATCTGCTGTGCCTCTCACAGGGATTAATTACCATTATCGCGATGGAGAGTTCATCTAGGGGGACCTCACCCTCACAACCCCGTGGTTAACTAAGTGAATTATTGGCCTTTGCCGGCTAGGCGCGCTCTGCGTCTCTCTGGCACTGCGCAGCCAGTTGAGTTTGCTGGGGACTAATTTGCCGACGCACGAGCGCTAACAAACCGAGCCCTAACCATGCCGTGATTCAGGTGGGTTTTTTTTTCCAACCCTGACCACGTAAATAATGGAGATTGAAAGCTGGCATCCGAAGGCTGATCACTGGCAGAAAAAAATCCCACAATGCTGTATGGCTCCTGGGGACAAGTTCTAGGTGTCTTCCATGTTTTGGTGAGATGGCAGAAAAAAGTATGGACACAGAAAAAGTGTGATCGAAAACACACGCACACACACTAATACTAAACTAAAGTAAACTCAACTACACTCTACTGAACTGAACTGAACTGAATAAACTAAGACCTACACTAAATCCTTTGGACAACGTTCATTTCAGTATCAAGCCCCTGTAATTTGGAATTCTCTTCCCCAGTGCATTCGAAATGCTTCTGACTTACTTGATTTTAAAGCCAAAGTCAAAACCTTCTTGTTCAGACTATCCTATAACTAGTTTCTCAACAGTTCTTGACCCATCCTGAGCCCTGTTGCTGGTGGAATGGCAGGGTGTGTGTGTGTGTGTGTGTGTGTGTGTGTGTGTGTGTGTGTGTGTGTGTGTGTGTGTGTGTGTGTGTGTGTGTGTGTGTGTGTGCGCGCGCGTGCGCGTGTGATGACAGTATGAGTTATCGATTTTATTAGTTTTAGTCAGAAATTGTAAAGCGCGTTGAGCTCACTTCCTGGGGATACTGCGCTATATAAGAATGTTATATTATTATTATTATTATAAACTGCATTGTTCATGGATAGAGACTAATATAGCCAGTAAGTATAGATCACACAGCCTCTTTGACAATCTATCGTTGAAAACACGAAAACTGGAAGGAAAGAATAAACAATAATACACAATAAACTCCAAACAAAACACTAAACGAGTACAGTGTTCACTGTCTAAAAACAGCAGACTCTGAGAGAGAGAGAGAGAGAGAGAGAGAGAGAGAGAGAGAGAGAGAGAGAGAGAGAGAGAGAGGGTGGGTGTTTGGGAGTTTAACGTCCTTTTCCACCACATACGGGCGATATCAAAGACGGGGCAGCGAGAAAAAGGCGAGCACAAATATGTGGCCCCAGCCGGGAATCGAACTCACGACCCGAGCATTGAAAGTTCAACGCTCTACCATTCGGCCACCCCGGTTCCCCAAGAGAGAGAGAGAGAGAGAGAGAGAGAGAGAGAGAGAGAGATCGCGTGTATGCCATGTCTTGATATATATAAACTTTATGTAAATGCCTCCCGATGGGCAGCGGAGTGACGCACGTGAACACCCGAAAATGCCTTGTCACTGTCACAAGGGAGGCACAGAACGACGGAAAGACACACAAACACGTATCATTTTTCCCACAAACTGCGCACGAAAGTCTGCATCTTCTATCTTCAGAGCAGAGATAGCCGTTTGATAGCACCACACGCATGCCAGTATGCATTCGGACGAGATCGGGATGAAAACAATGAATATGTATGAGCTCCCAATTTAAATCGGCTTCTCTGGTCTTTGTCCGTGATGGGGGGGGGGGGGGGGGGGTCAGTTAATATGACGGGGAGTTATTCCGGTGCTACGTAGATTCAAAAGTCTCGGCAAGAATTGCTCTCGGGTAAAGGCGGTGGTCTGGTCTAGTGGTTAAGACCTTGTCACCAGTGCGAGAGGACTGGTTCGAGTCCCACTCGGTGCGAAGATTTGTTTCTCTCTCGTATGTGGCACCGTTCATTCGGGCCGATCGTCGGGGGTTCTCTCCGGGTACTCCGGCTTCCTCCCCCTCTGCTTTGGCACTGTTCAGCCCACAAAATTTGATAAACAAATGCAATTCTGCGATTCCCAAACTTAAATTGCTGAGCTGGACCTTCGCAACACGCGATTGTTCATTGTTCATGTCCACTGTCTGACAGAATGCGTGTGATTCACGAGAGCGTGAGCGTTGGGCTCGCTTTGAGCAAAATCCTTGGAATACAGTACCTATATTAATGCAATTATAATCATAATTATCATTATTAATATTAAGCCAGATGTTTGGAATATGAGCTTGCACACTGACGTCTCTGCCTGGTAGTAACATGTTACTAATATAAGTTTTCTGGTGGAAAAAAATCCATTTTCTTTCACACACACAATCCGAAATACGAGGGTGGGAGGGTGCTTGGGGATTTAACGTCTTTTTCCACCAGAGAGAGAGAGAGAGGTGGAGGTGTTCGGGAGTTTGTCCTTTTCCACCACGATTGGGTGATATCATAGATGGGGCAACGAGAAAAAGGCCAATTCAAATATCTCGCCCCAGCCGGGATTCGAACTCACGACCCGAGCATTGAAAGTCCAACGCTCTACCATTCGGCTATTCCGGCTTCAGAGAGAGAGAGAGAGAGAGAGAGAGAGAGAGAGAGAGAGAGAGAGAGAGAGTTTAGCACAGATCTGGACGGTTTCTCTCGGCCCGAAAGACCCCGAAAGCAACGTGAAAATCCCAGCGGTCAGCAGTAGTTGATTAGTGCCCCGCAGCTAAATCCCGTCTGACCACCTAGACGCTGACTGTGTCTGTCTCCTAGTCACTCCATTTCGTCTGACTTTGCAGAAAAGACTGTCCACTCTCTCCCTGTCTCTCTCGTCATTAAGTACGTCCCATACCACTTGCTGGGTAAGGAGGGGGGAAAAAACACACCAAACAACAGCTCTGTTTTCGCCTTTCAGACGACTTCTTTTACCGTCGCCTACGAGTATCCCCTAAACTGGGCTTGAGAACAGCTTCCAAACTTGGTCCGTTGGCTAAGTGAGGTAAATTAGGGACGAGACATTCAACCCCTCTGTACAGAACTTTACAGAAACCACTGGCACACTTTGGAGGGGGTGGATGGGGGAGGGATAAACTAGGGGCTCGCTCATGTTCATACCAATGATAATTTAAAAAAAAAATGCAAACCGTGGATTCCCTTTCTTATCTGTCGCTTTGAAAAGATACAGCACAGTTCAGTTCAAGATTGTATCTCTGCGCTCTGAAAGGCCCATACGTGCTCCATCACACCTCTCAGTATAATCTCCCAAGTGTCGTCTTTGAAAGTGTTCCAATGCTGGTTTGGTTCATACAGGCCCTGTCCTGCCCTTTCCTGTTCTTTGCACGCCTCTGTCCTGCAGGCGGTTTATGCTGTAATGACCGAAGCTTTGCTCGTGCTTAGTGCCTCTAAGGCCACTTCTCATCTTCACAGGCTCAGGCCATCGATAATGCTTGCCCGGCCGGCGAGGGCATTTGCTCTAAAAAGATACAGACCTACGCCTTAAAGGTCTGCAATCTCAGCAAAAAGCCCAAACATTTTGTTTTTCAAAACTGCGACTCCTTCGACTGTGCTTAATCCAGGCAACTCTGTCACAGTTGCGGAGTTTTCAGCGCTTCGGGGACCCTTATAAAACCAGAGCACGAGTTTGCCGTGACATTATTTGGCTTTTGGTCAGTGAGCGAGAAACATCGCTACAGTGTCTAACCGATGTTGAGTGCTGCACGATCTTTCTCGCTCAGTGTCAAAACGCAAACTGAGCTGTGAATGAGGCTGCCCTTGGCTTTTATTGGGGTTTCAGGGACGCTGAAAACTCTGCAACTGTGACAGAGTTGACTGTACTTGCACGGTCGACTCTGTAAAATTTTTTCACACTTCGAAAAGCTTTTTGTTGGGAGCTTAGATCTTTAAGAAAAAAAAAAAAAAAAAAAAGCGCGTGACTATGTCTGCCATTAACACCAGTGTCCGTCCGGCCACGTGTCTCCGGGCACCGTCTGGCTTTCAGTCGTGGGCACCATGGACACCACAGGGCACCAATTTGTCCTTCTGATCAGTCCTAATTCACACGCTGTCCCCAAGCAACTACCTGTCCTAACTGAAATCAGGAAGGGTGTACTACCCAGGGGAAAGATCAGAGGGGGGAGGGGGTGGGGAGGAGGGGTGGGGGGTTGGGCGTTTGGACGACTATTGGGCGTCATGCGGTGAACCTGGTAACGACAAGTTACTGGATCTTTGGATCTTTTGACCATGTATAGTAAGTGAGGCTTGGAGGTTACAAACGATAGTGATTATTCTCGGACATGTTGGTTTCGTTCAGGCGAAACACGCGAGCCAAAATGACCCTGGTTCGAGTTCGGCGTACGCACGAATGGCTCTGGGCCACATCTGGCTGTATTAGTAAATTGTGACTACTTAAACAGATACATGTATCAATTACGCTTGGATGAGTGCACTGGCGCCCCCCAAAAAACAAACAAACAAACAAACAAACAAACAAACAAACAAATAAACAAACACCCCCCCCCCAAAAAAAAACAACAACAAACAACCCAAAAAACCAAAACCAAACAAAAACAAACAAACAAAAAACAAAACAAACAAACAAACAAACAAACAAACTAAAATCCAAAAACAAAACAAAATAAAGAAACAAAGAAACAACAACAACCCCAAAATTTAAAAAAAGTTCGGAATCACTCTGGCGTACGCCAGCAATGTCCCGTAGTTGCTCTGGATGGGATAGTCAATGTAGCGTACTACTCCTGATACCCCTAAGAACCCCCCTCCCCCCCCCCAAACAAAACCAACAACAAACAAACACAAGTCCACTCACCTACAACATAGGCCAGTATAACCCACTCGACCAGCGTGGCGGGCGATCCACGTAACTCCCGATCCACTTTGGACGCTTTAGGATCGTCGTCAGAACTCCCGTCTATCCTGATAATCTCCACTCGCTGGGACACCAGGATTAACAACACTGCAACAAACGTGACACGTCTAATTACCGAAATATGCACACCAGTCTTCACTCGTTGGGACACCAGGATTAACAACACTGCAACATACAACAAGACACGTCTAACTACCGAAATATGCACACCAGTCCTCACTCGTTGGGACACCAGGATTAACAACACTGCAACATACAACATGACACGTCTAACTACCGAAATATGCACACCAGTCTTTACTCGTTGGGACACCAGGATTAACAACACTGCAACATACAACAAGACACGTCGAATTACCGAAATATGCACAACAGTCTTCATTCTTTGGGACACCAGGATTAACAACACTGTAACATACAACATGATATGTCTAATTACCGAAATACGCACAACAGTGTCCAAAATTTGAGTTAGTTATTTGTGGCTTTACTTCGCGCAAGCATAAATATTATTTCGCGGCCAAGCAAAGTCCTTTTCTGCCAAGTCCCTTAAAACATATAATGTTTTAAACATTAAACATCAAAACAAGATGTAAATATATAACAATCGATCTTTACAAAACTCATACACATGGACAGTGACAGCGTCTGTAATACTGGCACTGAGCCAACAGAAGCGTACCCGATGAAGCGGCGACCATACTGAATGCTACAGCAGTGTAAAAACAGTCGCAGAATGTGAATGTTTGACCGCTCGCGCAAAGTGTAAACAACACTGTCTCGCATTTAGAGCTGTACTAACCACCACATTACAGGCGCACACATGAGTGAAACTGTTCCAAACCATATTTTGGTCGGTTTAGCAAAGATGGAATTAGCCCGATTAAACAAACAAACAAACAAACAAACAAACAAACAAACAAACAAACAAACCGGCAACAGCAACAACAAAACAACATCCCCCCGAAAACAAACAAACAAAAAACAAACGACGACGACGACGACGACGACGACGACGACAACAACAACAACAACAACAACAACAACAACAACAACAACAACAACAACCACCAAACAACCAAATGCGGGGTCCATGGGTCTTGTGTCTTTTGCGCCATGAGAGAGACAATGACAATGACAATGACACTTTATTTTTCAGGGATGAAAGATTAGGTACGGCGTCCTTTCTTCTATCTTGCCCTTGCTACATTCTACTACACAAACTCCCCCCTCCCCCCTCTCTCTCCATATTCAACCTGAATTTACAACAAATTGATGGTAAAAAAGACAAACGTTAAAAAAGCACGTATTAGTGCAGGCTCACACTATACAGAATGGATACGACATCGTAACTATGGAGATCTACAACATTTCAGCTTAGGCATAAGTTGTACACATCATCTGAAACTTAGTGGAACAATAATGCCAGAGAGAGAGAGAGAGAGAGAGAGAGAGAGAGAGAGAGAGAGAGAGAGAGATGATGATGATGAAACGTTTTTTATTCAGGATAGAGCATTTAGGCATTACTGCCTGTCTTACACGCTGTCCTGCTAGTCTACGTTAAAGGGTAAAAAGACAACATCAAAATAAGGGGGGGAAAGGGGGGGGGGGGAAGCCGAGAGAGAGAGAAAAAAAGACAAACAAAAGTATTAACTATCCAAAAGAAATGAAGAGAGAGAGAGAGAGAGAGAGAGAGAGAGAGAGAGAGAGAGAGAGAGAGAGAGAGAGAGAGAGAGAGAGAGAGATGAAATGAAATGAAATGAAATGAACCTATGTTTTCCAACGGTGGAAGTTTTTGGTCCAGAAACCAGTATTACAACTTGCCGTTGCTGGCAACTTGCTGCAACTACAAGGATAATATACAGAGAGAGAGAGAGAGAGAGAGAGAGAGAGAGAGAGAGAGAGAGAGTCCGTCCTCTCGAACGGTGGCGCGGCGATAAGAACTGCACACGCACATGCAACAAATCTCACAAGACAGAGCCACTGAATCGAGTGTGCAACAGGCGAGCGGCAAAATCTGATTGATCTGTTTCGAACTCCGGCCAGCCCATTGATTTCTGCTGCCTGCATGCTTTTTCCGCCTCAGAGCTTTTTGGAGTTCCGCGTCAGAAAAGAGTTCCCCCCGCCATCAATTACCCCGGCTGGCCTATCGTTTACTGTAAAAATCGCGACCCACTCGCCAGCGAAACTGCTTGTGTAAACTCGGCTTTATCGGCTGGAGAGAAAGAAGATTAAAACCCCACTCTCTGACTTCTTCGACGGTCACAAATCGTTTTCGTGGTTTTCTAGACGCATGCTCAGTGACAGCCGTCCACAGGCTGACGATGCCGAAAAGCACAGCGTCTGCAACTGTCTTGTCACACGGATGACCGTTCGGCATTTCTCTTCTCACAAATCGTTTGCAGCTGGTCTGTGGGGTCTAGCATTTTAAAACTTACGACACATGCACTGCCACAGTTTCACACAGTCACCCGCACCGAGCAGACAGAAGCCGAAACGCACAGCGTCTGCCACAGTCTTGTAACCTGTACGACTTACCGTTCGAGGTTTTTTTTTTGTATGCTCAGAAATCGTTAGGCTCAGGACACACGGGAGACGTTTTTGTTTGGGGAATCATGAAACAAACAAACAAACAAACAAACAAACAAACAAACAAACAAACCCAGATAAAAACACGCTTTGAAAAACTTAGGATGAGGCATTCTGCTGCCGCATGTCACACAACAAACACGAAAAAACACCAGTTTGCAGTTTATTCGGACTAAAAACACAGCACTGGCACAGGTGACGTGAGTGAATTTGAGTGAGGTGGCTTTCTGGCCTAAACAGACAGTAGACTTGCATTACTCCAGGGAGGCCTGAGCGGAAAGGGGACATTCATTTTTTTTAAAACTCCTGTCAGGAACGTGCTCTTGAATGGTCCGCACATGGCAATTTTTGTTTGTAGGTTGAAACATTTTAGGGGTGACTGTGATGCCTGAGGCTAATAGGGAATATAATTATAGGCATTTTGAGGCCTCTTTGACCTGTCTACTATTTAGGTGCTTATTTTGCAGCTGCATTCAAACTCTTGAAACTCTCAGAGTACCTCTGTCCAACACACACACACACACACACACACACACACACACACACACACACACACACACACACACACACACTGGCAAGTGCCGCAGCCATCGCCTAAACAACCGGAAGTGGTACGGTAGTCGGCAGTCTCGTCTTAGTAACGAGATTTGAAGAGAGTCGCCGGCAGTAGGGCAGGTGGCATACTAGCCCTGAAGCTGGCGACAGTGCATGTACTCAAGTCAAAGTCAAAAGATTTTATTCCTTTCTCCCCTATCGGGGTGTGGAAGAATTGACAAAGTCAAAGGGGCAACAATGACATTAAAGAACAAAAACAACAACAGAAATGAATACCTGTACATTGGCAGCAGCAAAACGAGGTTTTACATGAAAACACACACACACACACACACACACACACACACACACACACACACACACACACACACACACACACAGAGTTTGTGACGTTTACATTCGAACTATTCTACCAATTCCCCGAGTACACGGTACTGCCTAAACTAGGCAACAGTGACCAGCACGCAGGCTGCCTCATGGCTGAGGCAGATTTGTCGGCCCCCCCCCCCCCCTGCCGACCTGCATGTGCATGAAGTTGTGCTCAGACCTGCAGAATGGTGGGCCTTTAACCTTGCTCCTTGTCCGGAAGGGGGGGGGGGGGGCAAAGTTCGAGCTGGGTTTGTCTGCTTGTCCTAAAGCAGAAAGGCGCTGCTGTCTCTTGCGGCGGGATGGAAAAAAAAAGAGAGAAGAAAGGATACTGGACGAAATATTGGCAAAATGTCACGGAGTCAAGACAGGCAAAACTGATTAAAGTTTCTCCGGTTTCAACACGGCTTGGAGGGCATTAGGAATAATTTTTTTGCGGTGGCAGACTGAGGGTTTGACAATTCCATAAAAAGTGTGTGTGTGTGTGTGTGTGTGTGTGTGTGTGAGAGAGAGAGAGAGAGAGAGAGAGAGGGTGGGGTGGGGTGGGTGGGATGTATGGGGGTTTAACGTCCTTTTCCACCACAAAGACACCATATCAAAGACAGGGCAACGACGAAAAAGCCAGCACAAATATCTGGCCCAGCCAGGATACGAACTCACGACCCGAGCATTAGAAGTCCAACGCTCTACCATTCGGCCACCCCGACTCAGAGAGAGAGAGAGAGAGAGAGAGAGAGAGAGACGAACTGAGGCCCCTGTGTCTAACCTAGTAACCTAGTGGAAGCATTTTCACATTTCCGAAGGATAAGCAAATAGGGTCAGATCCCTCTTGTCTGTCTGTTCGTTCTACACGCTTCCTACTTGAAGGGAGGCAACTCAGTCTCCCCAGAAATTCAAGAGGGAAGGGGTTAAAGAGGGAAACTGAGTTCACCGGGGGAATTCGTCGAACGTGGTAACTTCTCTCACCGGGGGACGACTCTGTTCCCCGTCGTCATCTATTTTCCTGTCGTGCCCTGACAAACCCCAACCCCTTTCTCCTTCCAGTGGGACTAAATGTGTCAACAAGCATAACGGAATGGTTCTCTTTCTTTTTTCCCCCCTGTCTCTGTACTTCGTCATCTCTGTTTTCACGACGAGTGAGCGTTTTACTGCTTTTGGGAAACTCATAAGCGGGAATAAGTTTGCTCCGTCACTACTCGATCAGCACACAATATTACCACTTTTGTTATAGTCTTTGCCTGATCGAATATTTCCTAATGGGTGGTCACTAAAGCTCAGTGGATGTTTTGGACCTTCGCGTGTTTTGTCCACAGCGGGGGGTGAATTCACTGACGGAGGCACAAGGATAACAGTCTACAGTACAGCCCGAAAAATCACGTGCTTTTCGGCGCACAACGCGGGGAAGGGAAAACACGCAGGCTACCTCAGGTTTAAGGTGAAGGTTTCGGGCTTAAGCATGAACTGGAAATGATCTGAACAAATTTTGGCCTTGTCGGGATAAGAACAAGGGACAATGCATAATGCAGGCAACTCTGTCACAATTGCAGAGTTTTGAGCGCTTCGGAGGCCCTAATAAAACCGGAGCGTGAATTTGCGGTGACTTCATTGTGATGTTAGTCAGTGAGCGAGACACATCGCTACAGCGTCTAGCGGGTGTTGTGTGCTGCACGAGAAGACTAGTCACTGCGATCTTTCTCGCTCAGTGTTAAAACGCAAACTGAGCTGTAAAATCAGGCAGCCCTTGCCTTTTATTGGGGTTACAGGGACACTGAAAACTCTGTAACTGTGAGTTGACTGTGCAAAATGCAGTAGTAGTTTGCTCAGGTAGTCTTTCTTTTATGTCTATGACTTTTTGTTGAGATAGCAAACCTTTAACACTGTTGCTACCGTCTCCTGAAGACCGCCCGTTCCCGAATGGGTTTTGTAGTTACTACAGTACAGCGCGCCCGTAATGTCAAATGGGGGGTAAGGTATTGGTCCAGCAGTCGCGTTTCCATTAGGGATCAGCGTAACGCAACACATCACGCGACTGAACGACTCGAGGAAACACTGACGATGAAAAACGTGAATGGTGTACGGGAATCAGTGCTGGAAGAGGTTTATGAGGGAATTTACTACTGAGCATAGAGGAGTAAAGTGCATAGAGAAATAAAGTGTGTGTGTGTGTGTGTGTGTGTGTGTGTGTGTGTGTGTGTGTGTGAATGTGTGTGTGTGTGTGTGTGTGTGTGTGTGTGTGTGTGTGTGTGTGTGCGCGCGCGTGTGTGCATGAGAGAGAGAGAGAGAGAGAGAGAGAGAGAGGAGAAGGAGGAGGATGTTGATAATGATTCTTAATATTCGAAAATTTCGACAGAAATATACGTGAGAGAGAGAGAGAGAGAGAGAGAGAGAGAGAGAGAGAGAGATGATGGTGTTGATGGTGGTAATGATTCTTAATATTCCAACATTTTTGACAGAAATGTGTGTGTGTGTGTGTGTGTGTGTGTGTGTGTGTGAGAGAGAGAGAGAGAGAGAGAGAGAGAGCGCCAATGAACCTTGTTTTCCAACGCTAATGATATTGACACTGCCACGTACCTGCCTTTGCTAATCACTCCATCATTTATCAGGAATGACATTTCATTTCCCCAAGCAGAGAGAGAGAGAGAGAGAGAGAGAGAGAGAGAGAGATATCATCCCATAACCAACCTCTTTAAAATTATATGATTCAAAAAAGCTGAATCTACACAATCTGCTACAAAACGTCAATACCGCAAAAACGACTTTGCACGGAGATTACCCGCCCGGCCGTTGTGTCAACAAACCCGGGGGGAATTAACGATTTCCTGACTCACGTGAAAGGTTAATTTGCATGCATTCAACGCAGCCAACGTTTGACAGCTCGCCAGGGGGAGACTCTGGCTTAGCGGAAACCAACAAAGACTGACTCTGTAAGTGGACCGGTAACAGATTAGATGGTCTCGCATAACACATGTTTAGACGCCAAGTCTGCTTTCCGCATCTTAAAAGATCTGAGCTCCAAACAAAAAGCTTTCCGAAGTGTGAAAAAAAAAATTACAGAGTCGACCGTGCAAGCACAGTCAACTCTGTCACAGTTGCAGAGTTTTCAGCGTCCCTGAAACCCCAATTAAAGCCAAGGGCAGCCTGATTTCACAGCTCAGTTTGCGTTTTGACACTGAGACGAGAAAGATCGTGCAGCACTCAACATCAGCTAGACACCGACTGTAGCGACTGATGTGTCTCGCTCACTGACCAAAAGCCAAATATGTCACGGCAAACTCGTGCTCTGGCTTTATATAAGGGTCCCCGAAGCGCTGAAAACTCTGCAACTGTGACAGAGTTGTCTGGATTATGCACAATCGAAGGGAGAGTCGCAGTTAAAAAAAAAAAAAACGCAGTGTTTGCGGCTTTTTGCTGAGATTGCAGACCTTTAAAGGGGCAATATTTATGATTTTTAAGCTCACAGATCGTTCTACGCTGTTTTCATGGTATCTAGCACCACTGAGACCACTTAGACACCTGCACAGTGACAGCGTCTCTAATGCTGGCACTGAGCCAACAGAAGCGTGCTCACTGACGCGGCTAATAGGCTGAGGGAAATCGTCGCCGACAACAGCTGTTAAATTTGCATTTTCGACCACCTACGCATTGAGTTTATTCCAAAGAAATGCGCCCCACAAATGCCGTTTCTTATTATTATCATTAAAGTGTCAACAACAGAGTATTTCCAGTGTACGGGAGCACTTACAAGCGAAACTGGCTGGGTAAACATGGAAATGGCCCGTTTAAAAGGACACTTCTCATTCAACTTGGGGATGATTATAGCGACCACAAAAGCATGATATCGTGAGGAAGTGTGCAAAATTAGAGCTTCCCCCGGCCGGTCGTTGGTAAGATAATTATGAGCTAAAACACTCAGTATCATTCGCCTGAGCCGGGTATAACGAAGGAGGCGGGGGCCAGCGGCTGCAGCGGGTTGCAGTCCGAGGTGAACTCAAAGTTTGGGCAGACCGTAGAGGTCCCATGGGGTCGATGGCAACATTTCAAGTTCACAGAGCTCTACAGTTTTGTTTTAGGAAGACCACTGACCAGTAGTGGCAGCGTGTTTACGAAACACAGTTCGAGTTGCTCGACCTGAAGTAGGTGGCATAACTCTTCAGAGCCCGAGCCCCCCCCCCCCCCCCCCACACACACACACAAACACCTCACCCCCTGCCCGCTATATGATAAGACTGGTTAAAAAGAACAAGCCACTGCACACCAGTAGGAACCACTTCAATCAACTATTGCACGAGGAGTGGACCTTTACCGCTAGGCCCGAGACCGCTGCAGATTGCATAATAGTGGCTTGAAGTGGCGTCCAGTGGTCTGAAGATTTAAGTAAAATTGCGATTTTTGCATGGGCTTTTAAGACATAAGGCTCCTTTGAGAAGACCCCTTGACAGATTAGATGGACTCGCCTCACGCTAGTGCAACCGCCACCTCTGCTTTGCTTCATCTTAAATTTACGATTTCCCCGACTCACGTAAACGCTTAATTTGCATGTATTCAACGCAGTTAAACGACTGACAACCCGCAAGGGGGACCCTAATTTTGCTGAAACCAACAAAGGCTGACTCTCTAAGTGGGCCTCACGCTTGCTCAAGCGCCGTGCCCGCTTTGCCTCATCTTAAATTTATGCTCCAATCAACCTGAGAACACTTCGCGTGTGAGGACCTAATTGAGTGCACCGGACGATAAATTACTCTGCACGCAGAGGGGGGTTGAGATGCATTGCTTGTGCTAAACGCCTGCTGAATCCCATCTTCATAATTATTTAAGTTAAGGATGAAGCCTACTTGCGAAAACGTGACCTTTTGAGACACACGCAGTGAGATCTCTCCCTCCTACAGTGGATTATATGCCACTATTACCCGATGTGGAAGGGAGAGAACCTTCTGATGTCGCCATTCGTTTGGAAAGAAACTGACTGATGCTTTAGTTTTAGTCTCTTCTTTTCTGTCAGTTGAAGGTTTTTTTTTTTTTTCTGATCTGCTAATTGCAGCTGCTAAAACTAGCCTGGCAAATGGTGACAATTCGGCGAATAACTCTTGAGGGGGGGGGGGGGAGCACGGGTCCACTTACATTGGCTTCGTTTGTTGTTGTTGTTGTTGTTGTAGTAGTTGTTGTTGTTGTAGTTGCTGCTTTGTAGTATCAACTTTTATTTACACGTAACTTTGGCAGTTTCTCATTTCTTCATCTATGAGCAGGCGTTACCCTTCAGTCCCTCCCGTGGGTACACCATTAAAGATGTTAATTTTCGCACGACATAATGGAAATTTGCATGAGAATCGATACCTTCTGACATTAGCTCACTGACATTGCATGCTGATGTGATTAGCACTGGCATGTGTGTTGAAACTTGCGCCATGAAAAATGCTACATAAATTCCTTAACTATTATCAAATACTCTAACGGTTTGCACTGTGCGTCCCTATCGCAATGAGGAAATAATTCGGAAAGAGGACTGCTTGACCCAATCCCTCTCACAGCAGCAGCAGCAGCAACAAACAAAGGAAAGAGAGAGAGAGAGAGAGAGAGAGAGAGAGAGAGAGAGAGAGAGAATAAGCATCTACTCATGGACAGCGCTCCCTACCCTCTCAGTCTGCCCTGTACGAAGTGCCTACAGATGGTCGGACACGCGCTTAGACAAAAGATATCACCGGAATTAACAGTCCTCCATCCATTGGCTGGCATGGGATACTTAAACAAACAAACAAACAAACAAACAAACAAACAAACAAACAAACAAACAACGACCACAATAACCAACACAGAAAACGCGAGCGCGTGATCAGATCCATAAATAAACAATTTCCAGGCGATTTTCCAAAAAAAACCCCAAAAAACCAAAAAACCCTCCCCCCCCAAAAAAAACAACAAAAACCCAAAAAAAACCCACAAAAAACAAAACAAAAACACAAACCAAACCCAGAAGAGTAGTTCAAGAAAACAAAAAAAAACCACAGAAGACGCAAGCAAGCAAGCAAGCAAGCAAGCAAGCAAGCAAGCAAAAAAAAAAAAAAAAAAAGCCACAGTGGAGCATAAAATTATACATACATTATGCATTAACAGGAAAACACTTAGGTGGTCAAGAGATGTATCGCTGTCAGCCTGGATTTGAAGCAGAATTCTACGACCTCTCCTCTCCCGTGGGTGCAGCCTATCCTATTTCTGAACGATGCATGCAGGGGGACATGAACAAAAATGGACGTAAGGAGACACAAAGTCTGCCGCGCAACTTCAGCTCACATTTTCTTTGAACCCCCACAGAAACGGGATCACTGACGTCAAAATGCAAATCATAGTTGCCACTGATGCCCGGCTAGAAATCGTTTATTGGCTGTGTGATGGAGCGGTCCTGTCCAGCGGTGGTAATTCAGTTTGTCTGCGAACTTTTCCCCTCCGGTGTAAGGTTCCAACGATAACTCCATGGTTTACAGGATCTCTGACCAGGGCGAAGCCCGCACTGCCAGACAGCCGGCTTTCAGGGAGCGACAACAGAAATGACAGGTTTGGGATAATAGGATTCTGAGACTCAGCTTGACAGCCAAGGCATTTTATACACTTTCAGCCCTGCCACCGTATCACCTACGGTCTCGCAGACCCTAACAATAATATGCGTGCATGTGACCGACTCTCATACGCTCTGCACAGATTCCCCAATCGGATGGATCCAATATTTCTTGAGAAATGGGGTTTGGTATGCAAGAGCCCAGCTTTAGCTCTAGCACACTTGAAAAACTCCCAGGCAGAGAGCGTTATCGCTACTGAGATTCCTTCAGGACTGAAAGGGTTAAAGCGGCGTTCTCCAAGTTGGAGTTTTAGCAGCTTACAAAGTCTGAAGACCAGGGCCCGCATGTAAAAGTCGGGGTTAGGGAGTTTAACCCCGGGTTAGAGTCTAGCCTCGAACTAAAGTAGCTCTATGGTTAACATTTCTGTTGTTTTTTGTTTTAAATCAGGAAGCGGGTCCATTCCAGCAAGGTGCCTGTATGCCGTTATAGAAGGATTTTTGTCTTTCTTCGCTTCCTTTTTTTAATTTTATTTTATCTAATTTTGTTTTAGGGTATCTTTTGTCCTAGTCTGGGTTAAGCCCGTAGCCGTGGGTTTAATTAACCTCGAGTTTTACATACCAGCCCAGGTACTCGTTGTACTGTCAAAAATAGGTGTCGAAAACGGCTGACAGCGCGGCAGAAAAAAAACAATCGAGATGCCAAAGGTTGACGCTTGAAAAACAACAGACAAGACGTTTATTGCAAATTTCAGAGTAAAATTGCCTTGTCTATTGTAATCTACGTGTGTTTTTGACCTTTAGATAGTCTGGCCAATCATGAGTCGGGTGGACCGTAGACGTTCACTTTGGCTCTTTTCCTGGTTACCACTATCGAACAACAACAAAAAATACCGATATCCCACCCTCTGAAAAAATGCCATAGAAAAAAGAAAGTAAAAAGGAAAAAAGCACAAAAAGTAGCAAGATACATCACTAAATCGCCCTACAGCACCCCAGCATAGCACGCGCGGAAGTGACAAGGACGGCAATAGCAGAACTGACTGAAGCAACTCCTCCAACACAGCGATAGTACCTTTAAAAACAAACAAACAAACAAACAAACAAACAAACAAACAAACAAACAAACAACAACAGCAACAAAACAAAACAGGCACAAAAACAACAGAACACTCTCACACCGACAAATACAAAAAACCTGAACCACGCCACCAACAAAATAAACATCATCACTTACCTAGAAAACACAGGTAAGACGACTGATGTACGATGAACTTGATAAAAGGTTTCCGTATGAGCCGACCAATGGAGCTTGTGGGTGCGATGAGGTACACAAGGGAGAGAAGCGGGAAGGTGAAGGCGATTGTAAAAATGACCGTCATTTTGGCGATGATGCTGCGTCGTCTGAACCCCGGTAATCCGTCGTACCACAGCGAGGCGAGGAGTTGCTGACAGTTGGGATGTGACACAAACTGTCAGGAAGAAGGTTGGGTAGGATTAGTTGCTGACAGTCTGATAATGAATCACCACGAGGGCAACTCAGTTTGAAAAAGAATAATAACAACAAAACAACAACAAAACACCACCAACAAAAACAAAAACAACAACAAAATACCCCCCCCCCCAAAAAAACAAAAACAAAACAAAACAAAAAACCCACAAAAAACAAAAAAACAACAACAAAACAACAACAAAACACACACACACACACACACACACACACACACACACACACACACACACACACACACACACCAAACAAACAAACAAACAAACAAACCCAAACCATTACTGTTCTATGGAACAGACGGATTTATATCTTGCTGTATTGTGAAACTTACCAAGATTTGAATTCTCTGTATTTCTCTGTCTCTCTCAGATTGTAACATAGGTTTACCCCCCCTCCCCCCCCCCCCCCACAGAGAGAGAGAGAGAGAGAGAGAGAGAGAGAGAGAGAGAGAGAGAGAGAGAGAGAGAGAGAGTTGTCTTTTCTTCCACTTTCCAAATTATCCCCCTTCACACCCAACCACCCTCAGTCTAAACACGAGTAATCCTCTTCTCGTGTCTGGCGTTGCATAACCTTTACAATAACGAACCAAATGCTTGAACTCTAAACACAACTTGATGCAATCTCCCTCCCACCCGGATCCCATTCATTTGTCCCATCACCCACCGAGTTCGTCGGGTTCAACGCTAAACAGAATTGTTCCCTTGGCCCCCTCTGCACAATGAGATCTTCCGGATGCTTAGTCGCCTGGGCGCCCACTGCGATGCTTTGCTTGCCCTCGGGCTAAATGGGTTTTCAATTAGACAAAGAGCGAAGAGATTCTCTCGACTAACTGTCTGAAGTGCCTAGAGCGTTTTCTTTTATTCTCGGCATCACCTTTTTCTTCCTGTTTATATTCAGGGGACTCTGAAACTGTTGGAGACAGAAAGAAAAGGAGGACAAGTTTCTTCGATCGGAACTGGAACAAGTTCGCGTTTTCCCTGAAAGTTTCACCTGTTATGCCGAGAAGGTATCCTACCCCCTTGTTTGTCCGCTTCACTCTGCACCTACATTCCGTCGCGCACCCTCCGCTCATCCAGTGAAACGCTTCTCAAAATTCCTAGGAGAAACTTGAAATCTTTTGGCAAACGCTGTTTCTCGGTTTACCACCCCAACAGTCTGGAACTCATTGCATGCTAGCGTGGAACTGCAACCTACTCGGGGAGCCGGGGTGGTCGAATGGTAGAGCGTTGGACTTCTAATGCTCGGGTCGTGAGTTCGATCCCGGCTGGGGCCAAATATTTGTGCTGGCTTTTTCGTCGTTGCCCCGTCTTTGATATCACCCTATGTGGTGGAAAAGGACGTTAAACCCCCAAACACCCACCCACCCACCCGCAACCTACTCTGTCAACCCAACTGTTGCAACTTGCCTGTGTACTGATTCATGTAACCGTGGTGCCTGCTGTTTTAGAATGTGTTTTATGTGCGTATGAGTGATGTGTTGAATGTGAATGCAAAATAATAATGCGTTCATAATAATAATAATAATAATGATGAGTATTGTATAGCCGCTTTACCCAATTTCATGAATCGGATGAAAGCGCCGCGAATTGAACCCAACACGCACGCTCATGTGACTCACACGCATTCTCACACACACTGGACATAAACACATTACAATCACGTGGTGCGAAGGGTCAACTCAGCAATTTAAGTTTCGGAATTTTAGAATTGCATTTATTTTTTGATTTTGTGGGCTGAACATTTCTAAAGCAGAGGGGGAAGAAGCCGGAGTACCCGGAGAGAATCCCCGACGATCGGCCCGAATGAACGGTGCCACATACGAGAAGGAAAAATTCTTTGCCCCGAGTGGGACTCGAACCCCTGACCTCTCGCACTGGTGACAAGTCTCTGAACCACTAGACCACAGACCGCCCACCGTGATGTATTTTTTAGAAGTGTGCTGGATAAATGTGATTTATTATTTTTAGAAGAAACGGAGAAACTGAGAACCCCGACAGTCATTGAATATATTAGGTCACTAGGCCAGGGTCAACTTTTTCCGTTCGAAAAAATGTCTCCATAAAATGTTATCGCAGAGAATCACTGGGGACTGAATTACCAAACGCACTATATATCGGCCAAGCGTGACTCTGAGGCATTGGCTCTTGATTACATAACATACGTACCTTTTTCTGCTTGTATTTGATGGCCAGCTTCAATCTGCTCAGCTTCATCTTCTCTGAACCGGTATCATCCATTCCAGAGCTTGTGGTATCGTGGTTGAGAATGATGCTCAGTTCACGCGACCCTCGCGTCTGCTCGAGCAGATCCACAGCAAAGTCCTGACACTTGGTCGCCAGTTTCTCATAATCCATTTTGAACTCGTTCTCAAGTTTGCTCAGCCTCCTCAGCTCCACACTCAGCTCGAAGCTGGTGAGGATGGGGTCCTTGCTGGAGAGCGCGATCAACGAGGGGCTGGCAAGGGCCTTGTACGCGTTGATGCGCGATCTGGAGTGGCGGAGGCTGTCCTCTGAGCTACCGTCGACACAGTCCGTGCAGGAGCAGCGGGCATTGTGCGGCTTGGGGATGCGGAAGCCGCGGTCCAGAAGGATCTTGATGATCTCGTAGTTGTCCCTGTGGGCGGCCAGGATGATGGGGGTGATGTCCGGCGTGAAGGAACTGGACGGCACGGTTTGTAGTAAGGCCTGAAACAGCAGAAAATGACGTGTGATTAGGCCAGGTAGGAAAGGTGCAGTGTAGTACGAGAGGCAAATGGTTCTGATACAGCCGCGAGAGAAAGAGAAGGAGAAGGAGGAGAAGAAAGAAATGAAGAAGAAGAAGAGGAGGAGCAGCAGAGCAACAAACAAACAAACAAACAAACAAACAAACAAACAAACAAACCGAGAATAGCCAACCGCAAAGAGCAACCAGCAAACAAAATAAGTATTAAAATGCCACGCCGAAACGGAGGAAAAAGCCCTGCCAAGACATTTGACATTCGTAGCGGCTCTACCACCCCCTCTTTGGTATTCGATCTATAGGGGAGAAGGGAAGCAACATCCTGCCTTAAACTGAGCTTAGTTGCCTCCCCTTGTAGGCATAGGCTGGTTTTACCTACCATTTCGACCTTGACCCCTGTTCAAGCTTGAATGAAACAAACAGGTCTTTGGAGTCCGATAATGAACACGTACACACCAAAGATGGTGTTGACTGATTCATCCGTTCTTGAGATATTTTGCAGAATACAGACATACAGACGTATGCAGTTGATCGCGATAATCCAACTTCGTGGACAGAGGCTTGACAACAACAACAACAACAACAACAACAACAACAACAACAACCCCTGCACACATGCACCCACCCGCCCACACCACCATCACCACAACCACCACCAACAATGCAACAACAACAACAACAACAACAACAACAACAAGAAAAAACACACTGTAGGTTGGGGAGATCGGCATAAACTTCAAAGTGTAATGCGATCTGACTGTTGGACTGTTTCGCTGAACGACCCAGCGTTCCCCGCACACCATCATCCACAAAAAAACCGTTTCTTGAACTATGAACACTGACAAGGGGATTTTTTTTTGCCTGGTGATCACATATACATCGTTTCAATGTCTGGCGCCTTCTAGCAATTGTATTCGGTGACCCGGCTTAATTTTGGAATAAATACACTTTCACACGCAGTATCCCGCCCCAAGCGAGACTTCAAATCGAGTCGAGTTCGGCAACATAAAACAGCTAGACACGGCCGCCAGTGGATAACCTCGAAACGCTTGTTATGTTCACGGGGCTCAGTCGAAATGGCGGAGTGCTATTTTGAATTATGTATGAACTCCAGTTCGGCTACTCGATCTTTTAAGGCATTCCTCCACGGAGGGCAGTAAAGACAGCGGGGAGTTCTTCCGAAGCTACGTCGATCGATTCAACGTTTTGACCTCGATTGCTGTCAGTCTTAGGCAGAGCAATACAATTATGGGAAATATGAAATATGAACGTGCACACACAGAAGAATCGTGCTAACAGGAGTCGTTTTCCGGTTAATAAACATCCCCTTTCTTTCACACCGACAAACCAAAATCCAAGGAGTTTTTCCTGTGCTAAGCTCCGGGAAAAAAACAACCCAACTCTTCGCCATCTTGATTAAGTCCCGTGCTGTTGCTGTGGAACAAAATGCATTGCATGGTAGCACTATCAGTGTCTGGAATTTCAACTGTTGTGACGTAAATTTCTCTCCCCCCCTACCCCCCTCCCCCCCGACACGTATCGATCGAATCTCAAATGTGCTGCTATGAAAGGGACCGCACACCCTTCTAACCGAAGCAGCACCAGAACACAGTCCCCTTGCCATCTTGACTTACACCCCGTGTATTATCACGCGCTCAGACCTCCAAATATACTAACCCCTCGAGACACTCTTCAAAGGGGACGCATCATACTTGTGTATGACACTCTATAAGGCCATTTCCCTCTCGTTACACGCCCGCGAGACGAGACGAGACCACAGATTACGGCTGTCTGTCATAAGCGTTTGCGTCTGCCTACAAGTGCTCCCGTATCGGATATTAGGACTGTCATCTTTAGGGATACGAGGGTTGGTGGGTGCTGGAACCTCAACAAATGGATGACGACTGTATAAAGTGAGCTATATGGAAAGCCTTCAGATGAGAGCCGGAGAAAACGAGACCATTGAAGACTTTGAAGAGAGTGTGATCAAAACCAGGGAAAAACAAGCGGTGGAGAAGTCTGTACTGAGCACCGAAATAGGAAAGTAAATTTCGAAATCCACGAAAGAGAGAGAGAGAGAGAGAGAGAGAGAGCTAATATCAACACGACGCGGTAAGTATCGGGCCAACCATAATGGGAGGTACAAGCTTTATTTGCCGGGACCCCCCCCCCCCACCACCACCACACACACACCTTATGCAGCAAAACCAAACCAACCAACCAACCAACCAACCAACCAAACCAGTCAACCAACCAATCTAATGAACCACATAACAAACAAGTCTACCAAGCAACCAACTAACCAACCAATAATGCTAATGTGTAACATACATATGTTGTGGGTGAATAAACACAAACCACGTAATAATAATAATAATAATAATAAATGGCATTTGTACGGCGCATTTCTTTGGAATAAACTCAATGCGCCACATGAGCATAATTATTGTTTACCACTACCCACTGCAAAGCGGTTTTTGGCGCTGGCGGTCATAATGACGATGACGCCAAGGTGGCCATGTTGCAGACAATAGCGGCACAAATTCACAAGCATTGTAGACCTGATAAGATTTGCGCTTCTGCTGTGCAGATTTTATTCTTTCTGTATATGTTAAGTTATAATAAGAAACAGTTCTCCACGACAACACAGACCCTCCATTGCCAGTCATCGTATATATTTTTCACACTGTTCTAGAATTTATCCCACTTCCGGCACATTAATTTTTTCCTAGCCACGTACGTACATATCAAGAACGACTGTAGCAGCTGACCGCTGTTGAAAAGAGAATGTTCACCAACTCTCTGTCTGTCTGTCTGTCTCTCTCTTTCTCTCAGTGTCTGTCTGTCTGTCTGTCTGTCTGTCTCTGTCTGTCTGTCTGTCTGTCTGTCTGTCTCTCCCTCTTGTAATTTGTTATCTGCCATTTCAAGTTGCTATAATGGAATTGTTTACTGACCATATTATAAGTTTGTCCATGCTCAAGATTGTTTTCCTGTAACTCCGCCTTACGCAAAAAAGATATAAATCTGTTTAAACCAACAAAAGGAGCACGGAAGGAGTGAATGCCGAGATTTCAAACGACGAGGAAAAACTTGAACACGCAACAAAAGATAAGAAACACGACAGGAGGGGTGCTTGGGAAAAAACGTCAGAGACCCCTTTCACTTCAAGAGCTACAAAAAAGGAGGAAGATTCTAGAAGCAAGACAAGACCGTTTTGCACCCTGAGCCCCGCGGTCGCCTAGGGCGATGGTAGTTACGATTGCCGTATTGATTCTACCTCCATCTTCTCCATTTGACCCGGAGAAAAGGAAAATCAAACAATCATTTGTTGAAGTTTGATTGAAAAGGGGAGAGGATTCGCCAAGGCCCGCAATAGACACTCGGGTTGGCATCTACTCTTACGGCACTGGTGATGGACGGAGGTTACGCCTTAGGGGAATAGGGAAGTGTGTGTGTGTGTGTGTGTGTGTGTGTGTGTGTGTGTGTGTGTGTGTGTGTGTGCACTTGGCGGGAGCGATGCTGGGACGTGAACAATGCTGGTGGCGTGATGTAGGATTTTGTTTACTGTCAAGCCATGTATGTATAACTATTTCAAGCAGATAACATTGCGTCATACTGCCATCAATCAGCTTGAAGAAACGGAACTGACGTGCGTATGTGTGTGTGTGGTCAATAGTTTCTGACGTCACTCCTTTAAAGGCACAGCTGGAAACGGACGTGACACTCGCCTCTGTTTGGTTCAGAGTCATGATCAATTTGAAATCTCTCACAGTTTTTTTTAACATCTACTTTTTATTATTATTGTTTACAATTATAAAATCTCTGGATTGCAAAAAACACAATCAGTCTGCTGCTTCCTTCGTTTATTTGAAAACATGGATGGGTCAAAGTTCATAATGTTACCCTCTCTTCCAAATGTCTTCTTTCGAGAGCAGTCATAATACCCTAAAGCGATTGAGTCGTGCTTTACAACGCACGCACAATACCTCGCACACTGAAACAGCAAGAGGTCAACCAAAAACAAAACTTCAAAACAAACAGGAGTTTCTTTAATCACAGAAACGAAAAGCAATTTTTGGAAAAACAAAACAAAACATAAAGATCATGAAGGCAAAACCTGCACGGCAAACAAAACGTTTTCTAGGAACGACCTTTCCTGTCTAATATGCCAATCTGAAGGCAAAAAGGTGTACTCCGCCGCGCAAAATGTCAGCTGACACTGTATGGTCTTTTTACAACGCGAAGCCTGATATTAGCATTTACTTGCCGTCAGAGCTGATCGATTTAATGTGACTTTTGCTTTGTGTCTTGGGAGGAGAGAGAGAGAGAGAGAGAGAGAGAGAGAGAGAGAGAGAGAGAGAGAGGTTTTTTTTTAAAAAGTTGATTGACTTTGAAGCCATTGTTTCAGACTTGCCATTGCCATTGTACAGACTAATCTACTAAAGTATAAAAGAGAAACGGATTAGAAAGTGAAAAGAAAAAGCTCCAGTCCCCCCTTCTCCCTTTTCCTCTCCCCTTCCTCCGACTTTACTGAGCACAGAGAGAGAGATGATGATGATGAAACGTTTATTAGAATAATTCTTGTACGCATCACTGCCTACAAGAATTATCCTAATAGTAGAGAGAGAGAGAGAGAGAGAGAGAGAGAGAGAGAGAGAGAGAGAGAGAGAGAGAAAGAGAGAGAGAGCAATCCTCCTCTACAGCGAGTAATACAATCAGCAATAATTTCCTTTCAAAAAACATCCCCGGACATACGCGCCTTACATCAAAATCTGGCCAGAAGTAGCAGTAAAAACACTGCGATGCCCGGCCAGTGTCCAGAATCAATATTTCAATTTGTTTTGCTGCAAGACTGAAGCCTGCGGGGACTTGTACAGCTAAGATAAATGTCGAGGACACTAGGCAAGAAAACCCGCCTGACTTCTGTTCCTCAGTGGCTGATAGATGATAATGGAAGTGGGGGTAAGGCGGGGGAGGGGAGGGGAGGGGAGGGGAGGAGTGGGGTGGACTTTTAGGTCAGACGGTGGTGGACAATTGTGGAGGTAGAGTCGGAAGGAAGATTGGAGGGGGGGGGGGGGGAGGGGGTGAAGGACACAAAAAGAGAAAAAAGAACAAAACTGGGTGACGACTATGATGTCGTGTCCAGTTTTCAGGGCATGTGAGTTTGATCCTGAGCTGTGGTGATAGTTATCTGTTGCTACTACTACTGCTACTGCTGCTACTACTACTACTACTACTACTACTACTACTACTGTTACTACTACTACTACTACTACTACTACTACTACTACCACTTCTTCTACTGCTGCCACTACTACTGCTACTGCTACTTCCACTGCTACTACCACTACTACTACCGCTACTGCTACTACAACTGCTACTGCTGCTGCTGTTACTGCCAATGTTACTGTTACTACTGCAACAGTACTACTGCTGCTACTACTACGACTGCTACTGCTAATGACAAGGCACTTTTCGCAACTGTTCGACTCAAAGTGCTGCAAACTGAACCCAGCATACACGCTCAAGTGAAACACGCGCATTCTCTCACAAATCAGACTTCTATACACCACAAACACGTAGTGCGGAGGGTCAGCTCAGCTTCTCAAACCACGAAATGTAGATTAACATTCATTATGTTGTTTCCACAGTAACGGCTCTGCGCTCCTAAAAATCTTTAAATCAGGGCCTTTAAGTTCAGGCATGGAGAGTGCTTTCAAGAAGCGATGCGCTGATTTCCCCGTCCGTCTGTTTACTCTGTCAGGGATTATTACACTGAAAGCTTCGATTTCTCCGCTTGGACAACGCAAGTTGAGATTGCTATCATGCACAAGTGATGTTCGTCACACCGCTTTCATCACCACAAAACAAAACGTGACCGCAAGCACTGAAAAACCTCGTATCTTCGCGCGAGATTTGTTTGTTTTCCATCCGGGTTTTTATCGAGCCTCGGTCTCGGACCGTTTATCGTCTGCTCCAACATTTGTTCATTAGAAGGAGGTCACATCTGAAGGGAGATGGCTTTGTATGATTACCGCATTTCTGGTCGTGGGTGACGCTGCGATAACATTTACTGATTTAGTTATAATGAGCTTCGATGGCGTTTTAAGTCCCCTGTACGTGCAGCCCTGGTGGCGCAAAGGTACCGAGAAGGTGAGCTCAAAGGACAACCAAATGTCTTGACTATATTACTCAAATTCAAATCTTTTATTATGTCCAAATGAAAAACTTGTCTTCAGTGGGGCTTACTTTGACGACAAATCAAACAAAAACGTTACACGTAAGATCATCACCGACTCGGACTAACTGAAAAAAAAGAGTGAAACGAAAGGTTCAAAGCATTCTTCGAGAACAACAAACAAGACCCGTTTTCACCTTTTCTGCTATGCGTTTCTTTAGGGGACAAACAAATACAAGAGCAGCACTGTTTGTCTGGATCTGAGAGATCTTTCAGAGGTCTTCGGGTGCCACACGGTGGAAGTATATGCCAGAGCCTCCACCGGAAAGCTCCGAACATCCAGTCATTCAGAAGAGCCATAAAAACTCAACTTTTCACCAAGACTGTCTGGCAGTGCAAAACAGCAAATCTCTCTCTCTCTCTCTCTCTCTCTGAGCCGGGATGGCCGAATGGTAGAGCGTTGGACTCCCAATGCTCGGGTTCGATTCCCGGCTAGGGCCACATATTTGTGCAGGCCTTTTTGTGTTTGCCCCGTCTTTGATATCACCTATACGTGGTGGAAACGGGCGTAAAACTTCTAACACCGAACCACCCTCTCTCTCCTTGTTGTATATCTAAGTGCAACGAGCATAAGCTTTCTTCATGGAGTGTTTCTGCGCGTTTTAGTAGACACTGGACTGGACTGGGTCTGTATTCATGGTATTCTTATCTTTATCTACCACGCTGCTAGTCCTTTTCGTTCTGATAAACGAACAGAAAAAAGATGGGATGCGAAAAGAACTGGTCACCTGAAACGTATTTGAAGGAGCAACATCAGCTGTAATCAACCAGTTAAGGAACATTACGACAAAAATAACGTGACATTTAACGTCGCCCCCGAACACAGACTTTCTGATTCCATTGCAACCCCCCCCCCAACTTTTTTTCTTTCTTTTAAAACCAAAAGTGCGTTTCCAAGAAAACCTACGACATGGGATTTAACCCTCTCCAGAAACGTGGAGACGTTAGGAGATGATGTGGCGTTAACGAGGCTTAGCCGTTTAAAGAATAACACATTAACGTCGCTCTCTCTTTTGAGAAGCCCCCGAGAGCGTTGCAAATTAAAACTAAATGTCAGCCCTCTGCAGCCTGACGTAAAGAGGAAATTCTACAGAAAAAACACGCACGCTTCGTGATGGTTTTAGCTCAGCTCGCACGCCTGTTAGCTTTGGCTGCAGGAAAAACGGATCCACGTCCTCATCCACGTTTTCGCCCCGGATTGTGAAAGTTCCAGTAAAAACTAAAACTCTAGTATTAAGAAAACCAAAATGCAGTAAAAACTAAAGTCTGGAGGGTAAATTGTGGGAAATCGTTGCTATCAGACACAAACACGCAACGTCAATTATTGTGCATGGCCAGTTCCTGCGTGACGTCTCCGCAGACAAATGGATTGTGAAATTTCCAGTTAAAAGTTTAAATACTAGAAAAACTAAACTTTGGAAAGTAATTGTATAACAAAGGATTTTTTGTCAATCGTTGGTATCATACACAAACATTCAACAGCAATTATCGCGGATGGTCTGTTGGTATCTACAACGTCTCTGCGAACAAAATCACTGAAGACATCCCTACCGGGAACCCTTTAGGGGAGATAGACAGCTACTCTACCTGAAGAGTCCAGCTGAACACTATTCAATCCAGGCAGCCTGACAGACTCGCCGCACTGTTTCTAGAATACAAGCAGACTCACGAGCCACTGTTCCAAAATTAAGGGTGTCTTCTGTTAATTAAGCCTGTTAATCTTGAACGGAGTGTCTGCAACTTTCATCAGAGCTGGTCTTCGAACCCACGACCATCTGGACGTGAACGCAGCAGATTTACAGACTGAGCTGTACCGTCCATTCATTAATTAGGTAATTAGTTAAGTAGGACGGATGAAAGAAGGATTAGGATTCAGGTAGGGGTGGATCGAGGATGGGTTAGGGAGTGGTGGGGTGAGTGTACGGGTGGTGGTGGTGGATCTAGGTGGGGAATGAAGGGGGTGTTGGGTGGGATAAGAGGGGGTGGGGGGGGGGGGCGGGGCAGAGTGAGTTGGGCATTACCGGTTTCTGTTGCCGTTACCATCCTCCATCCTCTTTCCAAGCCACATAAAATGAACCTAACATTTTCTCCCCGACAGCTACGACTAAGGAGGCTGAGCACAGGATTTCAACACTGCCATTCCACTGAAAGTGCAGCCTGCAACGCATAACTCAACTCCCGAATGTGGGAAGAGAAAAGTCAAGCCCACAGACAAGACACCATTAGTCAAACCAGAAAAGGGCAGGGGTCATATCCGGTAATTTCGGACCTAACGAGAAAGTTAATGGCTTGATTCTCGCCTGCCTGTCTGAGACGAGAAGTAAATCATCATCGTCCTACTCCAGAAGACAATAAACAAAACAAACAAAACCAGCAACAAGAAATCTGACGATGGAAGAATGCTTGATAACAGTAACTTCCGCAAAGCCGTCTGCATCTTTCAGGCACCCCCACTGTCTCCTCCCTCTACCACCCTCCCCCCACCTCCATCCCTGTCGTCTGCAGCGTCCACTGATGGAAAGTGGCAAATGGCAAATGGCCTCAGACATATCCCTCTAGGGTCCCTCCTTTTTCCCGCTGGAACCATGCGTTTATCCCTGTGTCACCGCGGACGTCTTGCTGAAAGAATTGATGGCCTCAGTATATCCTTCTTTCTGACGTGCAGGGAAGGAGGTCAGGTCTAGCTGGTGAAAAGCTTTTTTTATGCTGTGGCCGCCTGGAAAGCCTTAGAGGTAATCCGTACTTTAGGCTTCATCCAGGATAACGGCGTTTTGAAACAGTTGTCTTTTTTACTATTCTTTTCTGTTCTTTTCTGCCCCACTTTTTTCACACACAGTCCATGGTCTTCTGTCACCAAAGGATGGGTGTTGTGATATTTTTACTATTGTTTTCTGGTCCTTTTCTCGCCCACCGTTTCATTTCATTTCAATTTTTTCCCCGCGCCGAGATGTCAGTACGTCCGCAGAGTTACCTTTTGTTTGTTTGTTGAAGTTATGTCCCATTAATTTTGTTTGTGTCCTGAGGAAGGCGAAAGCTGAAACGTTGACCCGTGCCGTCCTTTGTGAAGTGGTTTCTGTCCCTTTTATGTCGCTTTTATTTGCTTAACTTGTAACGACTTCGCAGTCATTACCGTTTCCTTTTCTAGTTGTCCTCTAGCTTTAATTACTGTATAGTTTTGAATGTCGGGGTCGCCATTCCTCAACAGGGGGCGGGGGGGGGGGGGTGTATGTTGTAGGGAGTACAAACAACGCGTGATTTACAGTTCAGTTCTACATTGCACTAGAATAAATTATGTGATTTACACTAATACTACCTTGTATATTATTTGTTAGTATGTAGTTAGTATGGTCAGAGTAAAGATTCTGGTTAGGAGTATGGTTCCATTGTGTTTTACCCTTTCCGACTGTTTTGCGCAGTATAGTGTGCGAGTACAGTTCACCAAGGCTTCTGAGTTCTCAGTTTTGTATACTAGCTCATTCTACTTTTGGCCGTTGAAGACACTAGCTGACTGTCGTTTTTCACTGAAGCGGAAATCGGTGTTTGACTGGGTTTTGACATTGGGAATATCCGTCTTTGTACTGAGTCACTGGTGAGTTTCATACATGTGTTTGATTGTTCGTACTTATGAATGAATGGATGAGAATGAATAGAATTAATAGTAGCCGAATGTTTGAACTGAGAAAGTGATATAAGTTTGTAAAGGTGTGAGTAGTTTTAACCAGTTAGTTTGTATTTGGAAGCAGTTATATTTTGCCAGTATTCGGAGGAAGTGATATTGGTGTTACATATTGTGTTAGTACTACGGTAACGGTCATGTGGATAAAGCTGAGGTTAGTGGCTGGTAATTTAGTATTTTATGCAGTTAGTATTTGAGATATAGTAATAGTATTGTGTTAATTCAGGATATCCACATGCTGATCAACGGGAGCGGAGGCGGTGGTTGTCTGTCAAACCCCTGTGTATTTCCCACAGGGTAGGTGGTGATTATGTTTAGACGGTATACTGATGGCACATAATGCATGATGTAATTGTATATATCATTGCAAAATCTGTAAAACATCGCTAGCCACAAACGGATGTGACTGCAGAATTTTTTCTTCTTCTTTATGGCATGTTACGCAAGACATAAATTTACATACATGTGGCATACATAAATACCTGACAGTTACACTACATGCACATGTGACATATACAGACTTTTACAACACACACACACACGCACGCACGCACGCACGCACGCACACGCACACGCACACACGCACACACAGGCACACATGCACCCCCCCCCCTACCTATACAGCTTTACTAACTAACAACTATATGGTACAATTAAACCATTGCAATGTTTGACACCAGTCCTAAAGACGGTCCCTCCTTCAACTGAGTAGTGCTTTGCATGGAAACCAAATCCTACAAAACTTTGCAGACTGACCAGAAATACCAGGTCCCCATACCTTTCCAGTATAATTATCTACCAAGATTTGACCAATCTTGTAAAGACCATACAGTTTGGCCGGGACTCTTGTCCCGGGGTTTAACGTCCTTTTCCACCACATACGGGTGATATCAAAGACAGGGCAACAATGAAAAAGCCAGCACAAATATTTGGCCCCAGCCGGGATACGAACTCACGACCCGAGCATTGAGAGTCCAGCGCTACCATTCGGCCACCCCGGCTCCCCCTAAAGAATTTGGCCCCTAGTAACAACAGATAAATAACAGAATGCGTTTTAAAACAGAAACTGCTATAACCATCCGCTTCTGACAGATTGACCGCATTCCCGTTCCGGGGGCCTCGCTACTTCTTTGCCCCGCAACAACGCGTGCATACGTAGACCCGCAGCAATCAATCATTTTTCGTGGCAGCTTTGTGCTCCGCCGCGAAAAATGCGTGCTTGTTGCGGCAAGGGAGATTACTCATGCAGGTAATAATCTCGAAACAGGCCGAGAATGTACTGGTGCTGGTGAATGCGACAGTTTTCACCGCTTCTGTGCACACTGTGAAATAACACGGGGACCTCAAAGTTGTTCGCAGCTGTCCACTTTCCTTGTCACCGAGTAGTTTGATTTTTTTTCCTTCTTAGGCATTACTAAGCTCAGCCCGGTTTCGGTTAGCCCGAGTTTGCGTTGTTGCGGGGTCCAAGAGTAGCGAAGCCCCCGGAACGGGGAATGGATTGACCGTAACAAGCTTTACACTAAAACAGGATGTAGATGAGTCAGATGTGGGTATTAAAAAGCCACATGTTACACTCTTATAGCCTGGTTGATCAACTGATTAACTAGACAAACATTGCTACTGGAGTCTATAAATCAAACTGTTCTCACATACTCCATCCAGCTGGTGCACGATGTGGCAAATCAGCGATTCAACGGGAAACAAAGCCTCCTTCTGAGATACTAGAACTGTTGATTCATTTCGAATAAGAATAAGCACGCAGGCCAAGAAAGATGGTTGCTTCATCGCTAGGCAAAACGTTCTTGTAATGATAGAGGTGTTTTTGTGTGCTATGTTCTCGTCCGCAAGTTCTCAAGGCAAATATGGAAAAGACACAGTCCTGTGCTATGCCCGAGTAGTAGGAAAACAACAATAAACAACAACAGACACAAGACACTGCAGGCGTACACTTTTGTGTATGTTGTGAGTGAATTTTTTTTTTTTTTTTTTTTACACTGTTACGAGTGGTGTTACTATTTGGATTGCTACTTGGATCTCTCTCTCTCTCTCTCCCTCTCTCTGTGTGTGTGTGTGCAGGGGCGCCGGAACCGGGGGGGGGGGCAGGCTGGGCAGCTGCCCCCCCTGTACCCAAGCAGGGGGGGCAAGAGTGTCTTTTTGCCCCCCCCTGGAAAATTAGGTGACTATGGCAAGAGGGGGGGCAAAGCCATGGTCTTGCCCCCCCCCCCCCCCCTTCCCCTACCTCTCCCCCTACCCCTCTTAGTGCTCTCTACCTCATCCCACCCAACAGAGAACTTCTGTTTTTGCGGACCGAAGGCTGTCCGCTCCTCTGATTGCCCCCCCCCCCCCCCCCCCCCCGCTTTTCACTTTTTTCGGGCAACGTCCTGGTTCGTAAAGGTTTTTTTGCCTACGCAGCATTTGATCGCCCCCCCCCCCCCCCCCCCCGCTTTTCACTTTCTTCGGGCAACGTTCCCCCCTCCGAGATTCTGCCCCCCCTCCCCCCAACATCTTCCGGCGCCCCTGGTGTGTGTGTGTGTGTGTGTGTGTGTGTGTGTGATTTGTTGTATATGTTTGTTTTGCAAGATATTTTTTGGAGTAACTTGATAATTTATGTCCATCTATGTATTGTAAGGTCTGTTGTCCATAAATGTCTGTGGCATGTATATGTATATGTATACATGCCACAGACATTTATAGACAACAGACCTTTTGTATATGTATATGTATATGTCCTAAAAACAGAAATAAAAAAAAGACACTGCAGGCGTAAAGGACACAAATTGAACGTGGGGTCAAGTTTGGTATTTGTTTGAAGGACCATGTTTTGCGAGTCCACATGGACCTCCATAGCATCATCTTACCATCATCCTCATCTCCATCATCATGCATAATAAAAATTGCCCCAGCCTTCGAGCCCTCCGTGGATTCCAACCATGACCTGGGAGGAACACCACTGGAGCTGGCAAAAAGAGTTGGGGCAGCAAAAAACCAAAAAAAACAAAAAAAAAAACAAAACAAACACCAACCCAACAACAATAATCAACAACAGACACAAGACACTGCAGGCGTAAAGGACACAAATTGACCGTGGGGTTAAGTAGTTTGGTATTTGTTTGAACGACCATGTTTTGCGAGTGTGCTAGTTTGTGGTGATCTTTATTGTCACGAAAAAGCGTGATTTTCGTGAGTGTTGTACATGTACTTGGTAGGGCAAGGTGCATGCCAGGGGGTTGCAAGGGGAGGCAAGATGCCAGTGAAGGTGGGACTTTTTGCGCACAAGAGAGGCAGAGGTGACGCAAGTGGATTTGGCTTTCTGACCTAAACAGAAAGTAGACTAGCATTACTCCAGTAAGGCCTGAGCGGAAAGGAGACATTCAATTAAAAAAAAAGAAAAAAGAAAAATAGAGAAGCAAAAACAACAACAAAACATTAACAACAACAACAACAACAACAAAACCCCAACACCCCCCCCCAAAAAAAAAAAACAAAAAAAAAAACAAAAAAAACAAAAACAACAACAACAACAACAACAACAACAAAAACCAACAACAACAAAAACCAACAACAACAACAACAAAAACCCCCAACAACCTAGACATCTCTCAGGCATACACAGTGTTGCATACATACTTGTATTAGACTTGTGCCAGGGGAGCTGGGGTGGCCGAATGGCAGAGCGTTGGACTTCCAATGCTCGGGTCGTGAGTTCGTATCCCGGCTGGGGCCAAATATTTGTGCTGGCTTTTTCATCGTTGCCCCGTCTTTGATATCACCCGTATGTGGTGGAAAAGGACGTTAAACCCCCAAACACCCACCCACCCACCCACCCTAGACTTGTGGCAAAAGAAGGGCTATTTTGTGCACTTTCCGTTGGTACCAGTAACTCAGTATCACCTTTGCCCTTTTTGTGGGGCCCTTCAAAATTTTCTCTCCCGTTCAACTGCGCATGATAGTCAGACTGTGATGCGGTCAATGACCCTTCGAATAAAACTCACAAGGTAGTTCAGAAATATTTAATTTTTAAAAATGCAGACAGCAGATGGCAGTTATTAATGTTTTCAGACACCCGCCACAAAGGCAATGCATTTGAAAAATGCGATACTTATGAAATGGTCGATTCAATCAACATGACAGGATGTTGCAAGCAAAATGCATTTCGGATCGATATCGATATGACACGCATATACAGGGTTTCTTTCACCACAACGTAAACTGTACTTTCTATAATATACTGGATCGTGATGCACGGAGAGAGAGAGAGAGAGAGAGAGAGAGAGAGAGAGAGAGAGAGAGAATTACAATGAAAGTTTATTTTTCAACGGTAGAAATTGTAGCACACGTGCCAGTTTATAATTTGCCGTTGCTAAACTACAAAATGTAAAATAAGAGACAAGAGACCCCCCCCCTCCCCATAAAAACAAACAAAAGCAAAACAAAACAAAACAAAACAAAAAAAAAAAAAAAATATTATACTACAAGTACGATAATATTAAGTCAGCGTGAGAATAACAGCCTGACATGTACATGGCAAAATTACGTGTCATGCTTTAATACGCTCGACCACCTAAATAAAGCTTATAACTGCTAGAAAGTAAAATCCAGATGCATACGACAGAATACTCAGCTGTGTGGAGACTGAATCTTTCAACTACTTCAACAAGACCTATAACTGCTAGCAAGTAACATCGAGGATACAGAGAGAGAGAGAGAGAGAGAGAGAGAGAGAGAGAGAGAGAGAGAGAGAGAGGACTAAAACATCAGCACGAGATGCATAATCGGAGACTAGTGCACGTCTTTCTGCGTGTAGGTCCCAACAAGCACTGTAAGTACACGCTGATGATAGTTCCGACATAATGCGTTTGAGACTAGAGAGTACAGAGAATCATAAAACAACAACATAACGCCCTTCATAACTTTGATATTTCAGCAAACGTGTTGCCTTCATCAGGGAGCCGAATGGTAAAGCGTTGGACTTTCAATGGTCGGGCCGTGAGTTCGAATCCCGGCTGGGGCCATAATTTGTAGTGGCCTTATTCTCGTTGCCTCGTTTTTGACATCAATGAATTGACGTTTAACTCCCCGAACACCAATCCATCATTGCCTTCATCAGAACGTCAAAATGTTGCACAAATGAGACCCAGGTCAAAAGATACGTAATACATAATATAGTGACGTAAAAGGTCACCAGGAGGTCACAGACTGTATAACCTCTCTCTCTCTTTCTCTCTCTAGGACTAGTCTGGTCCATTTCATGCATCAGGCCGTTGGTTTCAAATCCTTAATATTTTGATGCACTAGAGCCAAAGAAAAAAGACAGCCCGTCAAAGTGGAAGTGAGGAAAATTCAATCCTCACCAAAATTTATCGAATTTGGTTCAGAGTTTTCCCAACTTCCCGCGGGGTCTCCTCAAAAATAGGACCGAAGCTCCGTGAAGAATTTCAATGACAACATTGTCATCGTAAAAAATCAACAACAAAAAGCCGTGCAAGATCAACTATTAGATTCGAAGAAACTAGAGCGGAAAACTTCCTGAGTCAACGAACTCTGAATCAATTGTCAACACAGCGCACGCAGTTTGTTTTTCTTTTTCTTTTTTTAGGGGAGTGGAAAGATTGGAATTCCGGCGCTTGACTTAGGCGCTTGTACACATTCGTGAAACTGAGAAATGCGATTGTGAGGATCGCTGATCGCTGGAATGAGACACTACACCGCAGGGACCGTGTCAGAAACATTCTCCCGCGATGCTTTGTTTTCTTTCTTACTCCCGCTCCGAAACCGACCTCTGCGGACAGTCTCCCCACAGGGAGTTCATCTTCTTCCGTCCAGTTCTTCTTCCATCACTTCTTCAGATCGGGACATCAGCTGTCCTCACTTATGCAGCGGTCCTTCGGAGGGCCTCCAGGTCACTGTAGAGTTTGTCCCTCATGGATGCTGGCTCTGGCCATGTGGCTCGTCTGTACCTTCCTGCAGTGGGCAGTTTTGGAGTAGGTGTTGTGTGGTCAACGGGGCTGTGTCACAAGGGCACATCTCTGACTGGCCAATTTTCAGTTTGTTGTACATGTGGGCATTTAGTCTGTTCTGCCCTGTTCTCAGACTGAACAGAATGACCTGATCAGACCTGTTAGGTCCAGTAATTGACCATGAGTCACTGAAGACTTCCAGTGTTTATGGTTTTATTTTTTCGATCTCTTACAAACACTGATACCACCCCCCCCCCACCCCCCCTTAGGCTCATTAACTGAACCCAAATTACCCGAGGATCGCCCCCACCCACCTTCATCCCCATCCCAGTCGCCACCCCGTTTTTCGAGGCGCTTCGCAACTGTAAACACAAAGACTGTCAAAAATCTACTGATATTGTTCCCCACAGGCCTAAGTTCAACATCAGCATCAACATCAACATGAACATCAACAATGTCCAGTTTTGTGAACTACAATCTACATGTACACGTGCAAGCCAATTGCATCGCTGCTCTCTGAAACGCTTAGCTTAATCAGATCAAAGGAGTGGTCTTATTGCTCAGGACTGACAGAGAAAGGTAGGTGTTTGCAAGAGGGTAGGTGGGTGGGTGTGTGGGAGTTTAACGTCCTTTTCCACCACCTAAGGGTGATTTCAAAGATGGGGCAACGAGAAAAAGGCCAACACAAATATTCGGAACCAACCGGGATTCGAACTCACGGCCCTACCTTTAGGAATAGGGTCGGGAACAAAGATGCGCATGCGCATTGCGTGTGTGCCGCTCTTAGGTGCGAACCAATCGTACTGCTGCTCTCTGGAACGCTCCGCCTAATCAGAACAAAGGAGTGATCTGATTGCTCAGGATCTCCGTGGGAACGAGGCAGAGGGTTGGGGGTGGGGTCACAGACGACTCAGTGAGCGTGAGTGCATGACACTTGGAGGGCCAGCATCCACAGGGGTTAGGGACAGCAGACTGAAGTAACAGCCTCTGCAAGCTGGAGAATGTCACAATTGACCCCGCGATTAGTCATTCCTGCTATACCCTGCCACCAGAAAATGGCCCCCATTCACCGTAGCGCCATTTCGAGCACAAAAGGGGCGAGGGAGACGGTCTTTCACTACCGCCTCCCCCTGGTCACGGAAAACGCAATTTAGCTTTTCGGACAGAAGGGGAGGGGGATAAGGAACCAATAGGCAAAGTCTGGAAGGAGTTGATCCAGTCGGCTCTGGCAGTCAGAAAAATGTGATCTCACAAAAATGTCTACCATCGACTTCTTTCCTTTGTGTGTGCCCAAAGGGCTGGTGAACACGTAACAGAACAGCCTCTTTGCAAATGAAGCGGGGTTGTGGGACTCGGTTAAGGTTACACTGGCTGGTTGGGCATGGAGGATTATTGACGATGATGCCAACTATTTTTATATCTCTGACTGATGCGCTTCCTTTGTCACGGCAGTGGGTAATACGGCATGCGTCAGTGGAAAGCATTCGCCTGAGGAGGCTCCTTTGGAGTGTCCAGGGCACTCGAGGGTGAGAGGCAATTACAGGGCAGACACCCTCGCCGGCCAGGCAAGCATTAAGAATGGCCTGCGCCTAGGATGACAAGGAGGGGTAGGGAGTCTGAGACACGCTGCACAAGCAAAGCCTCAGTCATAATTCCATAGACCGCCTGAAGAACAGAGGGTGGGTGTTTGGGGGTTCAACGTCCTTTTCCACCACATAGGGTGATATCAAAGACGGGGCAACGATGAAATAGCCAGCACAAATATTTGGCCCCAGCCGGGATCGAACTCACCACCCGAGCATTAGAAGTCCACGCTCTACCATTCGACCACCCCGGCTCCCCTGAGGAGTGCAGGCGTAAGGACACAAATTGACCTTGGGGTCATGTGCTGTGTTTATTTGAAGTACCCTGTTTGGCGAGTGTGCTAGCCTGTAGTGATTTTTGTTGTCAGGAAAATTGTGATTTTCGTGATTTTTGTGTTATTTACGTCAAGGTGCATGCCAGGCGGTCGCAAAAAGGGGCAAGCTGCCTGTGAAGCTGGGACTTTTTGCACAGAGGTCGAGCACAAGTGAGGCAAGCGGATTACAGTGAACTGGCTCTCTGGCCGAAAGAGAAAGTAGACGTGCATTACTTCAGTGAGGCCTGAGCGGAAAGGAGACATTCACATTTTGCACAACTCCTGTCAGGTGCGTGCCTTTGAACGGTCTGTTCATGGTAGTAATTGTTTGTAGGTTGAATCATTTTTAGGGGTGATTATGATGCCTGAGGCTAATAGGGAATATATAGGCATTTTGAGGACATGTGTATTTGTGTCCTTCGGCCTGCAAAGAGGCAGCGGCAAAGGCCTATGTGAACCAAACCAACACTGGTGCACAGTGAAATACCTGATTTGTCATCTGACGTTCAACTAACAACATTCTTTCATACGGGACATAATTACTCTCAACAGTTTTCTAAAACTGAATTTATTCAGAGAATTGCTGATGGCGCCATCTCGGATTCCAGTGAATCAAGGAAAGACAACCCCTGCCATATCAAAAGACCGAGTTATCTCTCCCTCCTGCAGAATGGAAAATCTGACTCGATTATGCAAGGAAGGCTTTTTCTTGATACCGACTGAATCGGCTGCCTGGCAATCACTTACTCTAAGGGGCGCAGCACAAAGGCGGGAGAAACAGGTGCTCCTATGGTTAAGGAAAGGTGCTACTTTCTCTTCCTGATTCCTCGTGAAAAATTACATTACGCATTATATTTCCAACAGCGCTGACATGTGCATACGCGCATGCCCATAGCTCAATACAGAACAAAACAGCAGTAGCGACAGCGAAGAGAGAGAGAGAGAGAGAGAGAGAGAGAGAGAGAGAGAGAGAGAGAGAGAGATGATGATGATGATGATGAAACGTTTTTTATTCAGGATAGAGCATTTAGGCATTGCTGCCTATCTTACATGCTGTCCTGCTATTCTACATTAAAGGGTATTGAGAAAAAAATCAAAACAAACAAACAAACAATAAAAATGTTTAAAAAGAAAAGAAAAGTATAAACTATCTAGGGGAAATACAGGAGAGAAAAATACACACGATAAACAAATCAAAACATACGTGGCATGTGCTGATGATACTGGCTGTATGCCAAGTAAGAAATTTACAGTCGTCTCTAATATTGAAAAACATGTATGTAACACATTTCAATATACAGTCGAACACGCTTAAGTCGAATTCGCAGGGGAAATGGATTTTCGTTCGACGTATCCGAAGTTTGACTTATCCGTGACGACGGATAAGGTCGAATTTCGACTCTAGCTTTGAGTTAAGCGAGTTGCACCTCCCCCCCCCCCCCGAATCGGTTTGGAAACTGAAATTTATTTCCCCTGGTCAACATGAGCTTACTGCTGCTGCGTTGGTATAGTTCGCCCCCTTGTGTCATTTGCACCTGCTGTAAATGCACTGCGACCGTCTGAACAACATAGCGATTGCATCAGTACCACAAGGTAACCCCCACCCTAAATCTAAACCTAACCCTACCTAACCCTAAACCGGTCTAAGCAGGCGAACTCTACTAAATGAATGTGGATGCGTTTGAATAGTTTGCCCAGTACGGCCCAGGGGTGCGAACTATACTGAGCCTTACTGCTATGATTTGTTATATTCAATACGTTCGTGCAAGCTGCCATTTCATCGAATCTCCGTAGCTATTTTGTTCACTTTCAGTTCAGAGTATTGGCTTGGTCTTACCATAGTCACACATGCAATGCAGAGGAAGGAGAAAGCCAAGTTTTTCTGATGGCTGTTTCGTTCTGACATGAAAGCTGCCTGGCACCAAACGATGATAAGTTTCCAGCTTATGTTTTCTTCTTCTTTTCTAATTTCACTGACTCTTATTCTGCTTGTAAGATCAGCAGCGTCATCTGTGTGTGTGTGTGTGTGTGTGTGTGTGTGTGTGTGTGTGTGTGTGTGTGTGTGCGTGCGCGCGCGCGCGCGTTCGCAGTCATATGATCGCATGTGCTCAATAAATTCTAGTGCAACGTCATATAAACACACGCAGTCAAATAGCAGAAAGATCCAACTCTAACGGCACCAACCGGCAAACTCTCTCTCTTTCTCTCTCTCTCTCTCACACACACACACACACACACACACACACCAGGAATAACTCGCTGCTTACCCTCCGAATCCGACGGCAAATCACCTTCTTAACACTGGCGACAGAAAACCTCAGAGATCAGGGGCACAGGGTCAGATCTCACGCCTAGCTCTGTTCTTGCACGTGTTTCTCGCCAATTTCGTGTTCTACCACCCAAGATAACCAGCCCTAAGGCCCGCAGAACACGTAACACTGTCAACCTGTACTTGCACGGAAAATGTAAAATCTCCGTGCAAGCCGTGTTTTGACGCTGATGCATCAGAAGGACAAAAAGAAATTCCCGTGCCAGCGACTGGTACGACTTATCCGAGGCTAAAATTGCAGATTTCGTTTGACATAACCGAGTTTTGACTTATCCGTGTTTGAGTACTCGTTCGACTTATCCGTGGAAAATTTAGTCATACAAAGAGCAAGTTTGACCGGGAAATTTTTTTTGCTTCGACGTATCCGAAGTTCGACTTAAGCGTGTTTGACTTAAGCGTATGGGTCTGTATATCGTCAGATAAGCGTATCGTGTAGAATTTGTTTGAAGTTTATGAATTTGGAAACGTTTTGGATACTCAGTGGTAAAGAGAGAGAGAGAGAGAGAGAGAGAGAGAGAGAGAGAGAGAGAGTATGTGTGTGTGTGTGTGTGTGAGAGAGAGAGAGAGATTCAGACTCAGATCCTTTATTGTGCAGGCATTATTGCCCTTTGCAGAAAGGGAGGGGGGGGGCGGTGGAAAAGGGGGGGGGGGGGCATTACAAGGCCAAGCAGAAATACACATACAAACTGAGATATCGAAGTCCGTGAAAAACAACAATAACTATGAGTGTGAAACACGTTTCCGGAAAAACAGACAACACAACGGGTGTGTAACTGACAGCTGCAGTAGTTCACTATTGTTCTGGATTTGTCGTGTGTGTGTGTGTGTGTGTGTGTGTGTGTGTGTGTGTGTGTGTGTGTGTGTGTGTGTGTGTGTGTGAGAGAGAGAGAGAGAGAGAGAGAGAGAGAGAGAGAGAGAGAGAGGGTGGGGGGTGGGACCGGTGGGGTGGTTGTGTTTGGGGGTTTAACGTCCTTTTCCACCACATACGGGTGATATCAAAGACGGGGCAACGATGAAAAAGCCAGCACAAATATTTGGCCCCAGCCGGGATACGAACTCACGACCCGAGGATTACAAGTCCAACGCTCTACCATTCGACCACCCCGGCTCTCCAGAGAGAGAGAGAGAGAGAGAGAGAGAGAGAGAGAGAGAGAGAGAATGACAATCCTTTATTTTCCAACGGTAGAAGATTTTGGCCAAAGGGCCAGTTTGCAACCTTGCCGTTGCTAGACTACAATACAAGAGTAAAAGTAAGCTTAGGATTATACACATTACAGACACTTAAAACTGAGATACAAGAAGGCAGAGAATAAGCATGATTGCTAAAATAGATGGCAAAGATAACCAAGAAAACAGAAATGATTAACGTTAATGCAAACTAACATGATGATGTAAATATGTACATGTTTACATAAGAGAGAGAGAGAGAGAGAGAGAGAGAGAGAGAGAGAGAGAGAGAGAGAGAGAGAGAGAGAGAGAGAGAGCCGCAGGAAAAACAACAACAACAACATCAACAACAACAACAAAACTAAGGGTAAACTTGGGAAGAATCGTCCTTGAAGCTTTTCAACCGACCCGGCATTCCGCAATTCTGTTTTACTCCCACCTCCCCCTGCACTCTATCCTGTAATCATGCTTCCCATTAACTTGTGATAGCAATGGCGTGTACATCTGGTCTTTGATTAGCGATGGGGAAAACGGTTCCTGTGTAGCTATAAGCTGAGTGCCTTTTCCTTTCTACTGAATGAAAGGTCTGCCAGGGAGCGTCTGAACCGCACACAAAGTTAACGAAGTTCTTTTTCTTCGTCGTACGCTACATGGTGACGCCTGTAGCTCTGATGAATTTCATAGTCCTCTGATGAATGTCATAGTCCTCTGATGAATGTTATAGTCCTCTGGTGAATGTTATATTCCTCTGATGAATGTTATAGTCCTCTACAGGATTTCTTCAACAACAACAACAACAACAACAACAACAACAACAACAACAACGATAACAAAGGAACCAAAACGAACCCAACCCAAACAAAACAAAACAAAACAAAACAAAACAAAAAACAAAACAACTCTACGGACGAAGGAAATAATAACAGTTACAGCACTTAAAACTATTTTCATCATCCTAATTATATTGATTCGCCCACAAAACGTGAACGAAATGAAAGGAAACGAGAACAAACACAAAATCGTTGGTGCTCCTCAAGTCAAGTCCACATCTAACAATAAACCTCACCTCCTCTCCCTTGGTGTTGACCTGGTGGTTGAGTAGAAGTTCCACGGCCTCCACGTTCTCCTCGTTGATGGCGTGCAGTAGGGCGTCCCCGATCTCCACGCTGTTGGACAGCAGCATCTCGATCATCTCGATGTTCTCATTCTCGATGGCGATCAACAGCGCCGTCCGGCCCAGGGGGTCCACGCAGTTGATGTTGATGTTGTTGTGGTGGGCCTGGCCCAGCATCTGGCGGGTGGAGGGGATGTCCCCCCTCTCCACCGCCAGCAGGAACTGCTTCTCCTCATTGGTGAGGTCTACTTCCTTGCGGATGATGCCCATGCCGAGGGAGTCGAGGTTCTCCTCCACGCCCAGGTCGTCGAAGAGGCGCTGAGGGTTCAGGAGCGACTCCTTGTAGACGCGGTACACTTTGTCCATGACTGACGCTGACGCTCCCCCGAGCTACACCTGATGACACACAAGAGAAGATGGTGTTTTTGAAGAACTTTGAAACTGACTGGAAAGCATAGTTAACTGTAACACTGAGGGGGAGTCAGGGGAAAATTTTTTTTGGAATTTTTTTTATTGGGGGAATTTTTATATTTGTCATTGGGGGAGAGTTTTTTGTTATTGCAGATTTACTTTTTTAAAATCTCGTATCACACATATAACAAAAACGGAGATATACCCTCCTAAACTTGACATACACACATACATGTATGGTGTGTAATATCCCCCACATCTCGACTAAAACACAAGGGGTAATTGCTTCAGTGCCAGGTCGCCATATAGCTTCCTGTTCCTCCGAGAGATTGAGGGCTGCCGAGAAAGGCTGTAAAAATGATTTTAGAGTCGAGGGACTAAAGTGGGAGACCAGCGGTCTCTAAATCACAAGATGTTCAATGGAATGCCAATCTTTCCCCTTGTGTCCACGTCTATTAAATCACCATAGCAATAGACAACACACGATTAAGACCCAAACCAATCGGCCTGCAAAATGTCTACGACACTAGTTTTAGCAGCGCGATTCAAGCAGAAGGTATCCAGTGAGGACAGTTGTGTGTGTGTGTGTGTGTGTGTGTGTGTGTGTGTGTGTGTGTGTGTGTGTGAGAGAGAGAGAGAGAGAGAGAGAGAGAGAGAGAGAGAGAGAGAGAGGGATTTTGGCTTAACGCCGCACAAACAAGAAAGACTAATTCGTAGCTAAGTGTGCCTGCACTACGTGAAAAAAACAACAATCCAAAACAAGAAAAATGATGCAAACTGGTTTAGGGGGCAGCAGCAGAGAGAGAGAGAGAGAGAGAGAGAGAGAGAGAGAGGTTTTCAAAGCTACAGAGAACAAGAAATGAGCAGTTACTATAAAAGCAGCGACTCCAAATTAACACCCAAGCCGACTTTACCCCAAATATTTACAAGACCCCAGGAAAGACGTGTCTATCCTGCAACGTCGCAGAACACAGAACAAAAACCGCAGAACATCAAAATTCTATCATTCCTAATCACCAGACAAACCGGAGTTAACGACACACGCAAACACAGACAGTAAACACGAAAAGCCTTCTTGGAGTACACAATCAGTGGTCGTGTATACTATGACTTGTCCCTAGATACTGGTAGAAAGAGGATTCTGTTCACACAGAAGAAGCGACAGCAAATTACAAGTAAATTAGTCAGGAAGGGTGTAACATGGCGTCGTCTGGGGCGTCTAGACGGTTCTACCGTTCGCCGGAAGCGAGACTTTTTGTTCTTCCTGACTTCTGCCGCCAGCCAATCCACTACCTACACGTGCACAGGGCGGCTGAAGGAAGAGCCAATCAGATTGCAAGGCGACGGGGTATTCCAAGAGTTAGTTCACATTTGTGTCCGGTGCCACTGATAATTATGTAATGTACATAATAATGATTATATGTGAATAGTTGCTTTCATAACAGTTTAAGCGACAGTTGAAGAGTAGGACGCCACAGAAAGGGCGATACAAGTATAACTGCAAGTGTCAGGTTTCCATCTGTACCTCCTTGGTCGTCCCCAGGGACAGTCAAAACAGGCACCTCCCCTCTCCAATCCACCCCCTTCCCACACATTACCCTAAGCCCCTACAATCCCAGTGGCTGTTGTTCTTGTTTTGTTCGTGGTCAACAGGTCAGCCCGTAGTTCCAGTTAGCAGATGACACTCAGGACACCTCCCCTCTTCCATCCACCCCCCTCCCCACGTAACGCCCCAAGTCCCTACAACTCCAATCGCTGTCGTTCTTGTTTTGTTCGTGGTCATCAGGTCAGCTCGTGGTTCCAGTGGGCAGACGACAGTCAGAACACCTCCCCTCCAGCCCCCCTCCCTACATAACATCCCAAGCTCTTGCAATCCCAATCGCTGTCGTTCTTGTTTTGTTCGTGGTCATCAGGTCAGCTCGCAGTTCCAGTGAGCAGACGACACTCAGAACACCTCCCCTCTTCCATCCATCCCTCCTTCCCCACATAACACCCCAAGCTCCTACAACCCCAATCGCTGTCGTTCTTGTTTTGTTCGTGGTCAACAGGTCAGCCCATAGTTCCAGTGAGCAGCTGACAATCAGACCACCTCAGGCTCTGCGCAGTAGATTACAGCGTTGTGTGTCTTCCCCGGTAAACTGAACCGGCAACCTGACGTCGCTAATCTTTCTCTGGCAGACCATGGCTTGATGAGTTATTGGCGTGCAGTTGGAGAGAGAGTGTGGCTGGGGGCACCGTCAAGTCCATGCGGAAACGGGCTTCTATTTGCTCAGTTCTCATATTCATTGGAGTTGGGATTTCTTTTTCTGGTGTGTAATTCGTTCGGAAATCATTGATTGGTAGTTGATAGAGATGCTTGACAGCGCGAGGACCGGCCAGCAAAGCAGTGGTTGGGAAGCTGTCAACTCTCTCTCTCTCTCTTTCTCTCTAAGTTGTTGTTTTTTTACATCTCTTGAGTAGTATTAGCAATGGCAAGGTTGAAAATTGGTCTGACGACAAACACCTTTTTTTACCGTTGTAAAATAAAGATTCGATCGTTCGTTCGTTCGTTCGTTCTCTCTTTCTGTCTGTCTGTCGCTGTCTGTCTGTCTGCCTGCCTGCCTGTCTGTCTCACGTTTTCTCTTGTACTGTAGTTTAGCAACGACAAGGTTACAAAGTGGTCTTTTGGCCAAAACCTTCTACCGTTGAAAAATATACGATTGTCATTGTCATTTGTCATTCTGCCTTCCTCTGTCTGCCTGTCTGTCTGCATGTCTGTCTGCATGTCTGTCTGCCTGCCTGTCTGTCTACCTCTCTGTGTCTATGTGCAAGTGTTCAGGGAATTGTAAGACGTAAGTTGGCAGCGCCAAGTTCATTTCAGAAAATGTCACCGTATGCATATTCTATGTGTCCACGACAGACGAGGGTGAATCCACGTATAAATACTTGCAAAAATGTGCATTCAAAGCATAATTCAATTGCCAAGTGCTATTTCCTCCCTACATATTTCCGTTATGGGACGCGCTGGAGACAGAGAGAAATAACGGCAGCATACGTAAACAAACTCTGCGCTGATAAACGTTTCATGAAGCAAAACCGTTTTGCTTTTTTTTTTTTTCCTTAGGGAAATACAATATGAGTATTACCCCAGTCTTCTCTGGACAGTCTCTGTTACCGTGACACAATCCTTTACTTCAAACCAGAATTTTTTTTTTAAAGTTGCGCAACTAAACGTATTCTAAATCTGTTTCTGACAGCATCCATTTAATATTGTAATCGGATTTCATGCGCTGTCATTCACGAGCTTTTTGCAATGCACTTTTGAGGAATTTGTTCCAGAGAAAGTGCACGTGGCTGCAGGCATTCGTGAAATTTAGATGCAACAACGAATTGCGTTTCGTTCCGTTTTGTTCAATTCTCGTGCTTGTAAGTGCTTTGCTTTTTTGGTTTGCCGGCCAAGACGATTACACTGGTCATAGTAATATTGTTCTCCTTGTAATAGCTAATTATTGCAAAACTTGAACGAAACGAATCAAAACGAGAACGAAATCAATTTCATTTTAGAGCGCCCCGTTCTCGGGACGCTGGGCTTCAGTTTAAATTCAAATTCAAAAATACTTTATTGTCTGTTCTAAAAAAAAAGTTTAAAACAGAAATTTGTCTTCAGACACATGCATTCGCTCCGCTCCTTATGCCATGATCATAATATAAAATAAGTCACACACACACACACACACACACACACACACACACACACACACACACACACACACACAAACACACACACACAAAATACAAAATAAAAGAGAGACTAAAAACGAGATGAGTAATTGAGATAAACTATCGTTTGCACCACAGTTTTACACAGTGTTACGATGGGTTAATAAGCACCGCTGTTGTATCCTTTGCTAAACAACAGCAAGACAAACACAGCTACACAGCTTAAACGAGTCGAATAGAATCTAAACGAAACGAAACACAGTTCGTTGGTGCTTCTAAACATCACTATTAGTGCGTATTTCTTCGCGAAGA
>JACVVK020000500.1:0-35000 GCA_018292915.2 Batillaria attramentaria
CGTCTCACTGTAACAGACGATGGCGTCAAACTGTAACAGTCACAATAAACACAACGATGTGCATTTTCCATCCATGTTGGCTTTAGTTTTTGTTACGTAGAAGTAAGAAGCACCAGCGTCTCACGCTCTCGTTTACATGTGGGAACGGGCCAATGTTTGTTTGGTTCGTTGGTTGGTTGGTTGGCTCTGTGTGTGTGTGTGTGTGTGTGTGTGTGTGTGTGTGTGTGTGTGTGTGTGTGTGTGTGTGTGTGTGTGTGTGTGTGTTGTTCTTGTTGTTGTTGTTTCACCTCTGACACAATGGACGAATTTCGAGGCCTGTCATAATGCATGCCAAATACACAAGGATACTCTGTAATGACGACATCAGTGGTAGAATTGTGAGTAACGGTGATAGTGCACTCTCCGTAGTGCACACTGGTTGCGTTAAGCCAGACATCCTGGGATACCAGCATGGAGATATCACTGTAGTTTGTAGGGGGTGCACATCGATGGGTGACGTCTTGTCCTGAACAACGAAATCGAAACAAAGAATCGAAAGAACATCATCTACATCAGCGTGTGTATTGCTGCACTGGCGTGTTGTGAGAACGCCTGTCAAGAGTTCATTCAAAATCTTCAGGCGTCACATTATCGATAACTCTTGAAGGAACTCTTCCGGCCTACCCTTCAAACTCCCTTACAGTCCACCAAACAGCATGCACTCTTCGTTCTTCTCCTGAAAAACTGTTGAAAGTTCCTCGTCGAAACCTCAAAACAGTTGGCGAGGGCGCGTTTAGCTTTGCTGCTCCGTCACTCTGGAACCCACTACCTGTCGGTCTGAGAGACCAGTCGGACATAGATCGTTTCAAGTCTGACTTGAAAACGCATCTGTTCTGGATGGCTTTCGACTAGGTCCGCTTACCTCCTGGTTCAGCTACTGTGTATGAGTTGGTGGTATGAGTGCTGGAGTACACGCACTGAGTCACTTAGTGAGAATGTTGCGCTATATAAGTACAATTCATTATTATTATTCCTTGCCCCAAATGTTTGGAACTCGCTGCCGGTCAAAATTCGTGACCTTCCCACACTGTCCCAGTTCAAATCGAACCTGAAAACGCATCTCTCCCGTCCGGACCTTCACACATAAGTAGTCTGTCATTGTTTCAGTGCCTTTGGCTGCAATTGTATACCTGCATCAGGCCGGTGTGTGTGTGTGTGTGTGTGTGTGTGTGTGTGTGTGTGTGTGTGTGTGTGTGTGTGTGTGTGTGTGTGTGTGTAGCGCTATGAGTTGCTTTCCTGTGAGATTAAGCGCTAGATTATTATTATTATTATTATTATTATAACCCGGAATCGGATCGGAAACGCAGCTCCATCGCCTTCAACAGGTACAGATTGTGGCCGCAAGAATTGCCGCCTGGCCTACAAAGGTTCTTGTCTACAATAATTATTGATTGCATTTCTTTTATGTAGAGCTTTGTACCAAAAAGAAAAACAAGGCTGAAGCAAATGCCTTGCTAAAAGAACGTTTACAAAACAGGGTCATCGCCAAATTTAAACAATAAAGAGAAACGGCAACACCAACAGCAACGATGAGAATTTATTTGATTTGTTCCGAAAGCAATTGTAAGTACCTCACGATATACAGAAGATGCGTGCTGTGTGGAATATTTACAAGAAAATGTTTTCATCTAATACCTGACACATCTAATGAGTAAGAGTGGTTTTTGTTGTTGGTGGTGTTTTGTTTGTTTGTTTGTTTGTTTGTTTTTTCTATTATGTCATACAGACATGTAAAACCATGGTTGCTAAGATTTAAAAAAAAAAAATTAAAGTGTTTAAATCTTATGACGGCGAGTCTTATATGAGTCAAACAGACCTGTGAAGACATAGCTGAAGAGTTGATAAGCGTCAGACAGGTAGCCAAAGAAGAAGACCACCATCTGGACCACAGCGAACACGCCGCACGGACCCAGCGCGTGCAGAACAGGGTCTATCTCCACATGGTCGTTCCCCATTATAGGCGAACTATGAAGAGTCGTAAATGTCGTAACACTCAGGAACACTGTTGCATTTAAGGGTAATTTACTTTAAACGCGCATATTGCAAGAGAACTTCACATTTGCCAATAATCCTCTGTGGACAATAATCCTTAGTGGACAATAATCCTTAGTGGACAATAATCCTTAGTGGACAATAATCCTTGGAAGAAATATGTATTTTTTTTACATCTTACCGAAAAGCATCTTACCTAAACCTGAATTTTTATTTTTTTGTAAAAGTAGTAAAAGCACATTACATTTAATGCAAAAAAAGAACATATCGAACAGTAATTGTGAAAATTTTCTTTATTTCTTGAAGTTAGCATGCCTATAAGTGGCGTCCCAAAAATGGGACGCTAGGCACGAGCGGGTAGGGGTTTTCCACACATTACATGAAGACTCCAAGATGAGACAGGGAGGCTTTACGTTCTTGTTTTTAAAGTCATATGAATTAATCTCGAACAAAACACCATATACAAGGCAAAAATAGGGCATTGGATCGAACATGGACGTGTAGGTGGAGACTTTGATGATGAAATTAAGAAAGTGAAACCTAATGCAACGGGTTTACCACAACATCTTCTAACTAGACGGATTAGATCATGTGTAAGATCATGTTATAGCAACAAGTTCATTTAGGAAGAAATCAAATTATTTGCTGACTCTCAATCGACAATGCACCAGTCATTTAACTCTCTCCATGATAAGGTCCCCATGGGCCGGCGGGGGAAATCGGGTGTACCGATTTCTGCGCCAAAACCACTAGGCCGAACAGGATCATCACTGTGCAAGCACCTGTCGCACAGCTGGACAGAACGCTAAAAGCTTCAAAACGCAAATAAGTGGAATGCATACTTAGGGCCCTCTCACACTAGCGTCAAGCGTGCGCGACGCGGCAAGATTTCTGTCGCAGGCATCAAGTTTCCCCGCGCGTTCTAGTGTGAGACCCCTTGCTGCGCGTCTCGTCCGCAACGAAAATCTCTGTCGCGGGCCGATAGAAAATGTTCTATTCTTGCGACAATGACGCGCGTAAATTATTGCTATCAGCCAATCAGAAACGAGTATGAGCCTGGCAGGGGAACTTCATCTTCTTCGGATGATCCGTACGACGCCATCTTGTAAAAACTTTTGCAGCTGTCTACGTCACGCTAGCGTGAGAGCACGATGGCGACGTGGGTAGCGACACGCACGCTCGATGTGCCAAGCGTTGCGCGCGTGGCGTTACGCTGGTGTGAGAGGGCCCTTAAATATATTTTTGATATATATCAGTACTGAACTTGACAGATTGTATCACCAGATAAGTGGAATACGCAGGTGAAATACATTTTTTTGTGGAAAAATTTTGGAATAGCTATGCAACTTCGAAAGCATGTAAGTGGGGGATATGCACTAAACAGCTGGAGAGAAGTAGCCTTTCCAACATCATTTTCTGCGTGTTCTCGTCGAGGAATGTGCTTCGGGATGTTGGAAATGCGAGTTGAAATATAATTTACAGTACATATTTACCCTAGTGACGGTTTCCCGAGGTGACTTTCAAGTGCCTGTACTTCTTTTCAGGTGGGGACCACGGACAGAATTAAAGTAACATATACACAGAGAACGTATACAAAGTATGGAACTTTTGTCCAGTCTGTAATTACGTATCTGTGAATTTGTTCTCGTCGAGCACTGTTCACATTGCAACTGCTTCTGGTGAAACTTAGGAGCCCATTGCTACCCCAAGCTGATGTAAGTACGGCATATTGTCACATTCGAGTGGCATTGTTGTTTGGTATGATTTTGACCTCCGTAATTTGATTTTTTTTATGTATAAGGACGTGATAACCTCAACAATTTGATCCCCATGCGTGGCCTACACGTAGCCACCCACAACTTGAGTAAACTGTTGTATGTATCAGTGTAATCACTTCACGGCTCATATCAGACCTTTTCGCGGTTTTTTTTTCTCGGCTAGAATAATCCATCAATGTTCTTGTTTATTCACAACATCAGTCTTGCATTGAAACTGCTTAAAATTACAGATATTTTGTGTGCAGTAAAGCGTATGTGGCGAATTCATTGAATATGTCACTCGTGTTACAATAGTTTGATTTTTTCCCCTTAAATCAGAAGTAAAATAAACCAACTTGTTTGTGCCAGCTATAGCATCAAAGGAAGATCTAACAATTTATCAGGGGTGTACAACCATCTTTGCACACAGTTTCAAGTTTAGAAAGAAAAAGTGTACTTTTTGTTGTGACTGTACTTTTGTTGGATACTTTCAATATGAAAACAGGAATGAAGGAGTCAGAAAACCTTGCTCATTATTTTTGTGCATGTGCAGGGCACTGAATACTTTTAAGCCACACAATGTCTGTTTAAAGAAATAAGAAGAATTCCGGTGGAAAACGAAAACTTCAGTAGTAACACGAGTGACAACAGTAACACGAGTGACAAGCAACAACACGAGTGACGTTTTTATTTTGTAGGTTGAATTCTTCTTGCATTGCAAAGAAAGGAAACGCGTGATCAACGGGTTTGAACAAAATAAAAAGAGTGACTAACACTGAAGTGTCTGCTGGCACTGTCTGTGCAAATCCAAACTACAAAACGAAACGAAAAACTGACACTGAAATATGCCTTGATCTCTTAAGGGGAATGGCAGTAAAATATCCTTTCCTCCCTTACCTCACTGTTTTGTATTTCGATCTCGGCATAATGTCAATCCGGAAACAGAACTGTACTTAACTGTTAATTTCATTGACCTCTTCACTGAAGGTCCAGGCACTACCGGAGGAGGCACGTTCACTGTTGAAATGTGATTGGTGCATTCGGGACGCACCGTGTCCTTTCTTTCATGACCACCAGAGGAGCCTGGCTGACATGTACAGTTTCCTTGCCTAAACGCATGCCCGGAATATATTCTTCAGAATACATACAGAAGGCATTTTTGACTGAATGTTTGCCACCAGTTTCGAGACCTTTTCCCAAGTTGTGTTCATTTAGATAGTACTCTTCATTATATATCCAGACTATTAACACCCGTCTTCAGCATGCTGTTAACAAAATCTCCACCTGGTGTCACAACAATGCTATGGTCCTAAACCCAACAAAGACCGAGAGTATAGTTATTAGTACAAGACAGAAACATCAGCTTGATGCTTTGTCACTCAGTTTGTCCCTTAGTGACAAACCCATCTGCCAGGTCACTGAGCATCGTCTCCTCCGGATAACTATAGATAGCCAGCTTAAATGGCACTCACACTTGAACAACCTTATTCAAAATCAAGACTAGATCTATATGTCCAGCCTGTCTTTCTCGGGGGCAACACTGTGGAATTCATTGCCACATAATATCACAGCAAGGGCAACACTCGCAGGTTTTAAAGAGGATCTCTTCAAGTATTTTCTATCCTCATTGTAAGCACTCGTCACCTAACCTTCTAGCTCCAGACCAATGCATGTACGTTCCCACACTTTAGCCCACAATAGACAAGTGGACAACATGGGGACATTGCCAAACGCCCCGTGTTTGACTTCGTCTTCGTCTTAGTCCTGTTGCAAAGGCTACTGTTGCTGATTTTTGTTTTATCATTGATTGTGTACATAATAGCTTGATTGCCTGTGTATCTCAGGCCTGTACTATCCTTTTGTTCGTTTGTGTGTATATTAATTTTGTTGTTGTTGCTGCTGTTGTTGTTACTTTTGGTTTGCTTTTCCGTGTGCTTAATACTCTTTTGCTTTTGTACTACCATTCTGTCGTATGTAGTTTAGTGTTCAACGGCAAGTTTGAAAAACGGTTATTGTAGTCAAGTCAAAATACTTCATTTATCCCCGTAGGACAATTCATGCGGGCGAGCATAAGACATATAAAAGAAGTTAAGATCACTAAATTCATATGATTGTACTTTCTCTCTCTCTCTCTCTCTCTCTCTCTCTCTCACACACACACACACACACACACACACACACACACACACACACACACACACACACACACACACACACACACACACACACACATATCCCGCACTTGATGACTAACCGGAGAATTATAGGCACGAGGCAACTGATAAAACGCATCACATACAAGTATCACGATGCATCGCAGAAGCGGAAACAGCAGCTTATTAAAATACATCACAGTAATTATGGCATTCAGCGCTTCTCATTGAGAAGTTGGTTGTTGTAACCAACATCTAATACCGTTGTTAAATAAAGCATCAAAGTCAAAGTCTCTCTCTCTCTCTCTCTCTCTCTCTCTCTCTCTCTCTCTCTCTCTCTCTCTCTCTCTCGCTCTCTCTCTCTCTCTCTCTCTCTCTGCTTCAGGTGTTCTCGTGAACGAAAGACACGAAGACACACGGTGTGTGACATATAATGACATGACTCTCATTCTGACAATGTATGCGAGTGTCTTTCAGGTCATGCAAAAGATCTGAATAATGCCCGCACCATTTATGCACGGTCATGAAGTGAATAATTATGATCAGCAACAGCCTCATATCGTATCTCTGGGTCTACTGACCGTCAGTTAAAAGCGCTAGTTCCATGTTTTCTAGCCTTTACAGAAACCACCTTCTGTTTGCAAAAGTTTTGCTTGTTAGTCCGCCTGCACGCTCGAAATCTTGGTAGAGCTCTGAATGCGAGACAGTGCCGTGTGCAGGTTCAGTGAACGGGCTAAAATTCAAATCCTACTCAGCGGTTGGCCGTGCCGCAAGACTAGCTGACTTGATGCTGAGTCACGTGACGCTGGCTCTGTGCCAGTGTGTGAGATGCTGTCACAAGAAAGGTGTCTACATGGTGTCATACGTAACACCAACATTAACGCTCACAGCCACCGGCCTCCGTAGTGCAGTGGTTAGCACGTCGGACCATGGACCGGTAGACCCAGGTTCAAATCCCAGCCGAGGCAAGCGGGATTTTTCCTACCTAGGTCGGCTCCTACCCAGAGCGGGTGTGCTATGGGTCCAGTGGGGAGGCTGTCGCCACACAGCCGAGTCTCACCCACTTCACGGGACGTGCTTGGGGGGGGGGGGGGGGGCTTCCTTATTATGACACATCAGATGAAGTGGATGATTACACGGCCGGCACCACAGGTGCCGTAGTTCCCGGGCCTGGTCAGGGTATTCAAAACAGGAAGCGCGGAATGCGGGCCTGTCGCTAGGTCCATGGCATCATCATACCATCACCCACATTCTCATCATCATGCATCATAGAACTTGTCCCAGCTTCCGATCCCTCTGCGGATTCCACCCGTGACCTGGGAGGAACACCACCATGGCAAAAGAGCTCGAGCAAAACAAAACAAACAAACAAACAAACAAAAAAACTTTAAAAATTGGCCTTTAAACTGTTTCTATCGACCAAGCTTTAGACACTCTCATTACCAAGTGCCAATGAAGCCCTTCATAGCGGCCTAGTTTTACACACGTTCTTACTTTCACAGTCACTAAACTTTTCAACACAGCGTTTGCAAAGTCACGGAGCACTCTGATTTTGGCTGTGAAGGTAAAAGTGAAACAGTGTTTCCTTCAGACTGTAAGGCAGACCGCCTGCTGGGGTAAGTACTTCAAGTGTCACAAACAGCATTCAAAGAGAAAGTATTTGTATGTGTATGTGTCAAGAAAATGTCTCAGTATCATTTAAAGGCGCTAATGCTACCGTGTTTTTTGTTGGTTTTTGTTGTTGTTGTTGTTGTTTTTTTTTGTTTGTTTTTTTTGGGGTTTTTTTTTTTTTTTTTTGCTGCCACAACTCTTTGCCGGCTCCAGTGGTGTTCCTCCCTGTGAATGGGTGGAATCCACGGAGGGCTCGGAAGCTGGGGCAATTTTTATTACGCATGATGATGGAGATGAGGACGATGATAAGATGATGCTATGGCGGTCCGTGTGGTTTGGGACTGCGGGACCGCTTCCTGTCATAAATATCCCGGCATTAACCAGGCCCGTGTAATCATCCACGTCATAAGACGTGTCATACCAAGGGAAGCACCCCCAAAGTCGCACCCGTGAAGTGGGTGAATCTCGGCTGTGTGGCAACAGCCTCCCCATTGGGCCCATAGCACACCCGCTCTGGGAAGGAGCCGACCTAGGTAGGAAAACTCCCGCTTGCCTCGGCTGGGACTCGAACCCGGGTCTCCCGGCCCATAGTCCGGAGTGCTAACCACTACACTACGGGGGCCGGTAATGCTACCGCATTAATGCTCAGTCAATGTTCTGAGCTATTTTCGTGGTATCTATCATCACACCACTTTGACTTCTGGCCAGTGACAGCGTTTGCGCTAAAGCATACTCGATGACGCGGCGACCATACTAAACACTCCAGTAATGTAACAAAAGTCGTAAAATTGGAATGAAAGACCGCCCGTGCAAAGTGTAAACAACACAATTAATAAGTAGTAGTAGTACTTAGGGGCAGTCTGAGGTCTAGTGGTCAAGAGACTTGTCACCAATGCGAGAGGTCAGGGGTTTGAGTCCCACTCGGGGCAAAGAATTTTTCCTTCTCGTATGTGGCACCGTTCATTCGGGCCGATCGTCGGGGGTTCTCTCCGGGTGCTCCGGCTTCCTCCCCCTCTGCTTTGGAAATGTTCAGCCCACCATTACTTTGAAAAATAATTGCAATTCTAAATTCCGAAATTAAATAGCTGAGCTGACCCTTCGCACCACATGATTGTAACCTGTTTATGTCCGGTGTGTGAGAGAATGCGTGTGACTCACGTGAGCGTGCGTGTTGGGTTCAGATCGCGGCGCTTTGGGCCGATTCATGAAATTGGATAAAGCGCCTATATACTACTGCTACTACTACTACTACTACTACTACTACTTATTCTTATTATTATTTGGGTAAAGGCAAACCTGGTGACTGAACAACGTTTGAACCGTCCTTTGCCGGTGTTCTTCTGAAAAGGTGACTTGTGAAGATGGGCGAGCTGAATACAGAGATCGACAGTGTGTTACATGCGCTGGGTCCTTGCAGTCTCTTCCCAGTGCTCCAGTGCTTTCTCTATTTCCTCACGTACATTTGGGACGCCTACCAGCTGTTTGTCTACGTGTTTATAAGTAAGCAACACATGCACACGATGCTTGTTGAACATCATGTTTGTCGAGCCAGTTACGACAATGTCAGCACAGAGAGCGAGCGAGCGAGCCAGCGAACGAGAGAGAGAGAGGGGGGTGGGGGAGGGGGGGGGGCGTGGGGGAAGAACGAACGAACGAACGAAACTTTATTTTACAAGGATAAAAGAATAGGTGTGCAGACCTTTTTCTAGATCCTGTCCTTGCTAAACTACATACACTAAACTTGGAAAACTGCAGCTAATTCTTAAAACACGCGCGCGCGCGCACACACACACACACACACACACACACACACACACACACACACACACACACACACACACACACACACACACACACACACACACACACACACACACACACACACACTGACGGAGCGCCCCGCGCTTGCGCGCTTTAACTACATTTGGCGTACATTACAGTGTAAATGCTTACGTAAACAGTAAAAATGTTATCATTTTCAACGCGAGAAATACACATAAAAGAAGAAATGAGCTAAGGACAGTGGTTATTCCTGTCATCGTGCAGTGCGTTGTTAACAGCTGGAGCATGTCAACAAATGAAACCATTTAAACCCTGTGACAGCTGACGTTCGCTTGTGTGTCAACTCATGAAACCACTCATGGAAGACTGCCTTTGTTTGATGTTCTTATGAAACATCAAACATCGACGGATGGCATGTTATTTCAGAAAAGTATCCCCTCGACTTCAAAGGCTGCATTTGTTATTTGATCAAAACTGTATCAGCCTGTTTCAACGCCTCCCAAAACATGTGTGCGTGCGTGCGTGCGTGCGTGCGTGCGTGCGTGAGTGCGTGCGTGCGTGCGTGCGTGCGCGCGCGCGCGTGTGTGTGTGTGTGTGTGTGTGTGTGTGTGTGTGTGTGTGTGTGTGTGTGTGTGTGTGTGTGTGTGTGTGTGTGAAAGAAAGACGGACAGACAGACAGACAGACAGACAGACATAGAGGGATTAGTGAACGGGCATGGACTGGTTTACTTAGTATGCATCTTATGTAAGAGTATATGGCTTGCATATTTTATTTCTGTTTTACTGTGCACCTAGTTTTGCACCATTTTTAAAAACGGCAAACACACAATCAATGAAAACCCCATAAATGCGGTTTGTCACATCAGTGTTCCCTGAAATCCCTGGCTGTTGTAGTCGGTGTTTTCCTGAAATCCCTGGCTCTTGTAATCAGTGTTTTTCTGAAATCCCTGGCTCTTGTTATCAATATTTTTTTTCTGAAATCCCTGGCTCTTGTAATCAGTGTTCTCCTGAAATCCTTGGCTCTTTTAGTCAGTGTTTTCCTGAAATCCCTGGACATTTTGGGAATTTCCTGAAATCCCCAAGTGAAACAGTGATCTCATATAATGTATTACTCGTTAACATTTTCAGGGTTTTCAGAAAATCTCTGATGACACAGATTCACTGTAACATGCCCATACATACCCATATGGACCATCCCTTCAGCCTTAAATCTTCGTAACTGGACTTTTCCCCCTTCCATTCAATGTGCATACTGTTAAATTTTAAACTCGATTTGACGATTGTTTTCGTTGTAAAAAAGAAAGTTTTGTTTTCGTTTTTTCTCTCTTCCCTTCTACAGGTCAGGAAGTAACACACAAATGTGCGTCTCCTTCCAACACAAGCGAACCTCTGATACCAGAATTGCACGATGACTCGTTCAACAACACTGCCGTGCATTTCGGGAAGTGCGCCATTACTGTCTCCAGGTCACAGAATACAACTCATTTCTACACGTTTGGCTTCTACAAATGTCAGGCAGCTCACTCCCTTGAAAACAGTATTCAAAACCAAAACAGACAATGGTTTTTTAAAGCAAGACATATCGACAATCTGCACTCCAAAAATGAAGCTTCGAAAGCGTAAATTGGTTAGTCTGTTGATGCAGCGACCGTGCCAACCCCACATGCTGAAATAGCTGAGAACTGTGCAATCCGCTGTTCATGCCATGCACATGCCCATGGATACGGCTAAAGACAGGTCACCCCCTAAAATCAAGTCAGCCATTTATCAACACATCAGACATGTCTCTTTTCATCCCCCCCCCTCCCGCCTCCCCCCATATTGGGATCAAGTGCACTTTTCACAACTGTAAAAAAAATTTTTTTTAAACTCACAGAAAACAAGGGAAATTCAGTTTAATAATACTGGTCCTCTCACTCCCTAACCTGCCTCATTTGAATTATGCTCTGTGACCTCCAGAAACGTGAGCGGTGACGTCACCTCTACTGAATACCCGTGCGTGTACGGAATGCACTACGAGCTACCTAAGGATTTTTCCGTTGTGTCACAGGTGAGAGGAGCAAGACAGAATGTATAGAATGTTCTAGGTCAAGGGAAGGGGGGGGGGGGGGGGGAGAGAGAAAGAAAAGTACGTCAGAATTTTTTTTTCATTTAAAAAGAAATGTTGTTTGTTGTTGTTGTTTGTTGGATTTAGGTTTGTTTTTGTTGTTTTGAGGGTTTTGGGTAGCTGTTTTCTTATTTGTTTGTTGTTCTTTGTTCAGTAAAGGTTTGATTTGTTTTATTTTTGACTTTTTTTTGTAGGGATCGGTGTTTGTGTTTGTTTGTTTGTTTGTTTCTTTTTCTGTTTGTTTGTATTGGGGAGGGACGGTTGAGGTGGGGGTCATAAAGGGATTGTTGTCGTTGTCGTTGTTATTTGGGCTGCTGTGGGTGTTGTTGTTGTTGTTGTTGTTGGTGGTGGTGGTGGTGGTGGTGGTGGTGGTGGTGGTGGTGGTGGTGGTGGTGGTGGTTTGTTTGTATTTGTTTTGCTTTGTTTTTTGTTTGTTTGTTTGTTGTTGTTGTTGATGTTTTGTTGGGATGTTGGCTTTGATGTTGTTGTTGTGTTTTTGTTTTGTTTTGTTGTTGTTTTGTGGTAGTGCACGCCGCAGTGTCCAAATGGAGAAGGGGAGCAGGGATGTCTTGAGATCGAATCCCGATTGGGCCGATATAAGGACGTTAAACTCCCAAACACCCACCCCATTCACCCTAAGGTCAACTCACATCCAGGTTAATACTCTCTCTCTCTCTCTCTCTCTCTCTGCAGTATGACTTGGTGTGTGAGCGTGCCCCGCTGGCCGAGCTTACACAGACGCTTCTGTCCCTTGGCTCTGGCATGGGAGCCGCGACCCTGGCAGGATTGTCAGACAGGTTCGGGCGTCGGCGAAGCGTCATCATCTGCCTCCTCCTGTCAGTGCCAGTCAGTCTGGCCGCCGGTCTGGCTCCAAACTACGCTCTCCACGCCGCCATGAAGTTCTGTCTTGGATTTCTAATGCCGGTGATCATGAGTGTTCTTGACTTTATAGTGGCTGTTGCTACCATTCCTAGGGTTAAACTCCCAAACACCCACCCACCCTTCCACTAGGGTTTACGTTGAGACGCTTCTCTGTTAGAACACTTGCTCGTGTGACTGCATCTGTGCGTTTGAATAGTCTATACCAGAGATTGGTGGAGCTCCGAATGCAACACAAAGACGTTTGCTGGCCGCGCAAAGAAGCTGTTTGTAAACGGTGACCGCCATGTTTCTCTTGTCGGCTGCTCGAACTCAGTGAGCTTTAAGTTCAAGTTCAAGGTCTATCCCAGAAACACAAAATGTGGGGTACATGGAAAATATCACACACTGCCAGAACAGAAATTTCAGTTACTACTATCAACGTTATGGTACACACATTGGTAATATCACACACACACACACACACACACACACACACACACACACACACACACACACACACACACACACACACACAACAACAACAACAACAACAACAACAACAACAACAACAACCCGTCGAGTGTAGTCACCACACTGTCGCCAGTTGCTGCGCTTTGGCTTTGATCAGCCGAACGCAAGCCTGTCTACACATGTAGCAGATTTCTTAGCGGGATGATACTGCATGGACACCACAGTTAGCGTTTCAGTTGTACCTATAAAAAATATTTCGATTCTCAATAAGGAACCAAAATTTAATATTCAAATATTCATACTAGCGTTTGTCTCAATATTCTTCTTCCCATAGTATCCTTGCTTTTTCTTGGCGAAAAACAACAACAACAAAAAACAAAGTAAGCAACCTACTTTTTATACCAAATATGTAATCTGCCCACACTGTCCCAGTTCACATCACACCCTAAGACTCAGCTTTGCCATGCGGCCTTTGGCGTATCAGTTACAGGTTGTGCGAGTGTGTGTGTTAGTGTGCGTGCGTGCGTGCGTGCGTGCGTGCGTGCGTGTGTGTGTGTGTGTGTGTGTGTGTGTGTGTGTGTGTGTGTGTGTGTGTGTGTGTGTGTGTGTGTGTGACAGACAGACAGACAGACAGACAGACAGACAAAGAGAAAGAGAGAGAGAGACAGAGACACACAGAGAGAGAGAGAGAGAGAGAGAGAGAGAGAGAGAGAGAGAGAGAGAGTCTTATCTGGAGGGCCTGCCTCTTAAAAATCCTATTCATTGTTTATTACTGTTCATACAGGGCATAGGTGTTACGGCGTTTACGGCGGGGATAGAGCTCTTTCCGTCGTCACATCGTCCCTTGGCGAGTGGGCTCGTGAGCGGACTGTGGTGGAATTTCTGTCTCAGCAGTGTGGCCCCTTTTGCTTACGCTCTGAGGTTCAAATCCTGGCAGACACTCCAGTTGGCTACGCTGGGATGGGCTGCTCTTGGAATCTTTATGATTGTGTAAGTATAGAGACTATGTGCCACTGCTGGGTTGCTTTGTTTGTTTTTCGTGTTTATACGTTTCTTTGTTTTGTTTGCTGCTTTTTGTTTTCCTCTGTTTTGTCTTGTTTTTGTTTTAGTCTTGCTCAGTGTTGCTGGTTGTTTTGTTTGTTTGTTTGTTCGTTTTTTATTTGTTGTTGTTGCTATTTGCGGTTTTTTGTTTGTTGTTGTTGTCTGCGGTGTTTTTTGTTTTGTTTTGGTTTGTTTTGTTTTGTTTTGTTTTGTTTTGTTGTTGTTGTGTTTGTTTGGTTGGTTGGTTTGTTTGTTTTTGTTTTGTTTTTTTTGGTTTTTTTTTTTGGGGGGGGGGGATAATTTTGTTGTTGTTTTTGCTGTCGCTGTTTTGCTGTTTTTCTTTAGTTGTTGTTGTTTTGTATGCTTTTTTTTTTTTTTTTTTTGCTTTTTTTTCTTTGGGGGATGGGGGTGAGGGGGTATGTTGAATATTTTTTTGGGGGGAGGGGGGGTGGGGGAGGGAGTGGTGGGGTGCGGGTCTGTGGTTTAGGCCTTCCATTTAAATGTAAAGGAAGATATGGAAATAAGATTTTCAGAGTGTTTTCTTCAACAATCATATCTCTTGTATCGATTCCTAGAGCGATAATAGACTCCATAAACTTTATGCCTGAACTGAGAGAGATTCTGAAGGTTACTACTTGAACACTAGGGTCAGACTTCCGAAAACCTGTAAAGAACACTCAGCCCTGTACACAAGTAAACTGTAGGAGAGGACTGTTCAACACAAACGAAAAGACAAACTGTAAGATTTCAGTGGAAATTTCTCTGTATTTGTCTGTGTTGGATTTTTTCAAAAGTTCATTTAAAAGTTAATTTTCTTAGGTATACAGATTTTTTGTCATTCTGTATATCAAAGATTGATGGACAGAAATTCAGACAAAGGTCAATTCATTTGCTGTATTTTAATGTTACCTAATGTTTGTTGTTGGGTTTTTGTTGTCGTTGTCGTTGTTGTTGTTGTTGTTGTTGTTTTGCCTGTGCGCTTTCTCTTAGAGTGTATTTGTACAAGTGTGTGTGTGTGTGTGTGTGTGTGTGTGTGTGTGTGTGTGTGTGTGTGTGTGTGTGTGTGTGTGTGTGTGTGTGTGTGTGTGTGTGTGTGTGTGTGTGTGTGTGTGTGTGTGTGTGTGTGTGTGTGTGTGTGTGTGTGTGTGTGTGTACGCGCGCGCGTGCTTGTCTATACTTGTCTTCGTTCATACTTCGATCATAAAAGGTTAATTTTGGAGAAACAAAATAAACATCGTTTCGAATCACAGTTTTCCTGGACTGATTTCATTTTCAAACATAATTTTAAGGTCCATTCTATTTCCCTAACTGTATTTACTGACACACACTTTTGTGCTCAGAATCGTATCCCTGACCACTTTTACCCAATGGTTTTTTGCTGCTGGGTTCCTACCTGGATAGTGTGTTTACAAGCGTTTATGTTAAGTCGTTTCTCTACAGAGAAACAGTTTTATAGGATGGGGCTGATTTCGATGCGCGCAGCAGCAAGTTTCAGTGTTAACAAAACAAGACTGTGACGTTTCTCCAGACAATACATACTTTCACGCACACACTGACGTACCGAAATCTGCGTTATAGACACCTTACGTGCACTGTTGGTGCTGCGTTCTTTTCTTGCGGGAGTTGATTCTTCAACAGGTTTCTCTCAGAACCACTGCGCTGGCTGGTAGCAAACAATAAAATAGAAGAGGCCCTGCGAGTGGTGAAGAAAGCTGCCAGATGGAATCGGATGAACCCTCAACCTGTTCTGGACATTTTCGACGATTTGCGGTCTCGTGGACACACCTCTAAGCTGCAAAACGGCGTGGACAAAACAACAGATTCAGCAGAGTCGGCAAAAAATTCAGTCAAAGCAGACGTGCTTGGAACGCACCCTGCCACTAACAACGAAGCAAACCCGCCGCTTAAAACAGATCATGCCTGGAAGCCGTCTTCTACAGAGGTCCACGCCAAAGCTGAGGAGGAGCTGGGGTATAAACATCTGATCATCCACAGACGTCTGCGAACTAACACATTGGTTTCCTTCTTCATTTGGTGAGTACACAACACCACCAACACAAACCCAGCAACAAGAAGAGAGACGACGACGATGAAGACGACAATGACAGCAACAACAACAACAACGATCTCAACGACAACGACAACAACAACAACAGAAATGACAACAATGCAGTAATACAACGACAACAATAACAAGCAAACAGACTGCCTTAAAGCGTACTCGTCTTATGAGACCTTCCCTGGTTTTGAGACTTTTCAGCCCACACAACTATAGGCAATTTTATGGGGTATTGATATATTGTACAGGCCCTAACGAAGAAGACAGTTTCGCTGCGGAGATGATAATAATTGATAACACACTCTAAAAATAGTAAAATAAAGCATGCGTCGGTGTTGCGCAAGTGACTGCCATACATACCACTGCCACTTATTCATTGGTGATTATGTTCAAACGCTTCAACAGGTGAGTCGACTGGCCGTTCTGAATTTATTAAATACTGTTTCAGCTATGATATTTATCTCTTCAAAGCCCATGGACAAATCGCGTGTTTGCTTGAAATGTTCAGATCACCAGCAGCCACTTCAAGCCACTATATTATGCAATTTGCGGCGGTCTCGGGCCTAGCGGGGAAGACACACGCCTTGTGTAATAGTGGCTCTTGAAGTAATAATAAAAATAATAATAATTTATTTATATAGCGCTTAATCTACATGGAAGGTAATTCGAAGCGCTTAGAGTACAGGTCAAGAGACAGATAGACGTGAAGGTTCAGGGCCAGGGCAACTGCATGTATGGAACTTAAAGTGTCCCTGAACACCCATTTCACTCACCCAAACTGTATAAGTTTTCTATAATACATTGTTAGAAGAGCCTAAATGCATACGCGCTGCAGTATTTGGCGGCGCAGAAAACGTTTTATCGGGTTTCAAACACCAGTACATCGGTACCGCGTGGGCGCAGGCCTCGAAAAACCAGCATCGCTTACGCGCCCCTCGCGTGACGTCATCAGGGCATCGGCCGCGCAGCGTTGCGAGAACAAAGGGCGATCGCGATGCGTGCAGCCAAGCGTGCCGCGTGCTAGTAGCTAAACACTTGAAAGAGCTCCGTGATAACAGACCAAAAGTAGCATCGTTTCATTGCAATGGGAAAGATTTGCGCCGTGTTCGGTTATGCCGCAAATTCTGCAGGGAAAAGTGGTGTTAACACTTTCGCTTTCCCGCGGCAGAGACACTGACCGGAGAGAAGACGAGCGTGGATCAATTTTGTCAAAACTACCCGAAAGAATGTTGGCTGAACCAAATCATAAACAAGCATCAGGGCTACAACCGCCTCTTTCCGGCCAAGATATTTGCATGGGCAGTTGGAGGAGGATGACAGAACTGAACCAAATCATAAACAAGCATCAGGGCTACAACCACCTCATGGGCAGCTGGAGGAGGATGGCAGAACTAAGGACTGGTTCACAGCAGGCTAGTATTTCCAGTCGTGAAAATTGAAATAGAACTTGGAGAGATCCCCAAATGGAAATTTCTAAAGTTTGAGTCATACTACAAGTCACATGAGCTTCACATAATAAATATATGCAAATGTAAAGCTTTCAGTTCTAGATATTCTGCTGTTAGTACTATTGTTGATAATTAGACTTACACAGTGTACAGCATGTACGGTTATTTAAAAACAAAAAACCAACAAAAACCCTTGCTGAGTCATGGAAAGAAGACATTCATTTTTTTTCTACCCGCACTTTTGCAGACTTGGCTGAATTCCTGGCTATGAGCAGCATCCTTGACAACCGCTTTCTCAGAAAAAGCACACCGATGTTGTCCCCACTGCACCAAACATCAGCCCTGGAATCCTTCCACCTCTTAATACTCAGGTTTTGCCCTAAACACACAGCATTTTCCTATTTGCTCACACCCACTGTAAAGCCATATTACACATACTCATGATATCAAGAGTGAAAAAATCAAATACCTCTTTGGAAAATGTGGGTGTGGTCTTTCAACTTTGTGTCCTTCTGAGACAAGAGACACTTTCAAGAGTATGTTTAAATGTGATGTGGTTTCCCAGTCTCCCCCCCCCCCCCCCCAAAAAAAAAAAAAAAAAAAAAAAAAGAGAGAGAGAGAGAGAGGAACTGCATTGTATATTTTGTTTGAATTGTCCTTTCAGTTTACTGTTCCAGACTGGTGAAGGAACTCTTTGCCCAATATTCTGCTGGCCCGGCACTGATATATGAATCAATGCCAGACCGTTTCAAGAAGCCAGATCCACTGTCGGCTTCCCACTATCACCCAACATCTACAGAAGCCATGGCTACCTCTCCCAATAAGTTAGAGACTGAACTGTCACCAGTCATCCTGCTTGCTGTGATTGCCAGGAGTGCATACCTGCATTCCGAATAAATATGTCCCAGCAGATTTGGTGGTTCTCATGGAATTGTGTGTTTTTCATACATGTATAATATTTAACAAATGTAACACTGAAATTCAAAATTTACATAATTCAAAGTTCTTCTCATCTAGTTGGGAAGTGTGGTCAGGATCCTCTCACTCACTCTCATATTATCAATGATGAAGGAATGCATTCATGAGTATGTGTGTGTCATAAATACTGGGTTTAGAATTTGCGACAAATCTAGTTTCCCAGGTAAATTTTCAGTTTTTTGTTGTTGGTTTTTTTTTTGTTTTTTTTTTTACTGCGAAGAAAGATAGCAGTGAGGTAAACAGGCACAATCCACAAATACATGTAGGTCTGCAGCAGTGTACACCACCATTCATGCCCAGTGTGCAAAGCATGCAAATATCTTACTTGAATAAGAAATGTCCCAAACACTAAAGATTTTCAAATCACATTTATTTTGTGTACATTCATCACAAGGTGGGGTACTAAAAACCCTGAAAGTTTTCGCTTTGGAAGGCCTCCCTGATGGCCTTCAGGGCACAGGATGGGACTGGCACCCGAATTGTCCGGCCCAATACTCCATGGCAACATGTATCGATACTTCCTGAAACGAAATAAGAACCTGATACAATTCACACTCAACCACCTGTGGTTCACTTCCAGGATTGAATGAACCATGTGGCATGACAATAACAGTTCATTAATTTCATGATCCGAAGATTTTAAAGAAATGGGCCTTTAAACTAATAATATGGAACGATTTGACACTTGAGCTCCTGAGCCCTTCACTCTAATGATGTTGTTGTGGATGGGTCAATTCATGAATTTGAGAATTATTCTGAAGGGTCATTGTCATTAACTCACTCTTTTTGTGACTTATCCATGGTGCCTTGTTCCTGCTTGTATTGGTAGTAAGCTGTCTCCATGACATCAGGCTGCAGGCAAACATGGAAAAAATCCAAGGAGCTCAGTAATGCAGGCCTCAGTCCCAGTCCCTTGTGACCTGTAATAATAAGGTTTTGTAAACATGCATGTATGTCACAAACTTTTCAGGAATTACATACTACATGGCAGTAAAATATACACCAGGGTGGGGCTAAATGCTTAGCGTGGATAGATTTGCTAAGTGGTTTGATAAGCACAATGTACAGGTTTCCTGACACGTCCCTCAAAAATGATGAAATATTTACTCATAAGTAACACTGTGGCACTGCCTAGTATTGGGAAGTAGATGACATGCACATGCTAATCCTCAAATAAAATAACAAATGCCCCTCCACAACTACCTAAATGCAGTGAATGAAACCAACCCTTACCTAGACCATTCCTTTGGATAGGTCAACCTTGCAGGGAAGCCAGACAGGCCCATAAAACATATTTTATCCAATTCTTAGCACAGTAGTGCCGTACAAAGTAATCTGTATGTTTTATCACTATTACCTCTGAAACTAACACGAGAAACTCTGCACACACCCCCCCCCCCCTCCCGCGCCCATGTCAATATCATATTGAATCTGCCAAATTCTAACGTACGAAACAATTACATTCAATGATTCATCACCTCAACATGACATGTTAGAGTGTACTGATTGTGAGCTCTGAGCACATTAAATCTATATCAATGCAGTGGCACTGTAACATAAAACAACTGCCATGTTGTACTTCTCTTTCTCTGCCTCGTCCCAAATGCGAGGCAATTCGCAAAACTTTTCTCCCTCTATGGTCCATACCCTGCAGTGTAGACAGGCACACCTGTGAACAGAAAGGAATGCAAATCAGGTGGTCTTTACTTTATTACTAAAGTCTTATGCGCTCGTCGCGAGTGATAGCAAAATAGCTCTTGAGATGAGCAGATCGCAGTGGTTGAACATAGTCTAACAGTTTCCACAACTGCCATTTTAGTGAAGACTGATGATACATTCTGAACGAAAGTCGGTCAAAACAACACATGTTCGGAAGAGGGGCGAAAGGGGGGTGAACAGGCTAGGTAAAACGAAACACTGATCGATCCAAAGTACTCACCAGTCGGCCGTTTCGGACAAGGAACCTCCTACAATCGGTTCGTCGCTTTATCCTCAACTGCTTCGAGCGCACGATGTCTTTGTGGCTCGAATTGATACGGCAGAGCGATTCTGCTACTTGCGTCCGCGTCGGCCATTGCTGTGTAACCCTGATGACGTCATCATCAGCTTCAGCTGTTTCCGCCGCGTGCTCAGCCTTTTGCGCGAACCGGGCGCGTGTCGTCTGCTACAGCGGTGCATTAAGGCGGATTAACGGCTTCATGTGCGGGTTTCGAACATGCAAAGAACGGCATTGGACTAAGAAATAGCCAACCTTTCCGCCGTAAAATTTTCAAAATGGGGGTTCAGGGACACTTTAAATTAATAAGGAAATGGAGAAAGACGGAGGGAGGTTAGACGGAGCTTTGAGATGAAAACAGGTAGGTTTTTAGATTTGTTTTGAAGGTTTCGAGGGAGGTTGACTGGCGGAGCGAAAGAGGCAGCGAATTCCAGGCTTTTGGACCAGCGTAGGAGAAGGCTCGAGAGCCAACAGAAGAAAGTTTAGTGCGTGGGATTCTGAATATCAGGGTATCGGATGAAGACCGGAGGGAACGTGTCGGAGTGTAGAGTTCCAACAGGTCAGACAGGTAGGATGGGGCGGAGTTATGGATGCACTTGTAGCAGAGGGTGCAGATCTTGTATTTAATTCTTTGAGTGGCTGGTACTGGTGTGCAGTGGCTTGTTGGTTTTAACAAGTCTTATCATATAGTGGGCAGGGGATGGTTGGGCTCTGAAGAGTTGTGTACGTATTTTGTGTGTTTGTTCTCACAGGTTTACGCACAGCTGGATCTACTTCGCGTTGATGTTAATGTCCTCGACCCTTGCCGGGGGTCTGTACCTCAACTTCTTTCTCAATTGCTTCGTTGAAGCTCTGTCGTGTGTCGTCATTTACCTGATGCTGAGAAGGTCTGTCTGTCTGTCTGCCTGTCTGCCTGTCTGCCTCTCTCTCTCTCTCTCTCTCTCTCTCTCTCTCCTCCTCCTCCTCCTCCTCCCCCCCCCCTCCTTGCTGGTTGCATTTGTCTGCTTCGTAAAGGTTCGATTTATTGTCTATTTGTCTGTTTGTCTCTGCTGTTGCTACTGCTGTTGCTGTTGTTGCTGTTGCTGTTCCTGTTTCTACTGCTGTTGCTCTTTCTGATGCCGTTGCTACTGCTGTTGCTGTTGCTGATTCTGTTGCTACTGCTGTTGCTGTTGCTGATACTGTTGCTACTGCTGTTGCTGTTGCTGTTGCTACTGCTGTTGCTGTTGCTACTGCTGTTGCTGTTTCTGATGCTGTTGCTACTGCTGTAGCTGTTGCTGTTTCTGATGCTGTTGCTGTTGCTGTCGCTACTGCTGTTGCTTTTACCGGCGGGGGCCAAATATTTGTGCTGGCCTTTTTCTCGTTGCCCCGTCTTTGATATCACCCTTACGTGGTGGAAAAGGGCGTTATACTCCAAAACACCCACCCACCCTGCTGTTGTTGCTGCTGCTGCTGTTGCTACTGTTGTTTCCGATGCTGTTGCTGTTGCCACTACTGTTGCTGTTTGTTCGTTTCTACTTCGTTCAAAGAAGGACAGATTTTTTTTTTTTTAAGAGAGTGTGGGGCCTATAGTTTTGCTTTATTTTATTTTTTAAATCTTTTCAAATATTGTTTATTCACTGAAGATAAATTCAGCTCGATCACTCTAAATTTCACCATGCACAGATTTGAAAGGCGAAGAACAATCGGAGTTTTCGTCACCATCGCTGGTCTTGGACTCATTGCAAGCAGTGTGTGTCTTCACTTCGAAGGTGTGTATTTACGGCATGTGCGTTTGTAAGTAAAGTCTTCACACTGTCTGGACGTTCATCTGTTTCCATAGCTGTATCATTTTATGCAAAATGATACTATTGCTGGCTGCAGTTTCTACTGTAGTTTTAATTCCGATGGCTTTTGTTGTTGCGTCGCACTGCGTCGTGTTGCGTTCTGTTTTCTTCCGTTCTGTTCTGTTCTGTTCTGTTTTCTTCTGTTCTGTTCTGTTCTGTTCTGTCATGTCATGTCATGTCATGTCATGTCATGTCATGTCATGCTGTGATGTGTTGCATTGCCGTGTGTTGTGTTGTGTTGTGTTGTGTTGTGTTGTGTTGTGTTGTGTTGTGTTGTGTTGTGTTGTGTTGTGTTGTGTTGTGTTTCGTGTGTTGACTTGTGTCATGTCATGTCATGTTAGGTTAGGTCAGGTTAGGTTGATGTGAATAGATACATAATTACATGTCATGAAAAACAACGAACAACCAGTTGTTGACTGAATGTAAGATTCATTACTGGTTGTCGGTTGTGTTTGAGTTCAATTTGGGAAGAAAATCACATACTAGGATGCACAGTAGGTTTGGCGGGGGGGGGGGGGGGGGGGGGATTGCCAGTTGCCGTGCTTATTTTATGATCTGAAGGAGACTGGAACGGGACGTTTTATTCATCAGACAAACTGAGTCATCTGAAGACTGTCGCTACCGTCTTCGCGCTAACTGGAAAGTTTGGTATTGGCGGTTCCTTCAACACGCTCTTCCTCTACACGCCGGAAATATTTCCAACAAACATCAGGTATTGGCGTGCATCTTTTATGTCGCTTTACTGTCCCCTTAGGAAAAATCGCGTCGCTAGTTGTACAGTGCTCTCTCTCTCTCTCTCTCTCTCTCTCCCTCTCTCTCTCTCTCTCTCTCTCTCTCTCTCTCTCTCTGCATGCATGGGATGTAACTGCTTTCCATTTCTCATTGTAAAGGGACAATAATATTATGTTCTTTAGCTTATTATTTGGATTGACACGTGAGGCGTCGGTGCAATGAAGCAGGACTCAGCAACTGGTAATTTATTTATGAAATTACAGCATCAGTGTCAGCACATTGAGAGGGTGCGCTTCGGGTTTTTTTGTTTTTTTTTTCATTTCCATTGCAAGATTGATGGCACGCACGCACGCACGCACGCACGCACGCACACACACACACACACACACACACACACACACACACACACACTATCCTCTTGTTTATCTTTATCTTTCTCTGTCCTCAACTCAGTTCACTTTCAATTTCCACTTTGCCTGTTCAGTCAACAGCCTTTGAGCTCATCGAAAGCTAAGGGTTAGTCCGACAACTGGGGCGACAGCTCTCTTGACCAGGGTGTCATAAACAGATGCAGATGCTACACATATTATTTTAATGTATATGTTTTGTACTTCAGAATATGGAGACTTGATAAAACCATAATCTGTGATTGTTACGTTTGGACCTACAGACATTTCTGTTTCCTCTCTCTGTGTAGAAATCGAGCACTGGGTATTACTCTGGTGGCGGCAACAATTGGCAGCATGATAGCGCCGTATTCTAGTGCCCTGGTAAGAAGGAGACAGAACTGATTTAAGACATGTAAAGCCGCTCGGTTTTTTTTTTTTTTTTTTAAAGATTTTTAAGCTCACAGATCGTTCTGAGTTGCAAAAGCTGTTTTACATCATACCACTTAGACGCCTGCGCAGTGACAGCATCTCAAAGGATAGCACTGAGCCAGCAGTAGGTGACGCAAATATCAAGGACTGAAGTAAAAGTCAGCCATAGTGCATGCGGCACGGTCAATCGATGAGTAGGAGAGTTTGAATTTTGGCCGGTTGTCACAGCCTGTAACGGCATAGTCTCGCGTTCAGAGCTCTACCAATCACTGAGATTCGAGCGTGTGTGTGTGTGTGTGTGTGTGTGTGTGTGTGTGTGTGTGCGTGCGTGCGTGCGTGCGTGCGTGTGTGTGTGTGTGTGTGTGTGTGTTCAAATAGACGTGCGAACTAAGTGATATGTACAAGTGCTCTTGCTGATAGAATACCATCAGGTAAGGTATGTAATGTATATAGTAGACGTAATCCATGTGTACAAGGTAAACTATGCACGCAAAGTACGTAGTGTACGTAGTATATGTAACTTAGGTCATTGTAAGTAACGGAATGTGCATAATGTATGAATTGTTTGCAACGTATGTAAAGTATGTAATGTAATGTATTGTACGTAATGTTGTCCGTTATGTCATCATATACCAAAAAGATGAATTTTTTTTTTAAATTGGACCTTGCTTGCGCAGTCACAATCGAAACTGTTCCAAAGCTTCAGTGAAGCTTTGTGAACATGCAACGTGGTCGCCGCATCACAAGTACGCTTCTGCTGGCTCAGTACCAGTATTACAGATGCTGTCACTGTTCAGGTATCGAAGATAGATACCACGAAAATAGTTCAGAACGTTCTGTGAGCATAACAAATGGTAGCTTTAGCTCCTTTAGAGCGTGCAGTTTTACATCTTTTTATAGTAAAGGATTACATAATAATAATAATAATAATAATAATGAAGGTACATTACCTAACTGCGTGCCTCAAAACGCCGCAGACTGAACATTAGGCCTACAGATGATTCATGAGAATCATTGTTACGTTTTTGTTTTTTGTTTTGTTGTTGTTGTTGTTGTTGTTGTTTTTCGCACACAAATGTAGTTCAAAATTCCGAAACTTATACAGCTGAGCTGACCCTTCGCACCACTGACATGATTGGAACATGTGTCCTGTGTGTGAGAGAACCCATGTGATTTACGTGAGCGTGCGTGTTGGGTTTTGTCCGGGGCGTTTTGAACCTAGAAAATGGTAAAATCGCCAGTATGAGTAATTGTTGTTGTTGTTGTTGTTGATGATGATGATGATGTTATCAAATAATAATAATAATAATAGGGCGCCTATCCCCGTGGAGCGAGCTCTAGGCGCCTTACAATCTAAAAACAAAAACAAACTTTCATTCAATGTACACTACGCAAGAACAACTAAAAAAAGTAAAAGAACACAGTTTAAAGAACAGATAACACAAGTAAAAATGACAAAGAACAGACAGAGACAATTAAAAACCTAGAACAAGTACCAGTGATAAGACCCAAAACAAAAGAATAGATTGGAATGGTGTGTGTGTGTGTGCGTGCGTATGTGTGCGTGTGTGTGTGTGTGTGTGTGTGTGTGTGTGTGTGTGTGTGTGTGTGTGTGTGTGTGTGTGTGTGTGTGTGTGTGTGAGAGAGAGAGAGAGAGAGACAGAGAGAGGCAGGCAGACAGACAAAACAGAAACTATACAGAGACCAGACTGAAGGAGGCCTGTGTGTCCTGGCCTCATTAAATATGTATGTGAATGCCTGGTCGCTGTCGCGCCCCGCGCCAGTCACCATTAGTTTCAGCTGACATAAACAAATCTTGGAAACTTTCCAACACCGATGAAATATACATATACAACTTACATACCAGTCAAAGCAGCATTGGCTTGTCAGTGACTATGATTATATTATTATTATTATTATCATTGTTGCTGTTGTTGTTGTTGTTGCTGTTGTGGTTGTGGTTATTATTGGTCATTCATTTATTCATTCACCTATTTATTTCAAGGCTGACGTGGCAATCTGGCTCCCAGGCGCCATTTTTGGCGTGTGCAGTTTTATCGCTGCATTCATGGTGCGGGCGCTGCCGGAGAGCAGGGGGAGAGAACTGCCGCAGACTCTGAGTGATTTTGATGCCTGGTATGATGGTGTCCCTTCCTATGAAGTCACGTATGACAAGAACGGATTGCCCATACAATAGAGAAACGCACTGCCAAGGACAAGTGCTTAAATCTTGCTTTTATCTTTGTTGTTGGTTAGTTGTTGGTTCTTTGTATTCCTTGGAGAAGGGGGAGGGGGGGGGGATTGTGAATGTTTTGTTCTGTTGGTGGTGGTGGTGGTGGTGGTAGGTTGTTTTTTGTTTGTTTGGGTGTTGTTTTTTTTGTTTTTGTTTTTTTTTCTTAGTAATTTTGTGGTTGTTGTTATTTTTGGGTTTAGTTATGTGTTTTTCCTCTATCTTTTGGTTTTTGTTTTGTTGATTTCTTTGCAGTGCTTTTGTTTGTTTGCTTTTGTTGTTGTCGTCTTTTGGGTTTTGTTTTGTTTTGGTTTTGTTGTTGTTGTTGTTTTCGTTTTTCAAGTGGTTTTGTTTTTGTGGGTTTTTTGTTTGTTGCTGTTGTTGTTGTTATTGTTGTGGGGTTTTTGTGTTTGTTTGGGGTGTGTGTGTGTGTGTGTGTGTGTGTGTGTGTGTGTGTGTGTGTGTGTGTGTGTGTGTGTGTGTGTGTGTGTGTGTGTGTGTGTGTGTGTGTGTGTGTGTGTGTGTGTGTGTGTGTGTTTTGGTTTGTTTGGTTTTTTTTTTGGGGGGGGGGGAGGGGAGGTGGCTGTTTGGGGGAGGTAAGTGGGGTGGATGGAGATTAGCAGCTATTTTCTTACTGCTGTGTTTGTTTGTTTGTTTGTTTGTTTGTTTGTTTGTTTGTTTGTTTGTTTGTTTGTTTGTTTGTTTGTTTGTGGGTGAGAGAGATTGATGGGGTGTTTTGTTTTGTTTTGTTTTGTTTTTCGAGTTCTTGGGTTAAGTACTTTAAACACTCCTGTCAAAATTTTAAGATATCTACGTAGCAATTTAAAGATGCACAATAATTATTGTTTGTATTGCAGTTGAATGTGTAAAAAAAATCTATTTCTGCTATTTTGCATCTGCTTAACCACCCTTTGCTTTTCTGAATACCATTAAACAGTCTATGTACTGTGTTTGTGTCCGCACGCACGAGTGTGTGTGTGTGTGTGTGTGTGTGTGTGTGTGTGTGTGTGTGTGTGTGTGTGCGCGCGTATGTGCGCGCGCGTGTGTGTGTGTGTGTGCGTGTGCGTGTGTGCGTGTGTGTGTGTGTGTGTGTGAGAGAGAGAGAGGCAGGCAGACAGACAGACAGACAGTTCCTCTTGTCCTCAAAACAGAAGCTATACAGAGACCAGACTGAAGGAGGCCTGTGTGTCCTGGCCTCATTAAATATGTATGTGAATGCCTGGTCGCTGTCGCGCCCCGCGCCAGTCACCATTAGTTTCAGCTGACATAAACAAATCTTGGAAACTTTCCAACACCGATGAAATATACATATACAATTAACATATCAGTCAAAGCAGCATTGGCTTGCTTCTGCTTGATTGCTTCCCACAACCGGGGACTCCGTCAGTTATTTCCCCCACTGGAAAAACAAAGCAAAATAAAAATATAAAAATAAAAAAACCGGGCGAAACGGATTGTTTTGTCTGCGTTTGGCCTGGCCCGCAAGTAATACTATTATGTGTCCGACAGTCAGCCCAGATCAATAAGTTAGTGTTTCCATTATGGCGATACGGAAGATGCATTCTTCACAAGATGCAAACTATGGTATTTTTGGTGTCCCGCCCCAAGGGTCATGTTTGCCATATATATGACTACCTGCTTTTGGCAGCAGATCGGCACAATACTCTATGAAGCAACTCGCGGTTGAAAGCAGTCGGAAATAAGCAATACTGACTGGGAGTATGTTGTGTGAGCTTACCATCGATCGTTAAAGTGGGCAGTCTACTGGGACCATGGGCTGGAGAGTAGCCCAGTCCGCGGGCAGGATAGAGGGAACTGAGGCTCACAACGCTGACCAAACGACGGGCACATGTTTGACACTAGTTAATGAAGGTGCAGGGATGGAAAATCGGCGTTTAGGTGATTAGGTTAATGTTCAGCTAGCAAACATGTTGTTGTTGCTGCTGCTGCTGCTGTTGTTGTTGTTGTTGTTGTTGTTGTTGTTGTTGTCGCCGCTGTTGTTGCTGTTGTTGTTGCTGCTGTTGTCGTTCTTGCTGTTGTTGCTGCTGTTGTTGTTGCTGCTGCTGTTGCTACTGTTGTTGTTGCTGTTGTTGCTGCTGTTGTTGTTGCTGCTGCTGTCATTGCTGTTGCTATTGTTGTTGTTGCCGCTGCTGTTGTTGCTGCTGCTGTTGTTGTTGATGCTGATGATGTGGTTGTTGCTGTTGGTGGCAGTGGTGGTGTTGCGGTTATTGTTGTTGTTGCTGCTGCTGTTGTTGTTGTCGTTGCTGCTGTTGTTGTTGGTGTAGGAATTTCTAGGCTGAACACTCCCAGGATCATCCACATTCTATGATGACTTTAATTCTGTTGCCAGAGGATGACGGTTTTTATGCTAAGAATGGCTGAGGATAATCCGCATGTAACAATGACAGTGCTTGTAATAACAACATTTTGCTGTAGATTCACTGTTCTGGCCAGAGACATTGTTGACAAAATCCCTTGCGTGCGGCGGCGGCAGCAAAAAAAACATCAACCCGCCTCTAATACCGGTTGTGCTGTGTATATCTACAAATTTGCATCAACAATCATCCTTCAGTAAAAACAGACTCTTCCCCTGTGCTGGAGGCTTCAACAAAACAAGGACCTGATACGATGATACGATCGAACATTTTTGAAACAAAATAAAATAACATAAAAGCTATACCTGATTTTATACTTTTCATTGGCGCCATTTTTTCCCTCGTGTCAACACATGCCCAAGTAGATTTGAGTAATGGAGCCTACAATACGTTGAGCGATAATGGCCTTTTGTTGACACTCCCGTAAACAAACATGACCGAGTCTAAATAATCCTTTCCGCACACTTATTTCTTTAACACGGACGTGTAGGTTACTTTGCGCCCTTTCACTGATATAAACGGTTCTGATCGATTAGTTTATATTTACATCCATTGTGTTACATCACGTGGAGGAAGAACTCGGTACACGTAACAGAATGAGGAGACCAGGGTCCATATGTAAAACTCAAGGTTAATTTAACCCACGACTATGGGCCTAACTCAGACTAGGACAAAAGAAACCCCAAAACAAAATTAAATAAAAAAAAAGAAGCGAAGAAAGAAAGACAAAAAAAAGACTGCATAGGCTGGAATGGAAACGCTTCCTGATTTAAAACAAACAAACAAACAACAGAAAAATTAACTCTAGAGCTAGTTTAGTTTGAGGTTAGACTCTAACCCGGGGCAAAACTCCCTAACCCCGACTTTTACATGCGGGCCCAGGAATGCCACTTAATCCATGTTTGCCGTCGTCTCAACAGCCTCACCCTCACTTTCGCCCCGGAAACTGAGGTAGTAATTGTTTTGATGTCGGTAATGGATGCTGGACGAAGTACGCGAATCTCCTCCCTTGAGTACCAGCGTGGTGAACAGTGGCAAGAATTTTATTAAAATAACAGCATGCGCGTTGAATGGACTGAAATGTCACTAACGAAACTAGCGAGTTTATGTTCCATTTTGGGTGTGGCTTCTAATACTAGACAAATACGACCTCTTTTTCTATTGTCCTCGGTTTTTTTTTCCCTATAAAAATTATAGACAAACCCAGCCAGCGGCGTCGCTTCAGAAACTAACCTAGGGCAATATTACCGCGACGCGAGACTTGGCGGTGGTCTGTTTTATCATGACACAAGTGTACGGGTTGTACAGTCGATGAAATGTTGTCATCAACGTCGTTGCATGTCAGACAAGCATACTGAGACTTTAAGCTTCGGTCTGCGCCAGACGCTAGTTTCACGTCGATAATGGACATGACTGGGCAAAACGCACGCAAAACGCATCCCTCGAACACCAGAATGGCGAAGAGGGCCAGGAATTTGTAAGCTTCAGTCAGACACGTACTGCCCCACGGCCAAGGGAACTGACAAGACTATTGTGACTTAACTTCGGTAATCTAGGTGACTGGACAAAAAGTACGCGAAAAACATCCCGCGAGTGACGAAGAATAAATAGGGCCGTGCTCTATTCACTGGCGTCGTGGCGGTGTCTGCGGGGAGTGCCAACTACAAGCGGGATTTAATTGGCTCTGAGGGCATTTTGCCGCTGGTAGACCTGCAGAATCACAGCGTGTGAGGACCCTTTAAAGCAGGCGTTGTGTTGACTTCGGTAACTGGGGGAAGAAAAAAAAAAGTACGCGAGGCTCATCCCTCAAGCACCGGTGTGGCCAAGAAGAGCAGAAATATTTCAGCTTCAGTCAGAGACGTACCGGTGTGCACGATGCGGCGCAAGGTACTGACTGTATATTTTGTGGTCTTCGTCTTAAACCGACTTCACATTGTTGAGACGATTGACCTGAGTGGACCAGACGTTATCAACGGTTACGCGGTGGACAACTTGAAACAGTGTGGAAGGTTGTGTTGGTATCGTTCTCTTTGTGGAAGCTACAGTTACAGGGACAGTGTTTCAACGGCTGAGTCAGGACAGTACAACTGTGTCCTGCACACAAACCAAGGACAAGGTATGGTCAGTTTTGCTTTATGGTTCTGGCATATTTTGTTCTGTACTAAATGTTTTGCTTAAAAGAGTAAAAGGAAGGAAATTTTAGTTTGTTTTTGGATTAGTTTTCTGGGCGTACTATGCATTATTAAAATCGGGTCGATATCGACAGACTTGTGTTTCCAACCCATCCAACACTGACACCAGAAGACTTTCTCCGGGAGTCTAAGAAGAAGAAAAAGAAGAAGAATATGATAATAATAATTATATAGCGCTGATTATTCTCAGCTCTAAGCTCTTCGACGTTGAGAAATAAAATAACGCCAGAAAGAATTTAAAAGAAAGCAATACAGGATAACACACACACACACACACACACACACACACACACACACACACACACACACACACACACACACACACACACACACACACACACAAGCCATATCCCAGCACCAGAATCGTGAGAATGGATGGTTAAAAGCATGCAGAATCACATCCGTGTGCCAGATTCGATAAATCAGGATTGAATTTCAAGCGCATAGTACACGGAGAGAGCTGTTGAAGTGACAGTTTGTTTGTCACGTCTCCTCACCAGACAAGTAATCAAAATGAAATAATATATAATTGTAACTAACACGACAACGACAACGACGACACGTAAACCATCACAATTACGGCAGTATATCGTGACTGATTTTGCTTCACGTTCCGTTTTGTCAGCCGTCTCAGGCTGGATGAGGTATGCTGCATCCGGAGATAACCTCACTAACGGCTGTCGACCGAGATCTTGCAGGCAGACTGAGGTATGTGTACCTAGTGGCTCAGACTTCAACTGTCTGTACTTGCCATGTCCGCGACCCCACGTGAACAACGGTGACGTCATCTTCTCTGGGACCGACACCGGTGACGTCGCCACGGTACAGTGTCATCAGGGTTACGTCGTCTCTCCTCGTGATGCCTCGACTAACATCTCCTGCCAGGTGAACGCTTTTTTTTGTGATTTGTTTCTTTGTGTGTGTGTGTGTGTATGTATGTGTGTGTGTGCGTGCGTGCGTGCGTGCGTGCGTGTGTGTGTGTGTGTGTGTGTGTGTGTGTGTGTGTGTGTGTGTGTGTGTGTGTGTGTGTGTGTGTGTGTGTGTGTGTGTGTGAGATTTTGTTTGTACGTTTGTTTGTTGTGGGGGACCGGTCTGATTTTGTTTCTTTGTTATTGTTTTGGGGTTGTTCGCCTGTTCTGTTTTGTTGTTTTTGTTCTTTCAATTAGTGTCCCATTGTTTTCAGAGTTTGTTGTGCGAACCCTAACATTCTTGCTGTACCCTTTTTCTGTCAGTGACAAGGGCCCATATACAACTTGAATCACTGCGTTGAATTCTTTTCTTTTTTTTTGGGAGGGGGGGGGGGGGGGCACAGCTTAAAATTATGTATTACAAGGTTACAAGGCAACTACAGCCTATCCCTTGGCGTATGTGTTATGGTAGCCGGCTGGTGGTGAAATTAGTGTGTCAGTGTGTGCATGTCGTCTTCCAGTATGAAAACCCACACTGACTCTGTTCCTCTTATTGGACGAAACTAGAATTCGGAAAGGAAGTACGAGGACAGAAATCAAGAACTAATCCCATCACACAAGATTCAAAAGTCTTAGTCTTTCATCCGGACGCCCCATAAACTCATTCACGAAATGACTTAATGGACCATCGCGGCTTCCTATTTAGAGGCGACGGGGTGGTGTTTTTTTTTTTTATCCATGAAGATCAATACATGCCTTCCAGCCACCATTTGCGTTTAAGTGTGATATTTGCAAACCAGATGCAAACATTCATTGTGTCGGTTCGATCAGCCGTGGAGTCAGCAGCATCAGGTCATGTGTGTGTGAGCAGCATCAGGTCATGTGTGTGTGAGCAGCATCAGGTCATGTGTGTGTGAGCAGCATCAGGTCATGTGTGTGTGAGCAGCATCAGGTCATGTGTGTGTGAGCAGCATCAGGTCATGTGTGTGAGAGAGAGAGGCTTAGAGGCGATTAAGGTCAGCTGACTCTGATTGATGCCGGTGTCGCCTAGTTAGTGAACTCTCCAGGAAATTCCTTCCTCTGTGCAATCACTTAATAACAATAATAATAATAATAATACATTTATTAATTAATCATACTATATAGCACAGTTTTCAAAGTAATGATTCAATGCACTCGTGGAACACACAGCAGCTGAATCATGGGAGGAGGGGGGGGGGGGAAGAGGGGCGTGAGTTGAGTGGGGGGAGCCAACCGGAGCAGCAATGTTTTCAAATCCAGCTTGAAGAGATCTTGGGGGGGGGGGGGGGGGGGAGTTGGACGATTCCGGCGCGCTATGCGGCGGAGACTGAGACGTCTGGCTTCTCGCATCTTAAACTAGGGCGGATTACTTTGGACGTACGGCGACTGTCAGCACACACGCATAGATCTATCCCCAGAAGTAAGGACATCAAAAGGGAAAAGATTGTGATTCAAAACGGTAGCTGTAATGTGAAGATGTTTACTTTGTTTACGCGTATCTATCGTTAACAACACTATTATCGAAGCACCAACACACGTACACACACACAGACACACACACACACACACAGACACACACACACACACACACACACACACACACACACACACACACACACACACACACACACACACACACACACACACACACACACACACACACACACACACACACACACACGGTAACATTAATGACCCCAAAAGAAGTGTCTATTAATTTTCATAAATCGCTGTCCATCAAGGTTCGATACCCACGATGACAAAATGTGTATACCTACAGCAATTTTTTTTAACGCAGCAAAAAGAGAAATCCAATAATTACAGACGAAACCAAACAGCATTATCGTAGTTTTATTGGACCGAAGGGAGTTCACAATGGGAGTGACACCGTCCTGATATTGGCGTCCAGTGTTTGACTAGGTTTTTGCTCAGTCGGAATGTACACACGCTATGTGCGGCTGATTGCTGTCTGAAAGAATTTGCAGATGTAGCGTGCTGTAATGCATTATATTTACATGAAAACCGTTTATGGTATTTTACCCTCGAGGCACCGGTGTCATATCGAAACATCCATTATCTCTATCGCGTCATGTAAAAGCTTGGTTATTTATTTAGATCTTGTTGCTTGATTTTACGCGCAAACAAGTCTGCGAGAGATGTTCACTCGATTTGCAAAGGAAAAATCCATTGAATTTCCTGGTCTAAAGCATTATATTCACATGAAAACCGTTTAAGGTATTTTACCCTCGAGGCGGGTGGGTGGGTGGGTGTTTGGGGGTTTAACGTCCTTTTCCACCACATAGGGTGATATCAAAGACGGGGCAACGATGAAAAAGCCAGCACAAATATTTGGCCCCAGCCGGGATCGAACTCACTACCCGAGCAATAGAAGTCCAACGCTCTACCATTCGACCACCCCGGCTCCCCTTTACCCTCGAGGCACTGGTGTCATATCAAAACATCCATTATCTGTAAAGGTTTGGTTGTTTATTTAGATCTTGTTGGTTGATTGTGCGCGTAAACAAGACTAGTCTTCACGTGATTTTGACTCAATTTGCAAAGGAAAAAAACCCATTCAAATTCCTGCCCACCAGGGATTCGAACCAGGCGGCTCAGGATCCGGTCGGATATCTTAAAGTCTCAAGTCTAGTATACTACAGTGTGTGGAAAACTTGCCATCAAATGCACTGACTGTGCGCATCAGAATCTATCAGTTGGGTCACCGTATAGCATTTCATTTTCAGACCATATAGCGACTCTGACCGGCGTAGTGGGGTGGCCGAATGGTAGAGCGTTGGACTTCCAGTGCTCGGGCCGTGAGTTCGAATCCCGACTGGGGCCAAACATTTGTGCTGGTTTTTTTCATCGTTGCCCCGTCTTTGATATCACCCGTATATGGTGGAAAAGGACGTTAAACCCCCAAACATCCCCCTCCCCCCCTCCCCGACCGGCGTAGTAGTTGTTGTAGAAGTATATCTGTGCATCAGAATCTATCAGTTGGGTCACCGTATAGCATTTCATTTTCAGACCATATTATAGTGATCTCTGACCGCCGTATTAGTTGTTGTAGAAGTATATCTGTGCATCAGAATCTATCAGTTGGGTCACCATATAGCATTTCATTTTCAGACCATATTATAGTGATCTCTGACCGCCGTATTAGTTGTTGTAGAAGTAAACCGCGTTCTGAGCAGACGCCTGCTTTGGCGTTTCAGTTTACAGTTTACAGTTTCTTTATTTCAACAACAACAACAACAACAACAACAAAAACATCAGGGGGTACAGGCATATATATATATATATGCATATATATATGCCTGTACCCCCTGATTTTTTTAAAATATATATGTGTGTGTGTGTGTGTGTGTGTGTGTGTGTGTGTGTGTGTGTGTGTGTGTGTGTGTGTGTGTGTGTGTGTGTGTGTGTGTGTGTGTGTGTGTGTGTGTGTGTGTGTATACATTCAGCCATCATGGCTGCAGATGGTCTGCAATCTGTACACTAGTCAGCAACAGCAACACACTATTCACATTGAGGCATATATACTTATGTCTCCTAGTCCACATCTATGCTGAGCACAGTAACAAATCAAACAAAACCAAAAAAAAA
>JACVVK020000500.1:37500-70000 GCA_018292915.2 Batillaria attramentaria
GATGACTGGTTGTTTTCTTGTTTAACGCGTTTTTCAGATTCGTAGTTGTTAGCTTTTCTTAAATAAATTTTGATCGGGATGCTGCACCACGACTGACATGGGATGGGACGGGCTGTGATATGACTGGCTGGTGTTTGTGTTGGTTTTACGTCCTTTTCAAACTATTACTTGTTAGTTTGTCTTACAGTAATCCTGTCTCGGGATGCTGAACTACATTGGATGGGATGGAGTATGGCTGACTCTCACGCGTTAGCTTATTATGTGGATCTTATCTCGGGGGCGCTGAACTACGGCACGGGTGGGTGGGTGAGGGGGGCAAGTGGGGGGGGGAGGGGTCTGGGATGACGTATGGTTGCTGGTCGGCTTGCTGGTTGCGTGTTCCAAGAACTTTTTACCATTTTCAAGTGTTGGCTTTTTTCATGTGCACACGCATGCATAAATATCAAGTGTACTACATTAAAAAGTTGATTCCAATTCCGTCCATATGGGAGCAAGTACACAAATGGTGCAGGAAAAAGAAAAGGCGGATGAGATGGCGAGGGGGATGCGGAACTCCCCGGGGGCGGGGGATGGGGGAGACGAGGGGTGGACAGTCCGAAATTGCCTCAGTAATGGGACAATGATAGGTGGTAGACAGTTTGCGCGCTTCACACTTGCATTGCGTAGGTTTGTGGGTTTGTAAAACACATTTGGCCTCTTGTTAGCGAAACGTACCGGCACGTTCTGGTTTGCTGGAAACTTGATGGACGATCAAACTTCAAAGTCAATGGTTTAGCGTAGTTACTCTGACAGACGTACTTGTTTTCTGATTTTGTCTATCACTCAGTCTGTGTATTATTAAACAGGTGGCAGTTCCATTCAACTTGCTTGTGTGTGTGTGTGTGTGTGTGTGTGTGTGTGTGTGTGTGTGTGTGTGTGTGTGTGTGTGTGTGTGTGTGTGTGTGTGTGTGTGTGTGTGTGTGTGTGTGTGTGTGTGAGAGAGAGAGAGAGAGAGAGAGAGAGAGGGTTTGTGGGTGGGTGCCATGTTTGTTTGTTTGTTTGTTTGTTTGTTTGTTTGTCTACTGACAAACAGAACGTTCGGCCTCTCCGTAGTCGATAATTTGTGATCTAGAATTATGATCGAAGAGAACGTAGGAGTGTATTTGCGTGTACATGCAATAGGAAACGAAAAGAAAAGAAAAGAAAATGACACCTTTCGTACTTGAGATTTACTTATGTGACTGTTTAGCCTGGTTCTCTTTCTTTCTACACACAGATACGCTTGTGTCGAACTGACGCGCTTGATTCGAACTTCGGGTGAGGCGAAGCCAATATTTTTCCCAACCAGACTTGTTTGTGTGACAAAATTTTCACGGATGAGCGAATTATGTTGTCCAAAACGGATGGTTTTTTGTTGTTGTTGTTGTGTTTTGTTTTTTGGCTTGGGCTTGTTTCTCTTTTTTCTCCTTTCTCCCCCCCCCCCCCCCTTTTTTTTTTTTTTTTTTTTTGAGAGAGGGGGAAGAGGGGTTTTTTAGGGGGGGGGGGGGGGGGAGGGGGCATTTTATTTTTAACTCAATTGTTTCAAGATTACTGAACGAAACAGATAGCGTTTGTGAGTGGGTTTGTACGGTCGAAATAGTCTAGAGCTCTGAATCAGTCAATGCAATACACCGACGTCCATTGGCCGCATGCACTTGAAATGACACAGCCCGAACATCTGCCTATAGCCAATGACTGAGTCACGATCATAGCAGCACTGTACGGAAACCTTACTGTCTGTGCGAGACTGTAGCGATTGGTGTCTAAGTGGTGAACACCACAAAAACAGCTCACAGCGGCTTGTCAAACTAGACCTGTCCCAAGATCGGCTTTGTGTCTCACGACCCTCAAAGTGAAGCAGCGTATAGCGTCTTCTAGCGACAGTTCTGCTTGAAGGGAGGCAACTACTGCCTTTTTAAAGAAATTCAAATAAAGAAATTGTCTCCCTTGTCGACGCGCACTTGAATCCCTGCAGTCAGGGACAGAGAATCAGGCAAGAGAAGACGCGAAAAAGACAGTTGTTTCCCCTAGACTGGAGAGGCTGTGAATTATACATAACGCGTCAAAAAGTCCCAGACTGCCATTTTTCAATCTGCACACAAAATTACAAAGGGGCAAAAAATGTTCCACTGTATCATAGTTTAGCGCATGCCCCGGAAGCTGTTAGTGGTCTGTAGCCTGTTTGCAGAATTCTCTCGGAGCCGCTGCTATATGGCTTGTAGACAAAAACTGAACTTGAAGACTGACTGACGAGGGGCTGTTCAAGTCAGTCATCCAGCCAGCCGCTAGATGGAATCGGGTGAATAACCAAGAACTTGTTGAGGCCGCCTTCCACGGACTTCAGTGTCGAGCGATGATATATATATATATATATATATATATATATATATATATATATATATATATATATATATATATATATATATACCACTCTACCACTATTACAAGTCATGGTATAAAATCCATAATTCACCACATGTGGTATAAACATTGTACCCATGACAACCACGCGTGAATTTTATGGCTGTACCTAAAGGCCATGTCACACGAGAGGGCAAAAACACTTGTAAACACTGTTTTCAGATGTTTCGCTGCGAAACAGTGTGTTTTGTCGTGTGACATACTTCACAACAATGTTTTCAAAACACTGTTTCGATCGTGTTTTCAGTTTAGAGCCTGCCCTAAAATCCGAAAACATGTTTTGTGTTTCAACCAATGAAAGCCGCCGTGCGGAGTGTCAAGTGACACCTTCCCGTATCCGCTCAGTCAACATGTATGTTTAAGGAAAGGAGACATCGACTTTACCCAGAAACCCCATCCAGAGGTATTTCATACGCATTGAAGTTCTACATACAAGAAAAGGGTGTCTAGTAAGGTAGGAATGTCTTGACCGTAGCAGGGAAACTTGTTTTCAGTGTGACATCGCCTTAAAGAGTGAACAGGTATTACCCCTAGCAGTGTGTTCTGGTGAAAGGATTTGCGTCACAATATGACGCGAAAAGGGACTAAAGAATAATTTACGTCACGACATGACGTAGTTCGACTTCGTACGGAAATGGGGACGAAGGAGCTTTGCCAGTCGCTTGACGTGGAATTGTTGATCTTTTGCTGCGTGTTATCAACAAGCGGTCGTGTTTGTGACAAGCGTAAGCCTAGTTCCAGTTCTCTACTAAGACGGAGGTTTCGAAACGGAAAAGCTGACTTCTCAAAGCCTATGGACAAAGCGAGGTAAAGCACCTCAGTCAGTGATGTCGCGTGAAGCATTTGGATTGCCGATGTCAGCTTTCAAATCAAAGACTTGAAATGTAGGTAGGGACGTGGTATAAATAATTTTCCCAATTCGGTGCCCCCGATTACGTAAAATACACCACACTCGTTTGTTGATTTCGACCGTAAAACTGCTCGTTAAAACTCGCAGTTTTACGGTCGAAATCAACAAACTCGTGTGGTGTATTTTCCGTAATCGGGGGCACCTCATTGTGAAAACTATATATATATATATATATATATATATATATATATATATATATATATATATATATATATATATATATATATATATATATATATATATATATATGGCATAGTCTGTGCAGGAATATTACAATTATAACATCAACCACACGCTGACACAAGCAACTTCAGGACATAAAAAAATAGTTCGCGTCGTTTTCCATACAGTCAGAAATTCAGTATACGGAATAAAACCTGATCTTTATTTGGTTGGGTGGTTGCTTGCTTTTCTGTTTGTTTGTTTGTTTGTTTGTTTGTTTGTTTGTTTGTTTGTTTGTTTGTTTGTTTGTTTGTTTGTTTGTTTTCCCGTCTGGTTTCCTGGTTGGCTGTACAAAAGAAGGTGAAAAGAATTGTCGGAGCTAGAAGATCTGGTAATAATCTCTCCTCCGAAGGGAAAAAAGGACGATGTCTTACATGGTAAACATTCAATAATAAGAACCAGTCCGGACGGTTATATCAAAGACATTGGAATCAGATATGTTTCCAAGATCTTTGATTATATGGCTAACGCTGCTGTATGCACAAAGCACTTCACGGCATTTTACATGCGCAAGCGTTAGCGGTAACGCACTACAAAACTGGGGCACACACAGACATAATCGTGACACATGATTGTTGTGACCTATGTGGGGATAGGGATTCTGTTGTTTGCGTCGCACATGTACTTGTTCTTGAGCACATCGCAATGCGATGTGCTCAAGAACAAGTACATGTGCCTATATAGCGTAGCAGGAATTCATACAAGCAATGGAATCGTGCATGCTCTCTTAAAGTGCATTGCAAGGCTGTTGCTGTGGCCTACATATCACGCGCGCTGCACCTTTAGCCGAAACGGAATGTGTAGTTGTCAGCGCCCCCCCCCCCCTCCCCCCCTCCAACAGCAACTGCAGTTTAGCCCACATGCTGTACACTTGCTTGTTATATACTGCACTACTTTTGGAGAGAGCGGCGAATTATCTACAGGCAACAAAGCACAGTGCACCAATAAGCGGTTGTGGGGGGAGGGGGGGGGGGTGTTTTGTTTTTTGGGTTTAGTTCAGTTTTCTGCTTCACATTTTGGCTCGCAAACTGATCATTCATAGCTTCGTTTCCGTATGGAAAAGAGCTAACCGTCAATAGCAAGTTGTTGTTGTTGTTGTTGTTGTTGTCGTTGTTGTTGTTGTTGTTGTTGTTGTTGTTGTTGTGTGTGTGTGTGTGTGTGTGTGTGTGTGTGTGTGTGTGTGTGTGTGTGTGTGTGTGTGTGTGTGTGTGTGAGAGAGAGAGAGAGAGAGAGAGAGAGACAGACAGACAGACAGACAGACAGACAGACAGACAGACAGACAGACAGACAGAGAGAGAGAGAGAGAGTTTTGTGTTTGCTTGTTTATCATCATTGCAAACAGTGATCAGAATGTGATGCAGAAACATACCCCGATAAAATGATTGTATAAGCTTTGTGTATGCTGCACTGTAGGCAATTCAGTCTCCTTCCATAACAAATATGCGAGGTATAATTTTTCTGAGCAAACGACTGCACTTTGCGACAGCCAGCATCAGTCACACAGGCTAGAATAGTTGTGTGCTCCTGTCGAGAAGTGTTACGGTAAGCGGAAGCAGCCATAACTCCACCACATAGTATGCCTACTATTTCGAAATAGTACGCGTATTAAGTTGGCCAGTCCCAAGGCTCCATTCCTAAGATGTGACAAATAGTGCGTATACTCTTTCGAAATAGTACGCGTAGTATTTCAACCGTACTATTCATTTAGTATGCGTTGATAAGTCGACCAATCCATGTGCTCCATTGCAACCACGTGACAAACAGTCAAATAGTACAAAACTATTTCGAAATAGTTCGCGTACTACTTCAACCGGCAAGCCAAAGCAGACATAATTCCCGATGTAGTACGCATAGAACTAGTCAGAATTCCCGATTTAGTACGCGTACTATTTCGGGACTTCTGACTGGTCGACTTAGTACGCGTGTTATTTTGAAATAGTGCGCGCACTTTGTCAGGACTTATGACTGCTTTGGCCGCCAGTTGAAACAGTAGTACGCGTACTATTTGTCACGTGGTACAAATGGAGCCTTGGCCCGGGACTGGTCGACTATGTCGTGAGGTTATGGCTGCTTCTGCTTGCCGTAAAGTGATGCCATATATGTATTGCTCAAAAAGGACAGCTGGAAAATAATTTATAACGGGGAAAAGTGAACTGCAGTAACGACAAAGACGATGATGATGATATCGATGGTGTGATGACGGCGACGATGATGATGCATCGATGACTGATTACAGCGTCAGTGTCAAAAGAAATGCAATGGTGACGTCAAGACCAATGGAGAACTGGCAACAAAACAGAATTCTTTACACAGAATAAGAAGCGAAGTTTATTGCTTGGCATTCTGGCACAGTGGCTCCCCCTCCCCCCCCCCCCCCCCCCCCCCCCCCCACCCCCCCACCCCTCTTCCCCGTCAGCGCTCGAGGAGACTGTGTGAAACTCGTTTGCCAGTCACGAGTGCCGCGTTTTAAGTGTCAGTCAGGCGCACATCTGCTGCTGAGCTCCACAGCTTCGTAACCAAGTGTACAGGGACCAGAATTGCTGTCGCACATGCGTGAAAAGCAGACACTGGGTATAGACAGAATGGACGGAAGTGTTTACAGTGCTACTCCGCTTCACTTCCAGGACAGAGTGTCTTCAAACAATAGCTCTGAGTGTTTCCATTTTCAAATTGGAAAGTAGATCCGAGTGTTTCCATCGGACTTTGGTCTGAAACTGACAAAAGGGGTCAGTCTGACTAACGCGTTACTAAACAGTGCAGCAATTCATGATCATTTTTCAAACACATGGCGTAGCGTGGGAACAATCGTCGTTGACGCTTTTAAAGCGGAGCAGTAGCACCGGAAACACTCCCGTCCAGTTTGACTGCACCCCGTGAGACAGGTCTGTCTACAATGCTGAAATGTTTTTGTCCGTTTCTCCACACAAGAGGCACAAGGGGCACAAGAGCCGATCTTTGAAATAATGACAAAGTGGACAAAAGTGTCTATTCCCTGATACGAGGAAATCGGCAAGAAATGTAATGGTGTGCGTGTGGGCAGATTTATTGTCCTGTTTCGGTCCAGACTAGACAGCTTGAGATCTGTGTGAAGTGCTGCCGTGTTACAGAGCGAACTTCAAATTCATGAAATAACAAAGCGCGAACATACGGTCATGTTTCACTTGATTCCTAATGCGATGAGGGCGGCATGAACTTGGCAAATTTTCTTGAGGACATTGTTTTCTCGACCGGATAAAAGGATGGAGGAAAGTCAAACCGAGATCGACTCCGTTTTGTACGCTTTGGGTCCGATCAGTGTTTTTCCACTGGTCCAGTGCATCGTGTATTTCTTCAGCTACTTACCTGGTAGTTGGCAGTTTCTGATCTACGTCTTCACAGGTATGTCTATAATAATAATAATAATTATTGAGTATTGTATAGGCGCTTTACCCAATTTCATGAATCGGCTCAAGGCGCCACGAACTGAGCCCATTACGCACGCTCACGTGAATCACACGCATTCTCTCACACATTAGACATGAATACATAACAATCACGTGGTGCGAAGGGTCAGCTCAGCTATTTAAGTTTCGGGATTTAGAATTGCATTTATTTTCAAATGTTGTGGGCTGAACATTATCGGGCATTCCATGATACAGTGTAGTTCATCAGCGAGTACTGACGTGTCACATCTGGAACAACGTCTGCCCTCTCTGAATGTGCCATTTCGTCTTCCCAGTTCGATTGTTAATTTGTGATCACTGCAACGGACCGTGGGCGAAGTAGTAGTAGTAGTAGTAGTAGCAGCAGCAGCAGCAGCAGTAGCAGCAGCAGCAGCAGCATTAGTTATGCGATCTATATAGAACAGGAACAAAGAGATCTGTGCTTTGTATGCCATTGGACAAGTCCGCCTTGCCCTATATTGGTACGGGGGGGGGGGGGGGGGGGTTGGAGGGGAAGAAGGGGGGGGGGATCTTCCATCTCACCGCTGAAACAGATCTAAAGGTATCTATACATACATATTGTAGGACAAGAGGTAACCCACCGGTGTGCACCACCTACAAATGACAGTGACATCGTCATACCGGAGCTGAACGCAAGCGAGGACGTGGTCAACACGACCCTGGTCCAGTACGGGGAGTGCAGTATTTCTGTCATCCAAAATGTCAGTGGTGACGTCACGAAGAAGGAATACGGTTGCGTTTACGGAATGCAGTACGAGAATCCACGAGACTTCTCTTTCGTTTCTGAGGTAAAACTTTACTGGTTTTCTGTTGTTGTTGTTGTTGTTGTTGTTGTTGTTGTTGTTGTTGTTGTTTGTTTGTTTGTTTTTTTGTTGTGTGGTTCGTTTGGTTTGCTTGTTTTGTTTTGTTGTTGTTGTTGTTGTTATATTTGGCTTGGGGCGGGGGGAGGGGTGTTTTGTTTTTGGTATGTTGTTGGTTTTTATTGTTTGTTTGTTTTCACTTGTTTTGTTGTTGTTGTTGTTGTTGTTGTTGTTGTTGTTGTTTTGGGTTTGGTTTGTTTGTTGTTTTTGTTGTTGTTGTTGTTGTTGTTTTTTGTTTTGTTGTTTTTTTTGGGGGGGTCAAAACTTAAGGAATCACAATAGCCTTCAGTCACAGATTAGAAATGATGAGAAGGAAATCAGAAAACAAAATCTTCAAGCAAAAGTGCGAGGGTTGTTATTGCTTTTGTTCATTTGTTTGTTTGTATTTTGTGGTTTTAATCTTCTTTTGTCCTATTTCTCTTCTTTATTTCTCTCTCTCTCTCTCTCTCTCTCTCTCTCTCTCTCTCTCTCTCTCTCTCTCTCTCTCTCTCTTTTACTTTCTTTCTTTTCCTCTACTTGCCCCCCCACCCCCACCACTTCGCACTTGCCAAGTACTTTCGCCCGTATCAAATTCTCCACGATTCCGCCAATGGTTCCATCTTGCTTCAGTTTGACTTGGTGTGTGACGTCAAACTGCTGGGAGGTCTGACACAGTCCGTAGCGACCCTGGGCTATGGAATCGGTTGTTTCATCCTGCCTTGGCTGTCCGACCTGTACGGCCGGAAACGGACAATCTTCATCTCCAACTTGCTGATGCTGCTGTCCACACTGGTGACGGGAGTGGCTCCAAATTATGTTGTCTTTGTCGTCGCAAAATTCGTCTTGGGATTCGTAGATTCGGTCAGTGTGTGTGTGTGTGTGTGTGTGTGTGTGTGTGTGTGTGTGTGTGTGTGTGTGTGTGTGTGTAACTTTGCACGTTTACACGTCTGCAGAACACAGCCTAAAATATACCTCCGGACAGTTATGGGTGACCTAGGAGTGATCGGGGAAGTCACACCCTCGATTACAGGAGATGGGCACATGAATATAACCTCCGCCGGTGGTACACTCCAGAGTGCAGTCCCTTTTCGGCTGAATGGACCCGCTTCCTAATTTTAAAAAAAATTAACCCTAGAGCTAGTTTAGTTCGAGGTTAGACTCCAACCCGGGGCTAAACTCCCTAACCCTGACTTTTACATGCGGGCCCTGGAGACTAGGATACGGCAGATGACAAACAAGGCCTGCAATAAGGGACATACATATTGCAGGAAATTAGTGAATCGACAATTATCTTTTTGCTTTCACTCGTTTTCAGGGAGTGGGATTGGTAGCCGTCACTGCAGTAGTGGAGCTGTTTCCGTCTACACACAGATCAGTCTCTAGCGGTTTTTGGAGCACACTGTGGTGGTCCATCTGTGTCGGTAGCTTAGCCCCAGTCGCCTACTTCCTCAGGTTCGAGTCTTGGAGGACCTTCCTGCTGATCACATGTGCGGCCAACGGTCTCGTGCTGATAACCATCCCGTGAGTTGCGTGTTGTGAAGTTTCACGTCTACGTGTTGTTGGTATGTAAGATTTCGATTTGTCTTTTCGTGACTTCATACCTGTTGGAACTCTAATAATAATAATAATAGTAATAGTAATAATAAAACAACAACAACAACAACAATAATAATAATAATAATAATGCTTGTGGCTGCACTTGCCATAATCTCATTAAATGAAATCCACTTTTTTGTTTGTTTGTTTGTTTTTGGTTTTTTTTTCCAGAATTCTCTCGGAGCCGCTGCTATGGCTTGTAGACAAAGAGAAAGAAGACGAGGCTGTGAAAGTCATCAAGCGAGCGGCCAGATGGAACCACAGGGACAGTCAGGCCATTCTTAACATCTTCTACGGACTGCAGCGCCGGAAGAATCCACTGGAAAAACTCGACATAGACCGCGAACTGCAATCCCAAATCGAAGACCACAGAGAGAGCCCTACCAGGCAGAGAAAACAAGACGGCATTGCAAAAGAAAGTATGATGCTGAAACTAGAGGAGAGGGGAGACAGCACCCCGGCTATGAGCAGCCAGGTGCGCGAGGAATCCCTCGGCTTCAAAGATTTGTTTACCAAAAGACGACTTAGGATTAACACACTTGTCACGTGGTTCATGTGGTGAGTCTCATGCTTTGTGTCTATCGAATGTGTATGGATTGGGTTGAACTATGAACTCTTGGTAGTTGTCTCAGCGAACACTATACTATTATAGGCTGGGTTTCGGGTACAGGGCCGTAGGTGTAGTTTGAGGGAGGTGACAGAGCAGAAAGTTGTAGCCCAAGGCCGAAGGCAAAAACTCGGTCTGCGTAGGCGCATGTTGATATTTAGTGACTGACAGTCATAAAATGATTTCAAATCAGTTACGTACCGTTTGCACGTAATCTACGGCTGAGCTATATCCGAACGATTTCATGGCTTCGCAGCCGGCAAGGAAACAGTTGGCGAAAGTCAAGCGCTCATCGGACCGCACCTGATTGGCTGGTTTGCCGCTGTGTCAAGGGCAGCGGAGTCGCTTAAGCTTGGTAGGCTTTAGATAGGGACTCGGGCATTGTTTACGTGGGTATCACCTTTCCCTTGGAGGTATAATATCAAGGGCTACCCCACGGCTCTCCGCCAATCGGTTTAGGAGAACGAAAATGAAATGAAAACAGTATCAGATGTTGATATTAAAATTAGGCAATTTTCAAAGATTCAAACAACATTATTTCTTTCTACGCTATCGGCACGTCTTGATGTCACACATCTCTACTTCACTCAACAGTTTAACAATAAATCATCATTAGGCTCACAGACACAACCGCCGCTACTGCTGCTGTTTCAAACACTAGGCAGATTTAGTAGGATTTCGTACGGAGGACTTCGTTGAGCAGCGTAACCCATTTGCATGTAAATTAGGCACGTTACGGGTGCCATTAGCCAATCGCAGCGCGTTAGCAGCTCGCGGCCTCTGCCGTGTGAGCCTAATTTACATGTACATGGGTTACGCTGCTCAGCGAAGTCCTCCGTACGAAGTCCTACTAAATCTGCCTCCTATCTCAATGCTTCTTGAGTTACTCAAGGTATGCATGATGTTTTAACTTTAGGTTCATTGATGCTTGGACGTACAACGCCCTCTACCTGACATCGGCACAAATGGCCGGCAGTCTCTATGTCAACGTGTTTCTCAATGCAGTTGCCGAGGGAGCTTCTTGCATCCTGATGCTCTTGCTGTTAGACAGGTAGAATTGTATCTATTCTTACTCCACCTCAGTCCTGCCGTGTGTGACACGCGAGTTGTACGTGTTTATTCAGCAAAGATGGAATTAGCCCGTTTAATGTCATGTCGGTTTATATCATTTCTAAACTCTAATGTCGGTTTATGTCATCTCTAAACCGAATTATACCGTGTTCGGTCACTTCATGTTTTTGTTAAAGTGGGGGCGGTCGGTGGTCTAGTGGTTAAGAGACTCGTCACCAATGCGAGAGGTCAGGGGTTCGAGTCCCACTCGGGGCAAAGAATTTTTCCTTCTCGTATGTGGCACCATTCATTCTGGCCGATTGTCGGGGGTTCTCTCCGGGTACTCTGGCTTCCTCCCCCTCTGCTTTGGAAATGTTCAGCCCACCAAATTTGAAAAATAAATGCAATTCTAAATTCCGAAACTAAAAATAGCTGAGCTGACCCTTCGCACCACGTGATTTTAATGTGTTTATGTCCAGTGTGTGAGAGAATGCGCGTGATTCACGTGAGCGTGCGTGTTGGGTTCAGTTCGCGGCGCTTTGAGCCGATTCATGAAATTGGGTAAAGCGCCTATACAATACTCATTATCATCATTATTATTAAATATATGTGTGTTCAATTTAATGCCGATTGCAGGCTAGGAAGAAAGAAGTGCATCGCCATATTCCATGTGATTTGCGGGTTTGGCCTGATTGCCAGTGGCATCTGCTTCAACTTCCAGGGTAGATTTGCAAAATGTGTAATGGTCTTGATCTTCCTAGTGCTGACCTCTCTCTCTCTCTCTCTCTCTCTCTCTCTCTCTCTCTCTCTCTCTCTCTCTCTCTCTCTGTGTGTGTGTGTGTGTGTGTGTGTGTGTGTGTGTGTGTGTGTGTGTGTGTGTGTGTGTGTGTGTGTGTGTGTGCGCGCGCGCTCGCGCTCGAAAACAAACGTCTTCTCTAAACTTCGTACATGCATGTGCGAACTGAACTGAAAGTCTCACGACAGTGCTTTTCTTCCGAAGCAAAAAGTCAAAACACCCCAACAGTGACCACAATCATGCCATACCCTCTAATAATAATAATGTCCGACATTCCCTTTCCATTTCAGAATCGAGAGTTATGCAGATAGTTGGAACGTTCTTTTCACTCTGTGGTAAAGTCGGCATCGGAGGCTCCTTTAACTCCCTGTTCCTCTACACACCTGAAATATATCCTACCAGCGTCAGGTATGTACGTCGGAAGCTTGACTAAGATAAAGGAAAGACCCCTAGGGGCCTAATGAATGGAGAGAGACAGGGACTATTCCTAGTTTCTCTTCATGCATCAGGCCCCTGAACACTAACTGACATTCTTAAACTGGTGCCAGCCAGCCCGTTGCGTACTGCCGTTGTACATTGATAAACATATCGAGTTCTGCAAGCTTGCTTAAGTGTTTGTTGTTGTTGTTGTTGTTGTTGTTGTTGTTGTTGTTGTTGTTGTTGTTTTCCTATTACATGCTCGGGAAGCCGGGATAGCCGAATAGTAGAGCGTTGGACTTTCAATGCTCGGGTCGTGAGTTCGAATCCCGTCGTGGGCAATTGTGTGCTGGTATTTGTGCTGGCTTTTTTCCTGTTGCCCTGTCTTTGATACCACCCATACGTGATGGAAAAGGACGTTAAACTCCCAAACCCCCACCCACCCCCACCCCAACCACCCTATGTTCATATTTCATTGACATCTAAAAGACTTTATATCGGCGAGAGGTAACAGTGTCACAGTACAATGATTGCTTGTATTAATTTCTTCTATAGGAACCGCGCCATTGGAACCGCCATGGCGGTATCTACCCTCGGCGGAATGATAGCTCCATTCACAAATATCATGGTAAGTTTTCTTTTCAATCTACTATTTCAGTTCATTACTAAAAATTGACATATTCTTATAACAGCATCATGATAGGATATTGTAATACTGTGGTAAAGGCTTTGCATGTTTTAAGGGGAGCCGGGGTGGCGTTGGACTTATCATGCTCGGGTCGTGAGTTCGTATCGCTGGGGGCCAAATATTTGTGCTGGCTTTTTCATCGTTGCCCCGTCCTTGATATCACTCGTATGTGGTGGAAAGGACGTTAAACCCCCAAACAAACACCCCCCCTCCCACCCACTCCCCCAACTCACCCACCATTTGCATGTTTTAAGACACCCCCCCCCACCCACTCCCCCAACTCACCCACCATTTGCATGTTTTAAGCCAAAACCCTCCCAGGTAGTAACTATTACAGGCTATTATCGGGGAGCCGGGGTGGCCGAATGGTAGAGCGTTGGACTTCTAATGCTCGGGTCGTGAGTTCCTATCCCGGCTGGGGCCAAATATTTGTGCTGGCTTTTTCATCTTTGCCCCGTCTTTGATATCACCCGTATGTGGTGGAAAAGGACGTCAGTTAAACCCCCAAACACCCACCCACCCCCAGGCTATTATCTTCCTGAAAGGGAACGTAAGTGAACGCTGGAGAGGAGAGAACTGGAGCTGTGAGGGACATGCTGGGTGATAGGGCCCCTCTTGTGGAGGCCTTCATCATTCTTGCTACCTCTCAGTTTCCCGCCTTTAGTCCCATGGTCCGATAAGATTCAATAGATTGAATATACGGCCTGTCATTTGGCCATCAAATCATTTTACCACTGTATAATTTCCGAACACACGTTTCCCGCTTACTTTATTTATGTTCCAGGGAGAATACGCCATCTGGCTCCCGGGCGCCGTCTTTGGCACGTGCAGCTTCTTGTCCGTGTTGCTGCTCCGCGCGCTGCCTGAGAGCAAGGGCAGAGAACTGCCCAAAACCCTTAGTGACCTTGAAGCCTGGTATACGCCCCGCCATTCAACCGTGCACTTCCACACGATAAGCTAAAACTACAGGCATTTGCGTATGACAACAACGCTGCACTGTGACACCAGCCTGCTGAAGACAACGTAACGTTTCTCCGATATATCGACGCAGCTATGTTCATGTAACAATAATAATGGATATTTCTGTTGGGCTTATACTCAGCGAACTCTAAGCCAGCGCTTACAAAGTTAAGAAAAATAAGATAAAATAAAATATAAAAAAATGGCATGAAAATAATACCAGAGACAAAAATAAAAGACACAGCATCTGTGGCAGGCACACACACACACACACACACACACACACACACACACACACACACACACACACACACACACACACACAGATTTCTGTCAATCCCTTATTACTGCTGCTGGGCTGAGAACAAGTGTGTTTTGCCTGCAGTTTTAAATGTGCGGGCAGGATCAATATGCATCATGTTTTTGGGGAGAGTGTTCCAAAAGGTGGGTCTTTGGTGCGTAAACAACCGCTGCCCGTATGTCTTTGTTCTTGACATCCTCCTTTCTTCAGGTGTTTAGAGGGGAGCCGGGATAGCCGAATGGTAGAGCGTTGGACTTCCAATGCTCGGGTCGTGGGTTCGAATCCCGGCCGGGGCCAGATATTTGTGCTGGCTTTTTCATCGTTTGCCCCGTCTTGATATCACCCGTTTATGGTGGAAAAAGACGTTAAACTCGCAAACACCCATCCACCCACCCTCAGGTGTTAGATCCATTAGGGAAATGACCAGACGAAGAAAGGCTACCATTATGACCTCACGTGACAGTGTCTAGGATTCTGTACCTATGTGTGTCACGCCTTTGGTTCTTTTGACCTGAAGTGACAGGTTTTAGGATTTTGTATGTCATGTCATGTATGTGTGTCATATCATTATATGTATGTCATGCTTTTCACGCCTTTGATGCCTATTTGGGCTGACATGACAGTGTTCAGGATTTAAAAAAATAAAAAATAAATCAGTAACGGCTACCAAGAATTACAACCCTTTGTAAAGCGGCACAATCAATTTCTGTACATTCAGTCTTCATTATTTCCTTAAAATTCAGTTCTTGTTTTTTCTACTTTTACAGCAAATGTATACACATAACAGCGCCAGCTTGATAAGTCAAACCATAATTAGGTGAGAATGACCTCTTATAAAGTTATACCTTTAACTGAAAACTAAATTTACATATATAGGACTCTTACTGTGTTTGTGATACACAGTATAGAAAAGACAAGTATGAATTAATATTTTCTTGTTGCATCTTATGTATCAAGTCTAATTTGCGTGATCTTACATCTTCTGGTAAAATAAAAGCATCAAGATTTGCTGGTTTTATAGTTTTTCGTTTTAGTTTAAGATCAAGAATGAGCCGTGTGTTTATGTTTTCCGTATTCGATGTACAGCTTTAGGCTACAATGTACAGACCCATACGCTTAAGTCAAACACGCTTAAGTCGAACTTCGGATACGTCGAAGCAAAAAGTTTTTCCCGGCAAAAGTTGCTCTTTGTATGACTAAATTTTCCACGGATAAGTCGAACGAGTACTCAAAAACGGATAAGTCAAAACTCGGTTATGTCAAACGGAATCTGCAATTTTAGCCTCTTATTCTGCTTGTAAGATCAGCAGCGTCATCTGTGTGTGTGTGTGTGTGTGTGAGAGAGAGAGAGAGAGAGAAAGAGAGAGTTTGCCGGTTGGTGCCGTTAGAGTTGTATCTTGCTGCTATTTGACTGCGTGTGTTTATAATTATGACGTTGCACTAGAATTTATTGAGCACATGCGATCATATGACTGCGAACGCGCGCACACACACACACACACACACACACACACACACACACACACACACACACACACACACACACACACACGCACAGATGACGCTGCTGATCTTACAAGCAGAATAAGAGTCAGTGAAACTAGAAAAGAAGAAGAAAACATAAGCTGGAAACTTATCACCGTTTAGTGCCAGACAGCTTTCATGTCAGAACGAAACAGCCATCAGAAGAACTTGGCTTTCTAATTCCTCTGCATTGCATGTGTGACTATGGTAAGACCAAGCCAATACTCTGAACTGAAAGTGAACTCAAAGTGAACAAAATAGCTGCGGAGATTCGATGACATGGCAGCTTACACGAGCGTATTGAATATAACAAATCCTAGCAGTAAGGCTCAGTATAGTTCGCACCCCTGGGCCGTACTGGGCAAACTATTCAAACGCATCCACACTCGTTTAGTAGAGTTCGCCTGCTTATATCGATTTAGGGTTAGATTTAGGGTTGGGGTTACCTTGTGGTAACTGATGGTGCAATCGCTATGTTGTTCAGACGGTCGCAGTGCATTTACAGCAGGTGCAAGTGAGTGAGTGAGTATTTTAAGGCTTAACGCCGCGTCAGCGACAAAGACTAATTCGCGGCAGCCACAAGTTTGAAGGCCCCTTCGTTAAAAGGTAAAAAGCTGGATTAAAACAACTAGTAAATATAGGCTAAAAATTTATAGGTTAAATGAGATTCTACCAGTCTTGGGTTACCACAAGTTCAAAACGTCAAGCATGGGTCTTGTACATGAATAAGTTCAAACACAATGTTCAGATTTTATGAAGTTTATTTAGTTATTTAATCAGATTTTATGAAACAAATTGACTTCCCGAAGGAAGCCAAAAATCTTGTCTGGAGGGACATTTCGGAACAAGAGCTCCATTGATTCGGCAGTGAAATACTTCTGTCGAACCTCCGTGAGGTCTGCACAAGAAATCAAAATATGTTTAATGGTATCTGACTCATCGCAGCCAAAACAGAAAGGACTCTCTTAACTTTCAGCAAGTGCGAGGGGGTATAATATGCGTGCCCAATATGGAGACGGGCCAGGACCACCTCTTCCCGACGGTTAGTCTTACACCGGGGAATGATTTCCCGAAGTTTGGGAACTATACTGTGGAGTTTATTGTTATCAAGAGTATCCCACTGGGCTTGCCATTGATCTACTATGTACTTATTTATTAAGGGTTTAAAATCAGTAAAAACACTACTCTTGCTAGCCACAGGACCATACCAGGGCTTCCTAAAAGCTACAGACCTAAAGGCCGTTCTTAACCGGGCAGACTTTTGGTTCGCGAACTAGGTTCGGAGAGTACGGCGAACTAGGTTCGCGCACGTTGTTTCTTAACCGACCAAATACTTGTGCGGAAACCCTGGTTCGAAAGGTTCGGCGAACTAGGTTCGAGGACTGCATAGCGTGTCGTGGGAACCCTCGCGATCCTTTTGCCGATCCTGCGCTCTGATTGGTTGCTCGGGGAGAGCTGTTGTGCGCATGTACAAACTTGAGGAAAATGGCGGACGGCATCGCGGCTATCGACTCACTTCACATTTCCCTCTCTTGCGCTCTTTTCCTCTTATCTCCTCTTCCTCGGCTTCCAAGAGTTCACTCAAAACGATAACTACCGCAAATGACTGGTCGTCTCGATCTACGAAGGCGCCCATTTTGGTTGTTTACGATTGTCTCAACTTCCGAGTCCGCCTTGTTCGGGCGATGACGTATGCATATCATTAACGGTCGGTTAAGAAAGAGAACTAGTCCGGCCGAACCTCTGGAACTATGTACGTGCGTGCGCTTGCCCTGTTCGTATACAATACACAGTTCGCCGAACAAGTTCCCCAGACTGGTGGTTCGCCCGGTTAAGAACGGCCTTAAAGGGTCCACTGACCCCCAGTTCAAAATTTTAGAGGGTCTTTGTACCTCCACTTTCAATTTTTAAAGGGTCAGAATCATTTCTCAAGTTTTTAGTGCATGGAATTATAAATTCAGTAAATACTGCTGAACAGGTGTGTCCCACGGTGTGTGTGTGTGTGTGTGTGTGTGTGTGTGTGTGTGTGTGTGTGTGTGTGTGTGTGTGTGTGTGTGTGCGCGCGCGCGCGCGCGCAAAACTGAATTTTATCAACTTCAAATCATATAATTAAATGAAGTGGGTACAATTCAGTTTTGAAAGTTGGAAACTCTGACTTTTTGCTGCTCTGTGCCGACTCTGATGCGACGTCTGAATCGTAGCTATGCGACGCCGGAGTGCACCCGCTGCCGGGCGAGGGCTCGAGCCCCTCCACAACTTTTCCACTGACGAAAAAGTCCATAGTCTTTTGAACTTTCACTTTTTTCGGTGGCATGATTCGTCACAGAGAAAGCGAATCCGATCTGTAACAAGAGCACTGACTCTAAGTCTAAAATCTTTCGTCCATAGTTTCGAGCGCAGAAGCGGAAAAAGATGGGGCACGTTCACTACGCACGAGTGGCTGTAGTAGCCGCCGATCTGCAGCGGTAGACAGTTAACGCCTGCGAGCGTTAAACTGAACCCAAAAACAGGACCGAACTGAACGCGGCCATGGCAAAGAAGAACACTCACTCGATCACAAGCCTATTGGCGTACGCACGGTAGTGCAGAGGTAGTGCGTCAAGCTAACTCTTTGACGACGAAGCACAATTTCTAACACGCGATTTCCTATAGGAAACTAAGAAACTCCTATAGGAAATCGCGTGTTAGAAATTGTGCTTCGTCGTCAAAGAGCTAAGCACAGATCGCGTTCATAATGCTTCAACGTACCCCCTCGAATTTTTTTTAGGACGTAAATTTTTACTTCAGTGCGTAAATTACGCACAGACGCACAGTTTAGGGAGCCCTGCCATACAGCAGGTGCAAATGACACAAGGGGACGAACTATACCAACGCAGCAGCAGTAAGTTCATGTTGACCAGGGAAAGTAAATTTCAGTTTCCAAATCGAATCAAGGGGTGAAAAGGTGCAACTCGCTTAACTCGAAGCTAGAGTCGAAATTCGACCTTATCCGTCGTCACGGATAAGTCAAACTTTGGATACGTCGAACAAAAATCCATTTCCCCTGCGAATTCGACTTAAGCGTGTTCGACTGTACAAATTTTCATTTCACTAACTACATCCTGCTAGCACGAAAACAATGTGTTTGTCACCGTGTTACCGCCTACGGGATCGGAGCTTCATATTAATTTTGCGTGATCCCGGACCTTTCGCCTATAGATTTGCTGAATGAGTGCATGCACCACGCAATAAATCACGCAAGAATAAAGCAAAACATGCAAAGATGCTAAATCCGAATTTACGTTGTATGGCTATAGCGGCATAAGCACATCCCGACATACAGGTGCAGTAAGGGGCGATCAAAACAAACACATGTTTAGAAAGTTGTCTGCGTTTGTAGATACGAAAGTGTTTCGGTTTGACTATGTGAAATTTAAAACTGGTTTCCGGCAGCCGATAGCGAAAGTGATGATCAAAGGACGGAACTCCTGTCTCTGTCTGATTACGCAATGTTATTATTAAAGCTGTTTATCAATTCATCAACATCTTTCTTTCAGCAGACACGATTATACTGCATAGAAAACATGAATACGAAACTTTGGAATTGTAGCTCTTTACACCTGGATGTAGCCGCTTTTAACGTTGGTAACATTTGTTAGCAAACCAGCCTGAAAAAGCATCGGCGCAACCTGGTTCACAGTGTGAGCCATGTCACTGATGTGTGTATAAACGGTCTACAGGGCGGTGACTGCTACATACAGAGAAGCATCGGTTGTGCTCGGTCAGATCAGCTGAAAGATACACAGTCCGTTGTAAGATAGTAAGCCCATTTCACGTTACAAGCTTTCTCGCACCAGCCGTCGGCTCTTTGACGTAAGTTTGTTCCTCTCGTTGTTTTCTGTTTGTCAGTCATTTTTGCTTGTTTGTGTTGTTTTAGCTGTTGTTAATCGGGTGAGGAGTGTTTGCAGTTTTGTTGTTGCTGATGTTGTTTCTCCATAGAGACACAACTTTATGGGATGGGGCAGTGCAGCGTGCAGTAGCAAGTTTCAGTGATAGGAGGAATTGATTCATCCCATAAAGTTGTTTCTAAAAAAATCGTGCTGTTTTGTCTGTTTTCTTGTTGGTGTTGCTGATATTTTTGTTTTGTTCTGTTTCTCTTCCTCTCTTCAAATTTGTCAGATCTACCAAAGACAGTAGATCCACTACGCTATAGCGAATCTAAAGTCTTTGGATCTGCTGGCAGTAGGCTAACAATATGATGAAAATGTGCTTGCCAAGAGAGAGAGAGAGAGAGATGACGTCAAATCCGTCGGAGGCAGTGACGATATTTACGGATTTACACATATTCCTGAGGTAGCGGCGGTTTACATATAGAACCAAACAGTTACGAAAAGCATCCTTCAAATTACTCACCATCCCAACATTTTGGCATTTGAATATCTCTATATTTGTTATATTTTATGCACGCTCCTTATAAATCCGTTTTGTTTATGCGTGGCAGAGCGTTGGACTTCCAATGCTCGGAACCCGGCTATTCGCGGCTATACTGAATGGAAACAACCTACTGGGCTGGTTAGACCATCTTGTTTTTCTTTTTGTTTGTTTGTTTGCTTATTCTTGTTCTGGTTGTTGTTTTGTTTTTATGCTTGTTTTGTTGTTGTTGTTGTTTTCATGTTGGTTTGTTTTTTGTTTTTGTTTTTTTCCTAGAACAAATCTGTCGTTATGCATCCAAATATCGTCGTTCTTGGCCTGACAATCGCGTTGGTGGGGTCGAGTTGCTCCGGGCAAGTGCCGACCTCCACCGGGTCCACATCTCAGCAACGTTGTGACATCTTCAATGGTTGTTTTTATTGCTGGTTTAACATATTAGTCTATCAGCCTAATTCTAATTGGCTCTCCCTTCAGAGAAAAAAATCTCAAGACTCTCTCTCTCTCTCTCTCTTGTTATCATAAGCTTGATAATTATTAAAATAAAATTCTAGTCTAAAAAGTCTAAAAATTGATATTTCATTCATGCGCATGATTGTGTGCATGCATTTCTGCTTGCTGCAGTTTTCGGTTGATTGTTGATGAGTTTATGCTTCTAGTTTTTGTTGAGTGTGTATGTTTGATGCGTCTTTTCTTTTGTTGTTGTTGTTGTTGTTGTTATTTTTGGGTTTTTTTAAAATTTTGTTTGTGGTTTGGTCCACCCTTTATGTTTTATGATGTTGTAATTTGATCGATCTAGTGACGAAGTATTGTGGTACAGAAAGGACAAGATAGAAGACAGGCCTGTGTGCCTACCTCTTTATGTCCTTGACTGTCTGGAACTCCTTGCCAATCGAACTCCGCCTTCAGACCTCACTGCCTCTGTTTAAATCGCACCTGAAGACCTATCTCTTCCGCCAGGCCTTTGATAGTTTAACCTCTGTTAAGTCTGTCTCTGTGCATAATGAGTTCTTCGCACTGCCAAATTGTATGTAAGCCGAGGAGATGTAAATTGCGCGCGCGCGCGCGTGTGTGTGTGTGTGTGTGTGTGTGTGTGTGTGTGTGTGTGTGTGTGTGTGTGTGTGTGTGTGTGCCTTAAGCGCGCAGCGAAGTCCTTGGAAGTTGGAGAACAGCGCTCTATAAAAGCTATGTATTATTATTATTATTATTAAAAAATAAAGTTTCATTTCATTTCATTTCTCTCTTTATTTTTTGTTCTGTTCGTGTTAGTGGTGAAGGTGACGGTCGCTGATTCATAGAGCGGCAGTCCCTGCAGTTACACCACAGTTATGATTGTGACTAGAGCATTGTGTTGAATGTTGCACAGACTGTCCAGACGGATGGCAGGCATTCCAATCATCGTGCTATGGTTTTGGTGACGAGCCCTGCCACGTTGTACGCTGCCCAGGTAAAAGCTGCTAGGTGTAGTCAGCATCTGCAAGTGTACCGTTTAGTATTGGTGCACCAAGAAAAAACGAAAACCGGTTTATATAGGTTTGAATTTTCGGCGGTCGGTAAACCGGTTTGATTGCTGAACAGCGGTTCACAGCACTACCGTGTAGCACCTGCAGTCACTTTGAAAAAAAGTATGTTTGTGTTTGTGACTTGTTTGGAGGCTGTGTGCGGCTACTCGCGGCTAGTGCCTCTGCTGCTGCTGCTGTGGTTGTTGTTGTTTGGTGGTGGTGGTTGTTGTTGTTGTTGTGCTCTGTTTTACTTCCCTCTCATTATCATCTCCCAAAATACAGAGCATAAACTGTTGATTACTACAGGGCGTGCACTCGGTAAGAAGTGAAAGTTTCAGAAATAGATGGTTTGGCAGAACAGTTGCCTTTTGCACGTGTAGTGACAGTTGGTGACACCGCCTTGTCGAGTGACCTGTCCTAACGGCCAAGGTCACATGTAGGTTTTGTCGTACAACGGTCGTGGATTGTGATTCCAGGAGGCCCTGCAGTCTGTTTGGTGCCAAACTAGCTGAAGTAAGGAGCGAGGCGGAGGATGACTTTCTGAGGGGCGTTGCTCGATCGCAAGACTGTAAGTGACTTCTTTGCTTTTTGTGAGTTCCTGTCTTCTTGTTCAGTTAGCGGCACAACGACATTTTCGAGGTTGACAGAATTTAGGATTTCTTCTTCTTCTTTTTTTTTTTTAAACCTCAGTTACTACATGCATGCATTCCAATCAACCGCTTCAAGGAAAGAAAATTGTTTCTCTCTCTCTCTCCCCTCCACCTCTCTCTCTCTCTCTCTTTAATTTCCCTTTCTATTGGGCTGAGCATTCCTTCTTCATACGTTCATTTTTTTAGGATTTCGTTTTGGATGTTTACGTCGTTTTTGTTGTTGTTACGTTGTTGTTTGTTTGTTTGTTTGTTTATCTTTGACTTAAATGTTGGGCATTAGAAACTGAAGGAATATACAGAGTGTAACGGGAAAATACAAAATGTTTTGAAATTATAATAACAATAGTAAATACTTTACTGTCCATTAAGTATTTATAATGGAAAATCGTCTTCGGGCTCTTCGTAAAAGTTACATTAACAATCTACATGTCAATAAACTATACAAAACTCAATTTGATGAACAGGATTTGATATGTGCCCCCCCCCCCCCCCCCCCCCCCCCCCCCCCTCCAAAAAAAAAAAATTATACCGCACCTCATTATGGTCAATGGACTTGATCCACAACATACCTGAATGGTTCTTCAGTATGGCGATTACATAAGCATCAGCAAATTAGTTCTTCCGACTGTCTATCAGTGATGAACGTTCGTTGAAGTCGTTTTGCCCTCCTAATCAATTGATATCAAGAGATACACGTTTCCATTCGTTGATGTTGTTTCCTCCTCCTAATCAACTGATTTCATTAGAACAGTCGGTGGTCTAATGGTTAAGAAACTTCTTCGCCAATGCGAGAGGCCAGATTCAAGTCCCACTCGGGGCAAAGAATTTTTCCTTCTCATAAGTGACCGTTCATTCGGGCCCATCGCCTGGGGTTCTCTCCGGGTACTCGGGCTTCCTCCCCCTCTGCTTCGGATATGTTCAGCCCACAAAATTTCAAAATAAATACGATTCTACATTCGGAAACCTAAATAGCTGAGCTGACCCTTCGCACCACGTGATTGTAATGTGTTCGTGTCCAGTGTGTAAGAGAATGCGTATGGTTCACGTGAGCGTGCGTATTGGGTTCAGTTCGCGGCGGTTTGAGCCAGTTCAAGAAATTGGGTTAAAGCGCCTACACAATACCCCCTTATTATGTCAATTGCGCAGACTGGGGTCTTTGGCTGGGAGGTACGGACAGTGTTCTCGGAGGGGCCGTTTCGTGTGGACCAGTAACCAGAAGCTAATCAGTAACCAATCAGGCTACACAACTGGGACACGGGCAACCGAACGACAGCGGCCAAAGCGAGGACTGCGCTCACCTGTGGAGGGATATCGAATACATTTGGAATGACGCTCCTTGCACTACGCTCTTAAATTTGCTTGCGAAATCAGGTAAGACCAAAGTGAAGGAACAATAAGTTGGGTTTCTGGGAAAAGGTAGACTCTATAGTACAGTAGGTAAGAAATGTGCGTGCGTGGGTGCGTGTTCTTATTTTTGCCCTTTCCTTTACATTTTCAGGGTCCAGTAGGCATACAGTCAGATGGCACTTTCAACCAGAAAGGTCAGACAGGTCTTTTGGCGTCATACTGTTGATGACCATTACGCAGATCTAAATAAATGAATTGAAATCTCCGAACTTTTAGCGTGTTGTTTACTGTGCTTTCCATGCACGTTCTGCTGATTTCGGAGTGTGTGTGTGTTTGTGTGTGTGTGTGTGTGTGTGTGTGTGTGTGTGTGTGTGTGTGTGTGTGTTTGTCTCTCTCTCTCTCTCTCTCTCTCTCTCTCTCTCTCTCTCTCTCTCTCTCACGCATTACAAGAGATGGAAAGAGCGCGTCATAGGTCACACTTTGACACAAAACACACCGCAAAAACCATACCGGACACGTAAAAACACATTTAAAAACACACAAAAATGTCGGCCAAAATGTTGAAATGGCATTGTATGGTCAGATAGTCTGGCTTGAGGCCCTCTAAACTTCAGAGGCGTGTACTGTCGCTGTACTGTTCACGCTTAAAATAGTCATCTGCGGCTGGTGCTTTGGTGGCAGACTCGACGTCACGTTCCGCTTTGCTAGGGTCATCATACCAAGACTCCAGATCCTTCACGGTTTGCGGCAGGTCCCTTCCTTTGCTTTCCGGGAGCAACAGCAGAAGCAGCATTGCCAACAGACTGCAGAGGCCAAATACGACGCCAGTGATCCAGATTCCGTAGTCTGCCTGATATCAGTTGATCAGTGATCAGTTGATCAATCAATCACTCAATCAATGAATCAATCCCTTCTTATCCCAAAGGTGGGAAATTAAAATGTAGTGTCAAAACACACACACACACACACACACCAATACATTGTGCGCCAACACCCCAAATTCCAAGTGAAATATGAAAGACTGACGTCCACAGACACTAAACTTTCTAATTACTATTAGGGTGGGGTGGGTGGGTGTTTGGGGTTGAACGTCCTTTTCCACCACATATGGTGATATCAAAGACGGGGCAACGATGAAAAAGCCAGCACAAATATTTGGCCCCAGCCGGGATCGAACTCACGACCCGAGCATTAGAAGTCCAACGCTCTACCATTCGACCACCCCGGCTCCCCTAATTACTATTAGTTTCTGTATTTGCCAAAGAATATAATGTAAAGTCGGAATGTAAAACTGAATTATGTATTGTAGAAAAGAGATTTTTATTCACAGACACTAAATTTTCTTCTTATAAATTTATTTCGTTGCCAAACTGAAGTCGAAAACATAACTAGAGCAACTTCACAGAGAGAGAGAGAGAGATGATGATGATGATGATGATGATGAAACGTTTTTTTTCAATATTCAGGACCGGCAAAGCACTGTTTAGGCATTCAGTGCTGTCTATCAGTCTTACAGACTGTTGTCCTGAGAGAGAAAGAGAAGGGGGGGGGGATAGGGGAGGCACGACAGACACTGAACTGCCTAATTCTTAAACCAGAAACCTTCAATAAAACATATAATCATTCAAACAAAAATCCAGTTGAGAGGCCAGCAAACCGAAGAACGGGACTACGTTTGGGTCTACAGTAACTCATAGCTACTGGATGAATGGACAAGGGGCGACAATTTATCAAGAAATGGGTTTGCGGTAGCTTATAGGTACCGTGAAATGGCATTAATTTTGTAGCCACTACAGCCTCTACAGGGAGAACAAAAATGGGTTCACGGTGGCTTATAGGTACCATGAGAGTGAATTTCATGCCACTACACACTGGTTTTCTATCGTAACTGTTTAGTAACTAGAGACTGAAGGAGAGAGGGTGTGGCGCGCGCGTGTGTGTGTGGGGTGGGGGGGGGAGGGGGAGGGGGGAGGGGGTAAAACTCTTTTGGCACAAGATATCAAACTTTCTAGTAATGTGTGTGTGTGTGTGTGTGTGTGTGTGTGTGTGTGTGTGTGTGTGTGTGTGTGTGTGTGTGTGTGTGTGTGTGTGTGTGTGTAACTGATTAGAGACTGGAAGGGAGAGGGTGTGGGGGTGTGTGTGGGGCCGGATAGGGGGAGAGAGGGGGGCGGGGCGAGGGGGAGGATTTTTGCACGAAAGACATCAAACGTTTTAGTAGTGAGTGTGCGTGCGTGCGTGCGTAACAAGAGAGAGAGAGAGGCGTTTTCAAATTCATTGTTTTTCAAGATAAACAGTAAGTTAAGGTTAGAGGGTTTGTTGGGGGGGGGGGCGTACAAAATATTGTACTCGACGGTCAAACTTAAGAAAGTGACTGACTGACAATTATAAATATAACACACTAGCGCACGCACACCCGCGCACACTCACACACACACACACACACACACACACACACACACACACACACACACACACACACTTCTTTCGCTGTGAACTGTTTTCACGTTCAGTCGCCGGCAGAGGCCGAACCTGCCCACACTTTCTGAAGTGACCACAGCTGCACGTGCTAAAGGCATTCAAGCTAACTCCCTATAGAAACCTTTGCGTGAGTTCTTTTCATGTGACTTTGTCATTTGCTTGGAAGATTTCGTAGCTATAGGGCGAGTTCAGACTGTGTCTGCTCTGCGCTGGTCTTTTCCTTCATTTTTCCCGCCTCGTTCTTGCCTTGTTCAAAGTCCACAGCATTTTGCAAGCATAAAAGTTTTTACTTGATGCCTCTCTGAGTCAAGATTTGTGGTTTTGATTGGCAGTCTCACAATCACGCAAACCGGATCGCCGCCTTGGAGCATTGACTGACATGATCATCATCAAAAGGTAGGTGGTATTCAGAGTGATATTCAGGATCATTTGCAGGATGTGTGCAGGATATCATGTGACCTGATAAACTAGCGTTTGTTTCATCGAGCCAAGAAGGAGCTGAAGTGTTTCCACGGCGTAACACGTTGGTGATAATGTTCGGCAGATTGTTCAGTAACGGAATAGCTGCTGACTTTGTGTTGACCAGCTGCAACTATCCATGATTCACAAAGTACTCCTTGTCTTTTGCCGTTGAGGTTCTTAGATCAAATATTTACGTATTATCGTATTATTTTCAAGTGTTTTTTTTTTTTGTTGTTGTTCGTATTATTTTCAAGAGTTTTTTTTTTTTTTTTTTTGGGGGGGGGGGGGTGGTGGTGGTGGTGGTGGTGGTGGGTTTTGTTGTTGTTGTTGTTGTTTGTTTGTTTGTTTGTTTTTGTCTTCTTCCACGTTGAAGCTTCCTCCTCTGTTCACGTGTATGACGGCTTCTCTTACAGATGACGTGACAAGGATGTGCTGACGGAAGACAACTCCGACATCACTGCGTCCGCAACAGCGTCATTTCCTGACATCGTCAGCAACGCCAAAGGTGATGGATGAAGCACATGCACAACGGTAGCATCAGTCTGCAACAGCAGCAGTCCATTACAACGTCAGCAAAGCTCCTCAAAACTGAAGCAAGTGCGTTCATCGATTGAGTGAAAGAGCTTCTCAAGAGGGGTAGGTACACACAGTTTGCTTGTTTGAAGTTTCACCCTTTGAAAGGCCCACTTTCTGGAACTCTAGGCTTTAACAGAAGCAACGTTTGGCTCGGAACGGCTGTGCGTATGAGGGCGCCTGCGCGCTAAGGTTAGTAGTGCTCTAAATGCAATACGCTGACATTTGCAGGCCGCGCAAGGGAGGAGAATTTCAATGACCCGCAGCTCTTTTAGGTGGCATACACTGTGACAAGACTGTGGCAGATGCTGTGCGTATCGGTTTCGGTTTGCTCATTATGACCAGCCTGTGTTAAGCCGGATTTAACTGCGCATGTGTCTAAGTGGTACGATGGTCGACAAGGCTGATACAATTCCGAGACATTTTGTGAGCCTAGAACTGTCAGAGTGTGGGCCTTTAAGACTGACTGTCTTGTGGTCAGTATTACGTAATACTGTAGTGTGTTGACTGCACGACTCGCGTAGGTTACCATCATCAAAACTGAGCATGCGTTTGACCAGTATGAACTCAGCAGGTGTTACTGACCTAGCTTTTGCCGGGTCGACTAGTTTCACTAAGTACAAGGATGATGCACAAGCAGAAGGAACTTCAGAAAATCAGCTCAACTTTGGGTCCAGTTGAAATTCGAACCCACAGCCTTCCGAACGTAATCTGCTTACGGTGCCCCAGGCCGCACGTGTACTTCCAAAGATGTGTGTACGGAAAGGAAGATCCGTACAACTGTTTGTGCCGCGGAGATTCGAACCCTAGACCTTCCGAGCATAAATCCGAAGCTCAGCTGGTTGAGCGAACGAAAAAAACCCGCTGACTTCACAGTTCAGAGAGCTGAGAGATGCACCTCTGTGTACATTTGTTTCTTGTGGCTGTTTTCCATGTTTGTGTGTGGCGTTATGTTTGTATTTGCTGTGGTGACCTATCTGGCTTCAAAGGTAAGGTCAGTTAAGGTATTTGTCAATTTGTTCAGTTCGTTTGCCATAAAAATGCACCCGTTTCCCTTCTATACACGCGCGTATTCCACAATTCGGCCTAGGCTACACAGAAGCCAGCTTACGTGTTGAAACAGTTGTGCTTATAACCAGCGCGCCTGTACGCTGGAAAGAGTCCGTCTTAATGATTAGTAGAGCTCTGAATGCGATACACTGCCGTCTGCAAGCAAGCTACCCGAAGCTCTTCTAGTTCTACTCAGCGACTGGCGACACAACACTCAGCTGACTCCTCCATTCTCACGTCGCGTGTGCCTTGAAGTTGACTCAGTGTCAGCCTGTGGTATGTTGTCACTGTGCAGGGTGTCTAAGTGATACGATGTTAGACACTACCAAAAGAACACAGAGGCATAAAATCTTAACGTTAAGTAGACTGCTCTGAATGCAATGTGATTGCTCAGTATCTTGCCCGAAACTCTTCAGTCTAAAACATCCGTTGACCGCAACACTTAGCTCAGTGACCCCTCGATGTGCGCGTCGCGTGGAGTCTTCTGTCTTCTGTTAGCTCAGTTTCAGCCTGTGAAATTCTGTCACCATGCAGGCGTCTGATACATTGCTTGACGTAACCAAAATGAAAACAACAACAACAACTAACATCCACCTGTTGGTAATCCGAAAAACACGTGCATTTTTACCGCAAACGGACTGTACAGAGGGCTATCGTGGTTAGCCCTTGTTCATTCATACAGCAGGTACGGCAGTGGGTGAGGTTCATTTCCACTGCAAGGTAAGTGAGCCATGGACTGGGAGAATTGATGGGAGGGGAGGAGGGGGAGAGGGGGCGGGAGGGGGGCTGATGTGGGGTGAGTGTAGGGGGGGGGGGGGCTTAGGCATACATTACATTACATGAGGTCGATGACAGGAAATCTGTCGGTGTCTCCAAGTACCCCATCTCCCTGGTGCAAAAGAGGCCAGCACTGGTCAGGCCCCACTGTCGACTCCCAGCTGTGGAGTACGGGGTCTGCTTCTCAACTCAACCAAATCTCGGCAGCGTTGTATTAGGCCCATCTGTCCTGTGTGGTTGTATTTGGAATATTTCCCTGATCAGTGAAAGTTTCCAAAGTTGCAAGTTCGCCTTTTAGCGGCTATTGAAAATTACCGCAGAGATACCAGCGGCTTTTGCCGGATCCGTTCATTTTGCTCAGTGACCGCCGGTTCTGTCTTTGTGACATGATATACTGACACCGGTAAAGTGTCGGTGAAGATTTCACTTCTCTCCGCGTTAAACAGATTTTGTCTTTTATTTCTTGGATTTTGTCTTTCTTTCTCTCTCTTTTCGCGCACACACATACATACACTGACACACACACACACACACACGAGTGCTCGCGGCGCACGCCGGCCCACACATTCACACCAGGAATGGAATGCACATCTCACGAAGGTTTCCAGTTACAACACAGTCTGTATATGTGTTAAGTTTATAAAAATCCAGGTCTATAAGTGTGTACATCGATCTTTCCGTTCACCTAGAAAGTTTTACAAAGCAAGGAAGGAGAGCTACCGTTATTACGAATTTCAGTCTATACAGTGACTGACAAACAACAGTTAATTTGTCTCTAGTATTGCTGCTGCTACTAATAAAACTAATGACACTAATAATACTAATGATACTAATAATACTAATAATACTAATAATACTAATGATTAATAATACTAATAATACTAATAATACTAATAATGCTAATGATACTAATAATATAAATGATACTAACAATACTAACAATATACTAATAATCGTAAAGTATAGCTTAAAAAGAAAAGGGAATATGATGAAGAAAGGTGAAAAGATAACAAACCTTCTAAACGGGTTGCAAACCCAGCTTGCAAGCCCTCTTTCTGATTCCCTTAAACGAATAGTGTACATGTAATAATTACCGTATACGTGTAACGTTTTAATGCATATCGAATACTAATAATACTAATAATACTAATAATACTAATGATATTAATAATACTAATAATACTAATAATGCTAATAATACTAATAATACTAATAATACTAATGATACTAATGATACTAATGATAACTAATGATAACTAATAATATACCAATAATCGTAAAGTATAGCTTAAAAAGAAATTGGGAATATGATGAAGAAAGGTGAAGATATCAAACCTTCTAAGCGGGTTGCAAGCCCTCTTTCTGATTCCCTTAAAAGAATAGTGTAAATCACTATTAGTATATGTAATAATTACCGTATACGTGTAACGTTTTAATGCATATCGAATACTAATAATACTAATAGTACTATTGATACTAATAGTACTAATAATATACCAATAATCGTAAAGTATAGCTTAAAAAGAAAAGGGAATATGATGAAGAAAGGTGAAAAGATATCAAACCTTCTAAGCGGGTTGCAAACCCTCTTTCTGATTCCCTTAAACGAATAGTGTATATGTAATAATTACCGTATACGTGTAACGTTTTAGTGCATATCGAATACTAATAATACTAACAGTACTATTGATACTAATAGTACTAATAATACTAATAATATACTTATAATATACTTATAATCGTAATGTACAGCTTAACAAAAACAAGGGAATATGATGAAAGAAGGTAGAAAGAAATCACACCTTCTAAACGGTTTGTAAGCCCAGCTTGCAAGCCCTCTTTCTGATTCCCTTAAAAAAAATGTCTGCATGTAATAATCGTCAGTATAAAATCGCAATACATACAGCGTATATAGCGTATCGTTACAGTGTAAAAGTATTACATCATTACTGACTGTGCATCGTTTCAGTGACTCGCATTATATCTGCATCTTGTATTGTTAACAGTGCTAGAAACATGACTGCTCCCTATGCCAGTGTCTGCTTGTGAAGACGGACGCATAAAGTATAGCTTTACAAAAACAAGGGAATATGATGAAGGAAGGTAGAAAGAAATCACACCTTCTAAACGGTTTGTAAGCCCATCTTGCAAGCCCTCTTTCTGATTCCCTAAAAAAAAAAAAAAAAAAAAAAAACAAAAACAATGTCTGTATGTAATAATCGTCAGTATACGCATCGCAATACATACAGCGTACATAGCGTTAGACAGTGTACAAGTGTTACTCAGTAGTACATCATTACTGTGCACCGTTTCACTGACTCGCATTATGTCTGTATCTTGTATTATTAACGAACAGTGCTAGCAGCTCTGACTGCTCCCTATGTCTGCTTGTGAAGACGGACGCATAAAGTACAGCTTTACAAAAACAAGGGAATATGATGAAGGAAGGTAGAATGAAATCAGACCTCCTAAACGGTTTGTAAGCCCAGCTTACAAGCCCTCTTTCTGATTCCCTTAAAAAGAATCTCAGTACATGCAATAATCGTCAGTTTAAGCATCGCAATACATATAGCGTACACAGCGTATCCTTACACATGGTACAAGTATTACATTATCACTGTGCACCGTTTCACTGACTCGCATCATGTCTGTATCTTGTATTGTTAACGAACAGTGCTAGAAACATGACTGCTCCCTATGTCTGCTTGTGAAGACGGACGCACAGCGTCAAACTGCTGCCTGCGTCTATACACGTTCATGTACCTCCACTGACATGCCGTGAAAACCGGCAGACTCTGATTGGCTAAGACACAGCCAGTTGTCAATGTTTACAAGATGTAACCTTTGTTGTCACGAAATAGCCATTGTTGCTATCGTTGAACCAAAAGCTGCTTGTAAGCGGCTAGTAATGGTGATAATGATTTTTTTTAAAGCTTGCAAATCGCCTGTCCTGAGAAACAGAATTATTACTGAGCATTGATTATTGTGTGGAAATATTTTCGGGTCTATTGTCTTTCATTGTCAGTGGCAGAGACTTGCTGCCTGTTTTGTATGTCTGTGTGCAAGAATGCACTGTATGAATGGAACTAGTAATGATGCTGCTTTTGAAGAGTGCTTGCATAGTTCCTGAACCGAGAACATGTATTACAACCATTGTACCTTTGGTTCCCAGATGGCATAATTATATATGTAGCTGTTCTGGATATCTGCGTGCAAGAATGCACTGTATGAATGGAACTAGTAATGATGCTGTTCTTGAAGAGTGCTTGCATAGTTCCTGAACCGAGAACATGTATTACAACCATTGTACCTTTGGTTCCCACATGGCATAATTATATATGTAGCTGTTCTGGATATCTGTGTGCAAGAATGCACTGTATGAATGGAACTAATAATGATAATATTTCTTTAGAGAGCTTGGGTAGTTCCTATCCCGAGAAAACGTATCACAACCATTCTACC
>JACVVK020000500.1:75000-132500 GCA_018292915.2 Batillaria attramentaria
CTGTCTTCATCGTCACCACCGTCAACAACACCAGCTGCTCCTGTTGTTGTCGACGGTGGCGCCGGATGACGATGTTGCTGCTTAGTCGGCGGTACTGCCATGGCGGTGTTGCCCCGTCGGCGGTCAACAGCGTACGCCGGCGTTGGTGTGTGCGTGTGCGTGTGTGTGTGTGTGTGTGTGTGTGTGTGTGTGTGTGTGTGTGTGTGTGCATGGGGGGGATCCATGGGGCGCAATGGGATGGGAAGTTAGTTAGTGTTCACAACAAAGTAAAGGACTACCACAAATTCATATGCTCTGTATAATATGTAAATCTGTAGATCTGTAAATCTGTAAATCTGTAAATATGTAAATCTGTAAATATGTTAATCTGTAAATATCATATCCCCCCCCCCCCCCCTTTGACCGCCACCTTGGCGTGGTAGGAGGGCTTGTGTGCCTCGGTGACCCCTCGACCTATGCCGGCGGGAGCTACGTCTCCTGGTAGGGTCACCCATGCCGGACAGGTCGGGGGGGAAGAGGCCAGACTAAGCGTGGTCAACTGTATATTGTACGTATATTTGTATGTTTTCCTGACAAAACGTCCAAGATTTTGATGGTGCTGCACATCCGCGTGAAAGTTTATCACAAGGTGGAGAATCCACATTAAAATGTTAATTATGCCTTAATAAGCATTAGAATGGTTTAGTATGGTTCGCGTATAATGTGTATTTTGTTTTGTGATATGTAATTATTGATTGGATTGGAATGGCATGGAATTGAATGGAACGAAATCGAAAGACATCGATTGAAATTTTTTAATGAATTGTATGAAATGAACTGAACTGAACGTCTTTCTTTGAACTGAACTGGATTGAATTGAAATGGATTGTATTGATCATGCTGAACTCACTCTAGTTGAAACCAGAAGACTAGAGACATGGTCAGTGCATCTGACAAAATGGATGAGGGTGGCATAAGCAGTTGGGTGTAAATTTAACATCCTTCCCCACCAGACAATGCTGATACTGAAAAAAAAAAAATGAGGCAACGAGGACAACGTCATAAGTGAATGAGTATTTGTCTAGCAACCAAGACCTGTCTGCAGCAAAAGTCAGTGAGTAGTCAAGGCTCATGGTTACAGTATGAACTTGGGACCCAAGCACCACCCATCAAAGGGGAGAGCTGTAGGCGATGTTTTTATAGAAATAAAAATGTTACATTGTCTCTGCTTAAAATAACTGTGGATGCATGGGCATGGTTTAGGGCATGGTTCAGAAAAACTGAGCTTGAGAGAGGAGGAGGGCAAGATGTGCCGCCATTTTATTGAAGCTGGCCATATCAGATCTGTGGGTTCCACTCATGACCGGGGAGGAATACCACCAGAATTGGCATGGTTGAGCGACACTGAGAGTAAGTTCTGAGGAAAACAAGATGTGCCAGTTTACTAAAGCTGGCCATGTCAGATCTGTGGGTTCCACTCATGACCGGGGAGGAATACCACTAGAAACTGGCATGGTTCAGCGACACTGAGCTTGAGCCACGGTGAGGTGCAAGACAAGATTTACCATTTTACTGAGGCTGACCATGTCAGATCTGTGGGTTCCACTCATGACCGGGGAGGAATACCACTAGAACCGGCATGGTTCAGCGACACTGAGCTTGAGTGAGGAGAAAGACAAGATGTGCCGTTTTACTGAAGCTGGCCGTATCAGATCTGTGGGTTCCACTCCTGACCGGGGGAGGAATACCACTAGAACTGGAGTGGTTCAGCGACGCTGAGGGTAAGCCATTTACTGAGGCTGGCCATGTCAGGTCTGTGGGTTCCACTCCTGACCGGGGAGGAATACCACTAGAACTGGAGTGGCCGGTTCAGCGACGCTGAGGTGGAGACAGGAGGAGGAGGGAGAGCAATGCTCTCAGCGTTGGCACGGCTCAGTGACAATTAGGTATGGAAAGGAGGAGGAGTGAGATGATAATTATTGTAGCTGCCCCGATATTTTTTCAACTATTAGTCCTCCTTGGACTTACCCATTACCTGGGAGAAAGCCCTCTGAAATTAGCAATGGCAATTTTGGCAGGAAAACAGCTGTAGTTGTCATATCCGTTGCCTCATCCACAGCAGCAGCTTTGTGGGGATTAAGGTCACATTATCAGTGAGGAAATTTTTCAGGGAGGGAGGGAAGACCATGTGGCAGCTCAGATGTCTTCATCTTCGGTGTGTTATTTTCAGCAGTGTGTGTCACCCTCTGAAATTTTGTCAGTATGTTCTGTCTGTGTTTTCTCTTCATTTTCGGAGCATGTCGTTCATTTGCATTTGTTTAGTGTGCACTGCACACACTTCAGTTTTGTGTCATTCCTTGACAATGATTGAGAAGAAAAAAATACAATTTAAAAAAAATGAAAGGAAAGAGAAACAAACAAAAAACAAAAAAGGAAAAGAAAAGATGGAAAAGAAAATGGAAAAGAAGTGAAGAAAAAATGGCAAAATAAAATTATTTTAAAAAAATATAAAAAAAAGAGCAAACCAAAAAAGACTGATGGCAAAAAAAAAAAACCAACTAGCCCCTCCAAAAAAAAAAAAAAGAGAAAAAAAAAAAAGAATGGAAAAATGGAGAGAAAAAAAAAAGGAAAACACAGAAAAAGACAGCAAAAATTATTGTGGTTCTTTCTGTACGGGTCCAGTTCGCCTCCTGCGTGACAACAGACTCTGCATGTCTCCAGCAAGCTTCTCAATGTCTTCAGCAATCATCTTCATGTCTTCAACAAGCTTCATGTCTTCAACAAGCTTCATGTCTTCAACAAGCATCATCTCTTTTAAGCAAGATTTTAAAGATCTTTTTTGCATCTCTTCAAGTTTCAGCAAGCCATCAACAAGAATTCCAAGGGGGTTTTGTTTGGTTTTGTTTTTGTTTTGTTTTTTGTTGTTGTTGCTTACCGCAATTACTGGAGGTTGTCAGTTGTCGCCTACTATATATATATACTACTCTCACAGTATAGACAGCCATTAATTGCTGTCATGCCTTTCGGCTTTGCATGTTTGCAGTTTATAATAAGGATCAGCATTTATAATCATGGTATGTTCATGCTGACAATGAGATGTTCATAAATTATCAGGTGCTTTTGACATGTTTTGGACAAGTAGCATATTTGAAGACTGCATAATCCCCTTTGTAAAGTTCAGAACAACAAATAATCTGCCAGTTAATATGTTAAGGTATAGTGGAATCCCAAGAGATGAGAGACTGTGATAAATGTACACTGAGAGATGTAGGGGACTAGTTTCAGAATATATACTTGTATGCCCCTTTTTGTGATGTGATTAGAAACTGCAAAATATTACCATGAATGGCCAGTGGTCATGTGGTAATTACATGTTCTGCCGTCAACAAAAAAGGAGAGATTGCTTTTAAAGGTGAAATGCTTTATTGCTATAATTAGAAAAAAATACAGCTTAAAGGATAATGGTTAAATGCTAATGTCAGTTCTACAGGCCGGATGTCCTATTGTGTCCAATCAGCTTTGAGTTCTTATTGTGTCCCATTAGCTCTAAGTTCTTTAATGTGTCCACTGAGTTCTTATTGTGTCCAGCTAGCCCTGAGTTCTTATTGTGTCCCATTAGTTCTGAGTTCTTGTGTCCAACTAGCCCTGAGTTCTTATTGTGTCCCATTAGTTCTGAGTCATTAGAAACTGCTGAATTTCAAGGTACCGGTACTGGGTGCTGTTGTCTAAACCATCTGGTATGTGTTTGGAAGTTGGTGAATTTGTCTGACTTACGACTGGGGTGTTTTTCTAGTGTATTTTCCCTTTCTTTTTTTTTTTTTCTTCTCTTCCTCCGTGTTTATTCTAGCCGCGAAATAGTCTTTGTTACTTGCGCGGCGTAAAGTCCTAAATAAGTCACTCTTGTTCATTGTGACTGATTAGACATGATTTCTTAGAAACCGCTTGGCACTGAGGTACAATTGTCTGTGCTACCTGGCATGTGTTCAGATTCTGGGACTCTGTCTGATTGATGATGAGTGTATGTGTGCGTGTGTGTTAATTTATCATGTTGGTTTTGTCTTCTCTATTGTGTCTTTTTAGCATTCTGACAGGTTAAAAAGTGTGTATCAACTTGTATTCTTCTGTTGTGTTATACCACTCTTACAAACTTGATGATTCTTGTATGCTATTAGCCGCGAAATAGTCTTTGTTGCTTGCGCGGCGTTAAGCCCTAAATAACTAACTTGTATTCTTATTTTCTGTTGTTGGTTTGTTTTTTCCTGTCAATGCCGGCCCCAAGTGGGTCAGCAAAGCTAAGACTTTGACTTTTCCTTGACGCTAATAATCATCTTTATTGTCTATACAATTCCGCACCTACAACGGAAATTGTCTGAACTATGACGGCACTGGGTTCCTAGTGCAGGTGCAATATTGCTCTTCTTCCATTAACTGATGTCATAGCCGTTGCTGCTGTATAATGATATACAACTTTTGCTTGCCAGTCATGGCTCTCATAAAAGCAGAGAAATCCAAGTCTAAAGAAATACGTGTTCACAGTTACTTCTGCTGCTCTTCTTCCATTGACGTCATAGCTGTTTAACACATGTTTTTCTTGTCATGTCATGCCGGCAACGAAACTGATGCCAATCTGAAACTGAACTGAAAAATCTGTTCGCAGTTAATTTATTAAGTAGCTCTTCTTCCATTGGCGTCTTAGCCGTGTTTGCTGTATGTATCGTTTGCTTCAAGTTGTACTACTATGAAAGACAGACTGAGTAATTGCATTTACGGGTCGCCCCTAACGCCCCCCCCCCCCAAGTACACACACACACACACACACACACACACACACACACTGCGTTGTCCATCTGTCCTGTCAGCTATACTATTGTGGTGACTCACTGATCGAACATAAACTAATTACTATTAGACCGTCAGTTTACAACTACAAGGCCGGAAACCGTACCGTTCAAATGTGTTGTGCACGAGTAGCTTCCATTTCCTGTCCGGATATGATAGCCTTACAACGCAACTTGCAGCTTCGGTCTCTCTTCACAAAATCAGTGAAGTGACGGAATAGTCCTAGTACAGGTACGTAAGGAAGACGGTGCCCCAGCTTCGGCCGAGAGTTGGTGGGTTGAGAAGCAGAGGTGAACCACAGCCTGGGGGCGACAAAATTTTGAATGGTTCTGACAGTGACTGACCTGTTGCACACTGGCTGGGAGTTGGTGGGGAGGGTACTGTGTGAGGATCTCGGGGAGGGGAGGGGGGTGGGACTGCAGGGGTTGGGAGGTAGGAGAAAGGGAGGATTTCCCCCCCTACTTTTACATGTATGTCGCTTTTGATGAGCAAACATACACTTGCAGTTTTTTAATGTGTTACATCAGTACTGTTCAGCTTTTACATTTGCAAGGACAGGTAGGTATTTAGGTGGTAAGAAACTTTCTTAGCTCTGAGTGCTTGTGCCATGCCTGGTAAGTATTTAGGTGGTAGTGCTTTGGTACCTGATGTATGTAAATCAGTCCTCATGCATAATGTACTTGCTAGTGTCAGACTTCGTAAGGTGGTAATGGAATGCATGTCAGGTCCGTGATTTGCCAGTGTTACATCAGGTAAGTACATAGATGGTAATGCATAAAGAATATTGGCATCACTGGTAAGTATGCAGATTCTAGTGTATGTATTCAGTTCTACTGTTATCAGTTTTGAGTGTTTGCTCTTGTAACTGACGTCAGCTAAGTAGCATTTGTTAGGTAATTTGGTAAGTATATGCAGGTGTATGTTTGCTCATTAGGCAATTTGTATTGTGGGGTGGGGTGGGGGTGGGCAGGTGGACACAGGGCAGGAAGCAGGGGAAGGGATTAGGCTGGTAACGGTCATCTTTGATTTCTAAATAGTAGTATCGGCGCAGGTAAGTACGCAAGTGGTGATGTTGATATCTAAATGTATCAGGACAGGTAAGTATGCAGGTAAGTATGCATGTGGTGACATTTAATCCTTTTAGCCAGCTTGATTATACAGATGTTCACTTTTTCCATGCTTGTCTTCAGGTAAGTAGCAGTTGAAATGGAATCAACTAAGTATTCTGATCTGAAACATAAAAGATGCAAAATGCATCAAGAAAAACTTTGTCAAACCTAGGAATAAGAGGATCAAGTATTTGTCATGGTTAGTATGCATGCATGTGGTTGCACAAAGTGGCACATGTTATGTATGAAAGCTTGTTCTAATTTATAAAATGTTTGCTTGTGCAGTAACTGATTGTGATGTTTTGTCAAATACGAGGTGCAACTCTCATCTCACAACCACTACCACCTGTGGTGAGCAGAAAAACCAAATCCCAAAGTTTTGTATTAAAAAAACACTTTCCGTCTCTAATGGAAACATCTCAGCTACCCTGTTGGCTCTGTGTGTTTAAATTGATGCTGTAACTACTGTCAGCTCTGTGTTTATATTTGATGGTCAGTTTCATGTTGAAGTCTGCCCATCAAGTGTATGTTGTGTGAAAGTTCAGTTCCTATTTGCTCCTGTGCATCCTGGGAGGTAGGATATGGCTTGCAATGCCCTCTGAGAGCTGAGTTTGATGTTCTGCACGAAAACGATTTGCGTTGGCTCTTTGAGCAATCTTATATTTCATAGTACTTCATGCGAGTGGAAATCTATGTCAACCACTGTAACCACCCAATGGAATCAAAAGTAACTGGGTCTTAGAGAGAAGCCGCATCTTTGCTATAGACTCATGCAGTGTCTGTATCACTTTCTGTCATCTCTTATGTGTAACTCGTGATTTCAGCGACCAGTGTGTGATTATGCACTTTTCCATTGCCTGATTCAATGTGTGACAACTTTTCTTTCTGTTCCAGAACTCAGTATGAAGGCAAGTGCATCTACCATTACAATGTACTAGGTTAAAATGTTTAAACGGGAGTAATGAATCGTAAATTTAGCCATTCTCCTTGGTCCAAGATCGAGTTGTGAAGGCGAACGTCAAGGAAATCCTGGTTGGGGATTCCAAGATTCACTTTGCCGAGAGTGTACGGGATTTGGGGCCTAACCGTTGATGCTGAGTTGACCATGGTGCCTCACATCAACAAAATCATAAAAAAGTGCTTCTACTTCCTGCGCATGCTTGGGAAACTGCGGCCATTTCTGTCGCCATCAGCTGCCAATTTATGGTTGTGCACCCAAAACAGAGACACTGTAGACTCATTTGCATATGAACTTTCACTTGATTTAATGAGAGAAAAGATGGGAAATCCAAACTACATGTGCTTGTATAGTAATACAGATACCAAGTTAATTTTCATTTCTATTCTTTCTTACAGCCTTTGCCTGTTATAGCTGGAAGGGTCAACAAGTGTGGATGACAGTCGCTGATCAAAGGTAAGTATGCTGTATATCAGGTAACGAGTGGTCTTATCAAGTGGTATTGGTTTATCTCAACCAACCTTTTTTTGTATAAAGAACTCATCAAAGAAATTTTGACATGTTAGAGATTTTGTGATGTATCAGTTTACCAGATTAAAAATATATATATTATTTTACCTAAAGTGCCATTTTATTTTTTTTATTTTTTTTAAACTTTTTTTTGGCTCACCTGTGTTAATACGGTGTGAAGTATATTTTCTTATGTAGTGTACAATTAAACAGTGACAGTGAGGGTATGAATGACAATGGTTGTTTTGTGTTTTGTCACAGTTGTCGATGGTCACCACAGCAGTAGTAGCATTCAGGATCAAGGTGCATGCAAGGATCAACACCAGCTTCAACACTACAACCAAGGGAACGTTTTGCGTTTCATCATTACAAGATTCCCTTTGCCGAGAGTGTACGGGATTTGGGCCTGACTGTTGATGCGGAGTTGACCATGGTGCCTCATATCAACAAAGTCACCAAAAAGTGCTTCTACTTCCTGCATGCCTGGGAAACTGCAGCCATTTCGAGTCTGTTGTCGTCGTCAGCTGCCATTCCATCGCACTTGCCCAGTCGCCTTCAGTGAATCCAGAACACAGCTGCTAGGATTGATTGTCTCCCGCACAAAAGTCACTGACCACATCACCCTGTTCTCAAGGCATGTCATTGGCTCCCCTTGCAGCAGCGCATTGACCACAAAGTCCTCTCCCCGCCGTACTCCTGCATTCACAACACCACTCCCACGTACCTGGCAGCGCTCAACGTGCAGCCTGCAAGTTCTCTCCGTCTGCAGCTTCCTTCAACCGACGATACCAGTAAGAAGAGGTACGGTGCACGGTCCTTCAAAAATGCAGCTCCCTAAGTGTGGAACTGTCTTCCTGAGTAAGCGAAAGAGGCAGTCAGCATCACCGCTTTCAACTGGAGTAAAAACAATAGCTGCTGCAAGCTCTCAACTGTATTCTACCTGCCAGGCGGCGTCCAGTCAAAGTGCAAGACAAACATGCAGAGCTAGCCGATAACAGCTATTTTCACAACTCCATTATAGTCATAAGGGTGACGCATGCATCAAGATACTCCTAGCCATAGTTTCACACTTGTCTCACTGCTGTTACCTACTTGAAAACCCATTAACAACAGCATTCCAGAAGTGCTGTAAGACTCGTCTCTTCAGTGCAACACCCCAGTATTCATCTGCACTTTTTTTTGCTGTTGATGGAACCGTCTGCTGTACCAAGTCTCCATCGTTATATATATGTGCAAACATGTGCCAAGGTGGTGTGTGAAATAGAGAAATGGGGCGGTCGGTGGTCTAGTGGTTAAGAGACTTGTCACCAGTGCGAGAGGTCAGGGGTTCGAGTTCCACTCGGGGCAAAGAATTTTTCCTTCTCGTATGTGACACCGTTCATTCGGGCCGATCGTCGGGGGTTCTCTCCGGTTACTCCAGTTTCCTCCCCCTCTGCTTCGGAAACCACCAAATTCAGCCCACCAAATTTGAAAAATAAGTGCAAATTCAAATTTAAATAAGCTGAGCTGGCCCTTCGCACCACGTGATTGTAATGTGTTTATGTCCAGTGTGTGAGAGAATGCGTGTGATTCACGTGAGCGTGCATGGTGGGTTCAGTTCGCGGCGCTTTGAGCCGATTCATTTGAGCCTAGTCACCCCCCTCACCCCCGACCCCTTTTCTTTTTTACCTAGATATGCTTCCACTTTTTGTTTGTGAATCTGCCAGTGTAACATCAATATACTGTAGTCTGAATAATACCAAGTACTTATATTGTCAATATGGTTATGGTATCTTTCATTATGTCTGTGTCTATACAAGTCCGATATATGTGGGGAAAAACAAAAATAAAAGAATAATTTGATAATAATCGCAACAAAGGTGACAGGTTTCTCTCAAATTAGTTTATTCTTGAATATCTGAGTGCATGTGTGTGTGATTCAGAAGACTAAGCATGTATAAATTAATATTTATACATGTATGCACACTTCCCGCAAGCATATGAGAGGCAGATATATTCCAAATGATTTTTCAGTTTTGAGCTGAACTGGAAGAGATAGTTGCATAGAGAGTGATGGCGGAAAATCAGAACACGTGGTCTCTCCTAGCACACTAACTCCTCTCTGGCCACGCACACTCAAACTGAAAGACGCGTGGCTCATCATCATTAGCTTGCTTTACGTCCTATGGCTGTTGTTCCTGGCGTGTGTCTTTGGCTGCTTGGCTGGGCGGGTGTGTGAGGGCTAATTTGCTTAGCTTTGGTCAGCGTCAGAGGATCTTCGCTTGGCTTTCAGATGCCTGGTCTGGGTTTGTTTTTCAGTGCCTCAGTCTGTTCTGTCATCCGTACTTTTGCCTTTTTTAGATTATCACTGGGGTGTCCCTGGGGTGACCAGGTTAGACAGTGGCATTGCTTATACAGGTGACCGCCATGGCAGGTTCGACTGTACCTATATTTGCTGCAGCCATTAAGGAGCCATAAATCTCTTCTGTTTTTCGCATACAGGGCAGGAAGAGTATAAAACATGGGATGCTTGTGCGCAGTAGGAAATGGTAGAAAATGGTGCTTCTCTTTCCCACCAAAATCTTTGCTGTTAAAAGAAGTTACGTTTTATTCTGATGCTGATGTTTGTACGTGGAGTTATCACAGTAATCACATGTACACTATGATGAGTAGAATGCCGTGTCATTTATGGAATGCCATTCTTCCATGATTTGTACTGTAGAGCAAATAAGTTTGTGAATGTTTCGGATGTATGTGTAACTGAGTTAATATTGTACTTAAAAAAATATTTGCAGGAGAAATGCGAGAACTGGAGTCAGCATGCACAACAGTCATTCTTTCCATGCACTCTGCTCTGAGGAGGATGTTCGAACACAGTCCATTGTCAGCATCCTCTGGTCACTCACCTTGAAGTTCAAGAAGACCTTGACTGGCTGCCACGGGTGTGCGGAGATCAAGACGACCGCTGGCTTGAGGCTTTAATCTGCCTGCTTGACATCTACATTCAGGTTAAGATGATGTAAGTGTTACATGGATGTGGATGCAGAAAAAGTACATGTATGCAGTGTTCCCGATTACACACAGGTGTGCGTATTTGTACACACAAAACTCTTAAATTGACGCACAAATTTGAGAACAGCGCGTCACAGGGGATGCACGTTTTTGGTCTCTCATAATGCGTGATTTAGTGAGTGTGCGGTTTCCTTAGCTTGCCGATTCACTATGGCTGACACGCTACAATTCACATACATCTCTCCTACTTGAATGCTTTCGTAAACAACAACAGATGGTTTTGACTTTTGTACCAAAAGACCATGGCCCCCTTAAAATTTACAACAGGATCCTCAAAAATATGGAGGGAGGGTCCCAGGGACCCTTGCATTTTCAAATCACAGGGAACACTGGTATGTATACATCAGCAATTTCCAAAATTGCTGGGACTAGCAAGGTTCAGTCTGCAAGGTGAATGGTAAACTCGAGGGTATGCTCAGTTGTAGACTGCTTGCTTATTGCATAGCCATAGTGCAAAGTTTCACATTCTCTCTGCACTCCTGCAAAATCCTTTGGCCTGCCACACCTCAGCAGTTAAAGCATTGCATGTTAAATTTGTGATGTAATTTATTGTCTCATGGTAAGGGAAATTCACGCTACTCCCCCCGAGGGAGCGTGTCACCTTAGTACAGCGCCACCCATTTTTCCTGCATGCTTGGTGTGTGATTGTATTCCATCTTGTGGCCCCTCCTGTATGCAGTGGAACTTTTAACACACTTGCTATTGTGTGTACATGAAGCGAAAGAGGCACTGTGAATGAACCTGTGTGTGAAGCTGACTCAGTGTAGCAAAGAAAATTCAACCAGATTCCCTATCAGGGCTGTAAACCTGTACCTCAGTTTCCATATTGACCACTACGCCAAATCCCCTTTTCCCCTTTCTTATTCTGTAGTTGTAGTGCAAAGCTTCACATTCTTTCTGCTTCCTTCAAATTTGTTTTTTCCTTGGGGGGGGGGGGCACCACATGTGAGCAGTGAATGCATTGCAGGCAGTGCATATTTGATGAGCAAGCTGTTCTAGTGTAAACAGTGCATATTCATAGAGTGTGGGTATGCTTTTACAAGATAATCAACTCAGGATGGTGTCACATTCTGATTTTGTGCAGACCCAGTGAGAGACTGGATGAGCAGAGACAACAGTTGCTGGGACTGCTGGATCCCCACACCCTGTTTATCCTGATGGTGACCCTCACCCACTTCGACTCCTCGCTCATGATAGACTGGCTGACAGCGCCTGAGCCTGCTGCCTCCGCTACCTCACGAGGTATCTCCGTCTGCTGACCTCAGACTTTGCATCCCTGATCCGGGCAGCACAAAGACAACATCAGCAGCAGCAGCAACAACAAGAGCAACAGCCTACATCCATCATTTCACCACAGTCTAGTGATCTAAGACAACACAGTATTTCATCAGAGCAACTTGACGCTGAAAAAGACATGCAAGATTCTTATTCCTGCCTTGTTCACAAGGCGTCCATGTTGACGCACCCTCGTTTGACTGCCTTTCTCTGTGACCCTGTTCAGAGCAGTGGCGTTGCTCAGAGTTCAGGCTTGGCGCTGCTTTCTGGCTATGGCAATGATGATGATGATGAAGAAGATTTGGATACTGACGTCGATGCAGCAGGACAAGAGGAGAACGGGGTGGAAGGAGTATGTTGTTCTAGAGTTGGTCATCAGACTGGAGAATCTATGCATGAACAGTTCAGCAGTCATGATAGCGATGATGACATTGAAGATGACAGTGATGAGGATATTGAAGAAGACCTTGTGTCCAGCACTAGAAACAGGAGGTGTGCAGATTCTGACCTGACGCAGTCAGTGAAAGGGGACAGTACTCTTGTACTTTCTGCAGCAGACTGTGTTGACAGAGTTACGTGCCTGCTGTTGGAGGTTGGGCAGAAGCTGCACCACCTTGACGCTATGGGACTGATGGCGCACAACCCACGTCCCTTGGTCACTCTGTACAAAATTAATGTGAACAGTTACACTAAGAGTATGTGTCACCATGATCTTTCAGATGGTGTTGCAGCGGAACATTTCAAAATCAAAATGCGGTAAAGGTACAGGTCACAACTGGGACGGACTAGAGCCAGTCGTATGCTGGAACAAAACTTTTTTTGTTATGTACGCTCGTGTTGTAGAATGCGTTGATGAAACATTGAACACTAGCAGATGTCCACATTATGAAACATCTCTGATCTTGTATACTAACATGTTGACAAAGTAGACTGATCCGGTGGTATCACGTGCTCTCCCTCCCTCTCTCTCCCTCTATCCCTCTCTCCCTCTCTCTCTCTCTCTCTTATGCACGCTCTCTCTTTCTCTCTCTCTCTCATTTGCACTCTCTCTCTTTAGTAGTTTGTAGAGGTAGCAACAGCAGGCATGAAAACTGACTGATAATGTTAATTGCCTTTACTGTTGTCAAAGAAAATTTCATTATTTATTCTCTTTCTCTTTGTGCATGTACATGTGTGTGTGTGTGTGTGTGTGTGTGTGTGTGTGTGTGTGTGTGTGTGTGTGTGTGTGTGTGTGTGTGTGTGTGGTGTGTGTGGTGTGTGCGTGCTTGTTGTGTGCATGTTTGTGTGTGTCTGTGTGTGTGTGTGTGTGTGTGTGTGTGTGTGTGTGTGTCAGTGCCTGTACCCGATACCTCTCCATGCATTGCATACAGCCGTCGAAATCGTGCAGCATACTGGAAGTGTTTTGGGTTGTGCTGAATAAAGCAGTTATAGAAAACGATGTGAGAGGTTTCATACGTACTTTCACCTTTAAAATGAGAGGCGTCCCGTTTCAGTTCTGTTCCTTTAACGTATGACAATACGTGTGACCCTGACAGGCATACAACAGCGTGTTGAAAACTTTTCATCGTGTACGCTTACTCTGCGCATCAGAATCAATCACTTGGGTCACAGTATAGTACCTGAGACCATTGTGGTGACTCTGGCCGGGGTATTAGTTGTTGCAGAAGTATAACTGTGTTCTGAGCAGACGACTTTATTTGGTTGCGGGCTGTTGACTAGCTAGACGGCACCGATTGGTGACTATTTTTAGAAACTTTGTCTAGTCCCATAGCTGTTCAAAAATGGACCGTAGGACGGGGGGGGGGGGTAACTCAGGTCATTGTGACCTTACCTCACGTACTGTCATTTAAAAACCAAGTCCCAAACGAAGGGTCATTGTGCCTCTGTGCCTCTGTTACAAACGTCTGTTATCTCAGCGGAAAGCGCTTGGAGCTAGGCGAACAAGGACTGCAAAGTTCTCGTTTATCACTGACTAGAGTGCAGTATGCCAAGTTACATTCAACGTTATCACAAAACTCCCCTGCCTGCGTTCAGACTCCGGTAAAGTTTTTTTTTTCTTTTTTTTTTTTTTTTATTCAATTCTTCTTTTTCTCAAATAAATGATCGTTGATCGCTTAAGTACAAAAGGTGCGTAAATTAAAAATGTGCCTTTTAGTACTTTTCAGTCTGTCCACACACACACACACACACACACACACACACACAACACACATACACACACACACACACACACACACACACACACACACACACACACACACACACACACACACACACACACACACACACACACACACACTCTCTCTCTCTCTCTCTCTCTCTCACACGACTCTGGGGAGCCGGGGTGGCCGAATGGTAGAGCATTGGACTTCTAATGCGCGGGTCGTGAGTGAGTTCGCATCCCGGCTGGGGCCAAATATTTTGTGCTGGCTTTTTCATCGTTGCCCCGTCTTTGATATCACCCGTATGCGGTGGAAAAGGACGTTAAATTCCCAAACACCCACCCACCCTCTCTCTCTCTCTCTCTCACACACGCACACACACGCACACACACACACACACACACACACACACACAAGCACACGCTGAGACTGAGGATGTTTTATTACGTAACAAGGTCATACAGTAAACAGAAATTGCGAACTTCACAACTTCAGGTAAGTTCATTTTAATATATATAATGATAACGCATGAGAACCGTATGCACCCCCACCATCCCGTCTCCTCACACAAACACCACCACTACCACCGCCATTATTTTCCCTATTCCCCACTCCCACTGTTTCTTCTTGTATTTGCTTGGTTGGTCGGTCGGTCGGCTGGTTCATACTAAAAGTTGGCTTCAGTAATCTTCAGTTCATCTTCTTAGCAATCAGACTTGACGTGAAGCACTGACTTTTTTTTCTTTTTCTTTTTTTAACAGATGTTAACATTTTTGACGCAAACAACCACCAAATGTTAATGTAACACGCCCCCTTCTCCTCCCCCCCCCCTTCCACAATTCCCACCGACCTTACCCTCCTCCCCACCCCCACCCCCGTCTGTGTGTGTGTGTGTGTGTGGTGGTATTGCTGGAAGTTCGCTTCAGTTCACTTCAGTCCACTTCAGTCCATCTTTTTCTGAGCAATCAGACGTGACACGAAACATTCACTCCTGTATTTGTCGGGATCGGACTGGGCAATCTTCCTTCGGACTGTGTCGTACAGCTGATCGAGAACCGCGTCCTTCTCTTCCTCCTTGCGGGAGTCCGACAGTCCGGATCGGAAAGAAGCGTTGCTCCACACTCGGTGAGCCTCGGCAAGGCGGGCAGCGAAACATTCTCTGTCGTCGATTCCCTCTACGAGCAAATCACATGCGCAAGTTTTAAAATTACTAGGCTTAAAAGTTACACATGTGAGTTTGGAAAAGTTGCACTTGTGAGTTTGGAAAAGTTGCACTTGTGAGTTTGGAAAATGTATTTCTGAGTGCTCGAGATAATGAAAAGTATCGTTCTGACTCTGAAAGCGATACAGGGGCAGGGTGGGTGTTTGAGGTTTTACGTCCTTTTGCATCACTGGTATAAAACTAGTCATGATGTCCCTCTCCTGTAATCGAGGGTCATGGATCCAAACATAGGAAAAAAATCAACACATTAATATCTCTGTGGTGGCTGGACCAATATTTATATAATGATAGGACACAATTGACGCGAATAACGCTCCATGAAAATATACACTTTACCCCTACAAGCTACAGTGCGTGCGTGTCTCAGTGGAAAATGTCCAACGCAAACCCTGCGAGGTGAGGTTTGCCGTGCGCCATAGGGGATCCCATTCTAACTTCAATCAAGCTCAGCTGGTAAACATCATCGTATATCTTACGTACGCTGTCATTTTTCTTACAGTAGCCTGACGTTTTCCTGCGCCTAGCCACCACGCAAAAGATGTAGCCACCAAAAAGTTTGTTCGCTTGGATCCGCCCTAACCCAGGATGTGACTTCCCCGATCACTCATGGGTCACCCGAACTAGGATGAAACCAGCATCATTATTTGGCTCCAAGTCGGGATTCGAACTGAAAGTAATGTAGGTCGTCGTTGTCGAAGTGACCTAAATCTTCCTGATTTACACATTCAACTCACCTCTCTGACGTTTTTCACGCCACATCGCCTTGAAGACGCAGTCAGCAAGCACTTGATCATGATACACCATATTCAATCCGGCAAGCACGACAGGAGAGGTAGACTCTTTGAAAGGCAGGGTTATCTCGCTTCCTGTTCTATGCGCAAATTTCACGAACGTTGCATAATACTCATCCTGTAACACACACACACACACACACACACACACACACACACACACACACACACACACACACACACACACACACACACACACACACACACAACGTTGGTTGGTGACAACTCATCAGTTGAAACTCGGCAAGGTCGCCAGAAATGCATTTTGTACATAATCTTTCTTCTCTGCTGACCTCTGCATATCTTAATATCTTCAAACAGTCTTAGTAATACTTGTACATAATAACTGTAATTTGTTTTGCTATTAGTGCCTATACTTACTACACACAGACGGCACTCACTCGGCCGAGAATGCGTTCTGGCGCAAATACGCGTCAGTATCGATGCCGTAAGTTTTCCTACCTCATTGTCAGAGCTACACTTGCATCATCATCTCTGTGGAGAATGGAAATTACGCTTGTACCACCCCCCATAAAAAAAAATGGTTTTGAACGTGGAAATTTCAGCCCGTCTTAAGATGTTGTTTACAGAAAACACACGTACAAAATTATATAATTGTCTTGTCAAAATTATTACAAAACACATATGCCACATTCATTATGTTGTTTCCATAGTAGCAGTAGTTTCCCCTCTCTCCCCTCACCCCTCTTCCCCAAAGTTCCGTGACATATCTAATGCTGACCTGTGTGATGACAGATTTCTCCATCAGTTCTCGCCAGCTGTCCTGCAAGTCAAAAATTATTTCTTCTGTGCCACCAAACGTGCCATCAGCAGCTAACGTCATTGCAATCAGCAAACCGCCTATTTAAACGATAAGGAAACAAACAATTCTTTTGAACAATAAAGCATTTAGTACTCCTAAGATTTCCAAGGTCACAACTGGGGTATTGAGTGAGTTCCTTTGAGCGAGCCGTTCCCATCTTTACCAAGCCAACTTCTGTTTTGGAACAATTTCGTTTGTAACTGCGCTTATACGCTCGAAATACTCTATCTTGATGATCAGCAAATCTCTTAACTTTTTCGCTACGCGCGCCTCGAGCCTCGGCTGTTCCCAGCGCACTCGCGCTCAGTCTCACCGCACATCCGTTGCGTACGTAGCATTTTTAGCAGTTTTCGGATTTTTTGTTCACCGCTTTGGCAGTGTTTTATGCCCTAGTGTTTGGTATGGATGGAAAGTTCAACATGAGCACTTTCAGAGAAAAATATTCGCCTGTGTGCTGATTTCACAAGAGAGACACCAGAACATGCTAAACAACACGTGAAAAGTAAACACAAACACATTGTTTTCATGCAGCTGTGTTATTACAGAACAGAAGCGATCGTCTTTCCAACAATGTAAATTGTGTCCTTACCTTGGAAATGGTTTGCAAAAATTCAGAACTGTATACCAGGTAACATTTTGTAGTTAGATGAAGAAAATCCTCGAAAAAAAAACACCACACTTTTCACGAGTTCACTCGGCACTGTTTAGATCTAGCAGCGCTGGCCCATGTTTCAAAGTCGAATAGTGCGACTTGATTTGGTCCTATATCCAGCACGTCATTCCTTATTATCAGCATCATCCGCTCCTTCATCTTCACTTTCTACAGGTAAATCTCCCTCTTCGTCCGATCCCTCAGCTAGAACCTCTTAAATTGTAGTGAGACGCGCGCACATGGTTTTTTTCTTCTTGGTGCCGCCATTTTGTTTTCCTGCAAACTCGGTCGCATTCCATTCTGCAAGTGGGTCAAGGAAAAGTTCCAGAAAAAATAACAGACCTTTTCTATAAAGGCCAGTAACAGCAAATTTACTCGTCGATAACCACTGAAAAATTATAGCAAGAGTTGCCTCTCTTAGACCGCAGAGGTGTGGAAGGGGAATTTTTACAGTACGTGTCACAGCGTGCGATGTGCCCCGTACAACGCAGACTAGCGAGTGGCACAGCTCGGGATGTGCCGCGGACAGAGGGGAAGACAGCATGTCACATGGCCGCATGTGACGCGGTGCGAAAAAGTTAATGCCAGTCAATCTTGTTTATACTTTGCGCGAGCGGTCGAACATTCAAATTCTACGACTGAGGAGTTGGTGTTGCAACAGGCGTAAGGACACAAATTAACGGTGGGGTCATGTGCAGTGAAAATTTGGAGAACCCTGTCTGGCGAGTGTGCCAGCTTAGAATGAGTTTTGTTGTCAGGAAAAAGCGTGATTTTCGTGATTTTTGTACTTTGTAGCCCAAGGTGCATGCCGGGGGAGGGGGGGGGGGCAACAAGAAGCAAGCTACCAGAGAAGCTGGGACTTTTTGCGCTGGAGAACGGCAAAAGCAACGCGAGCGGATTTCGAAGAAGCGGCTTTATAGAAATAGAAACTAGACTAGTATTACTCCAGTGAGGCTTTAGCGGAAAGGAGACATTCACGTTTTTTGTTTTTTTGTTTTTTTTTTAAACTCCTGTCAGGTGCGTGCCCTTGAATGATCTGTGCATGGTAATTTTTGTTTGTAGATTGAAGCATTTTTTAATTTTTTTTAGGGGTGACTACGATGCCTGAGGCTAACAGGGAATATATAGGCATTCAGAGACCTCGTGCAATTGTGTGCTTTGGCCTGCAACACTCTCCCTCAGTGTTAACCGCGGCATTGAGTACGCTTCTGTTGGCTCAGTGCCAGCATTTGAGATGTTGTCGCACACGGGGGTGGGTGGGTGGGTGTTTGGGGGTTTAACGTCCTTTTCCACCACATAGGGTGATATCAAAGACGGGGCAACGATGAAAAAGCCAGCACAAATATTGTCGCACACGGACTCTCGGACACGGACAGTCATAAACTGAAAGATTGTAGTTGTCTTGCTGTCTAAATCAAATTTTCCGACCGCGTGTTTGCGGCAGTTTACAACAAAACGCACAGCGGACTGGCATTGACAGGAACCAATTACAGTAGACACAGCTAGTCTCCGGTTCATTGAGAGAAACCAAAGCCATTGATATACATGTAGTAGCGAATAGTAGTAAAAACACTAATGACACCATTGACCAAAGTACAATATAAAAAAAAACAAGGAGGAACGGCCCCGTCCTACAAAGTTGTTTCTCCAAATTTCATGTTATTTTGTCTGTTTTGTTGTTATTGTTGCCGGTTCTCCCCTCTCCAAGTTCTACCAATGACACTAGATCCTCTACGACCTCGACCGATTAGTGGGGGTGGGGCCGGGTGGGGGGAGAGAGAGAGACAGACAGACAGACAGAGACAGAGAGACACAGAGAGAGAGAGAGAGAGAGTGGGTGGGTGGGTGTTTAGGAGTTTAACGTCCTTTTCCACCACGTAAGGGTGCTTTCTAAGACGGGGCAACGAGAGAAAGGCCAGCACAAACATTTGGCCCCAGCCGGGATTCGAACTCTCGACCCGAGCATTGAAAGTCCAACGCTCTACCATTCGGCCACCCTGGCTCCCCAGAGAGAGAGAGAGAGAGAGAGAGGTCAGTTCCGTGAACTAAACATTTGACGTCAGCCTCAGGCAGGTCGTCATACACAGACAGAGAGATGACGTCAATTCCGAGAACTAAACATTTTCACGTCAGCCTCTAGCACTGCTATCGTCTGAGGAAGCTTGTTTATGTCTTGCGATTTCCCTGTTGGCTTTGTGGCTTCCCCGATTGAATTATTTTTCACATGAAATCTGGAAGATCTAGAGGGCTGGTGAAATGTCGGAGGCAGTGACGATACTTGCTTATTTTGTCTGTGAACTAAGCGTTTGACGTCAGCTTCACACTGGTGGTATGACAGATGATGCTTGTGCATGTCTTGTGATTTCCCTGTTGCTTTTGTGACTTCCCTGGCTGAACTAATTTTTACATAAAATCTGGAAGATCTAGAGGGCTGGTGAAACATGGACTAGAATACCTTGGATTGTACTTATGAAATCGAAAATTTGGAACTCTTTTGACCGGTGCTTCTCGCAGAAACTTGAAAAAGTTATGTTTATCTAAAAGTTCAGTTATTCTAAATGCTAAAGACATAATAGTGCAGTAGTTCCTGTCATATGTGCAGTTGTCACACTAGACAAAAACGCCGGGATGATAAGTAATTTGCAGTAGTCTTTTCATAGATATTTGATCTTATGTGCAAACCACCCCTACCTCGGAAATATTTTTTTTACACAAAACCAGTCAGAGCTACAGAGCTGTAGCACTAATGAATGCAGTGTGATTGGGTGAACTTCCAAAGTCTAGAAAATGAAGGAATTTGAACAACTTTTTCGAAAAAATTCGTAACATGACCGATTTTTTAAAATTGGCGATAACTCTTCTGAAAATGCGGCAGGCTAAAAATCGTGAAAGGTAGCTCTGGAGAAGGTGATTTCCCATTTCATCTCAAAGTAAAAAGGCCTCCATCGAGGTGGTTTAGGAGATAGCCATCATTACATCCGTCCACACACACACACACACACACACACACGCGTCATTCCCGCCAAAAAGAACGCAGCAGCAAAGTGTGCACGTAAGGTGTCTATGACGCAGATTTCGTTACGTCACTGTGTGCGTGAAAGTAAGTATTGTTTGGAGAAACGTCACAGTCTTGTTTTGTATCACTGAAACTTGCTGCTGCGCGTAGCAAAATCTGCCCCGTCTCATAAAGTTGTTTCTCTATAGAGAAACAACTTTAAAAAAAGAGATGACGCCATGCCTAATTACGTCACCGCGTTTCTTCGGCATGGGATAGGGAGGGCACGGGAGGGGGTGTCAGTGAAGGTTGCAAATGGGCGGGGGCGGGGGGGGGGAGGAAGGGGACAGAGTGCCAGTTGGTCATAGCACCCATCTCCTGTAATCGACGTCCCCGATCACTCATGGGTTACCCGAACTAAGTGCCAGTAAGATGTATACGTATGGGGTAGGAGAATGACAGTGAAGCGACGAAGTGGACAGTATTTTTTTCGTGTTTTTTTTTTTTTAACATTAAAGGTAAACTTCTAAAGATTATGTGTACCGGGTTTGAGTTCCTTCGCTCTGAGCAGCAGAAACTTTTCCCAGCACCGGGCAGAGGCTCTCTGGAAGGGAAGTAACTCCTCCTCCGTTGCGGTCACATCAAAGACGGAACTCCTCAATGGTGGAACGCTGTTAATATAATGAATCTAGCACTAGCATTAGCCGACGTAATTACCATTGCAGGCTATTTTTATTAGTGCTCTCTCTCTCTCTCTCTCTCTCTCTCTCTCTCTCTCTCTCTCTCTCTCTCTCTCTCTCTCTCTCTCTCTCTCCGGGGTGGCCGAATGGTAGAGCGTTGGACTTCTAATGCTCGGGTCGTGAGTTCGTATCCCGGTTGGGGCCAAATATTTGTGCTGGCTTCTTCATCGTTGCCCCGTCTTTGATATCACCTGTATGTGGTGGAAAAGGACGTTAAACCCCCAAACACCCACCCACCCTCTCTCTCCCTCTCTCTCTCTCTCTCTCTCTCTCTCTCTCTCCCAGAAGCACCCAGCTCCTCCAACCTGAAACTTTCAACTTACGGGTCTTCCAGCCAGTGAGTTGCGAACGAGGTGATTATGACGTCACATGTTTCATTTGGCACCACCTGCTTGTAGAAGTTGGTGTTTGTCGCCATCGTGTACACGTCGGTGAAATCATGCACGTATGACGACTCTTCTGGAAATTACAAGAAGATGCCAGGTCAGTTAACACTATCTGCACTATCTGTCGATGTTGAGAACTTGTACTTTTCTGTAGATTCTGAATGAACTGGCATTATCTTGCTAACATAAAAGGTGAACTTTCGTTCTTTGGCGATGTAATCTGCCCCCTTTATCAAGGCACTGAAGCTTGTCTGCTTTCGCTGCGTTTAAAACAGTAGATCAAAAGAGCTGAAAATACACCACTAGCGCTACACAGTCTTACCTGAATGGAAAGCTTGGTGGGGGGGGGGGGGATTTGCGTCATGGATCAATTACTCATAGGTAAAATGCAGACTAATAACAGTTTGGTTTAAAGTTTCTATGTTCGTAACGCCGCTGAGATGGAAAACTGCCGCTTCCGAAGCTGTAAGGCTGTGTGCCAGATAGAAGGATGTTTTATTTGACCACCGCGACAGTTTCCGTGACTTTGTGGCTTCTTATACTAGAGAAATGTGACTTTCTTTCAGCCTTCGGTCCGTTCCTGAACAGACTGGGACTAGACACATCCATTCAGGGCTGTCTAGCTGGTCCTCAGTCCGCAACCAAATAACGTCGTCCGCGGTAAACTTCCAGAGCAACATTCGACATTTTCCGCCACTGAGACACGCACGCACTGTAGCTTGTAGGGGTAAAGTGTATATTTTCATGGAGCGTTATTCAGCGTCAATTGTGTCCTATCGTTATATGAATATTGGTCCAGCTGTGGAGGGGGGGGGGAGGGGGCGTGTTACATTAACATTTGGTGGTTGTTTGCGTCAAAAATGTTAACATCTGTTAAAAAAAAAAAAGAAGTCAGTGCTTCACGTCATGTCTGATTGCTAAGAAGATGAACTGAAGATTACTGAAGCCAACTTTTAGTATGAACCAGCCGACCGACCGACCAACCAAGCAAATACAAGAAGAAACAGTGGGAGTGGGGAATAGGGAAAATAATGGCGGTGGTAGTGGTGGTGTTTGTGTGAGGAGACGGGGTGGTGGGGGTGCATACGGTTCTCATACGTTATCATTATGTATATTAAAATGAACTTACCTGAAGTTGTGAAGTTCGCAATTTCTGTTTACTGTATGACCTTGTTACGTAATAAAACATCCTCTCAGCGTGTGCTTGTGTGTGTGTGTGTGTGTGTGTGTGTGTGTGTGTGTGTGTGTGTGTGTGTGTGTGTGTGTGTGTGTGTGTGTGTGTACAGATTGAAAAGTACTAAAAGGCACATTTTTAATTTACGCGCCTTTTGTATTCAAGCGATCAACGATCATTTATTTGAGAGAGAAAAAAAATAATTGAATAAAAAAAATAAACTTTTACCGGAGTCTGAACGCACGCAGGGGAGCTTTGTGATAACGTTGAATGTAACTTGGCATACTGCACTCTAGTCAGTGATAAACGAGAACTTTGCAGTCCTTGTTTGCCTAGCTCCAAGCGCTCTCGGCTGAGATAACAGACGTTCGTAACAGAGGCACAATGACCCTTCGTTTGGGACTTGGTTTAAGTGACAGTACGTGAGGTAAGGTCACAATGACCTGATTTACCACCGCCCCCCCCCCCCCCCCCACACACACACACCCAAAAGTCATCGTGGTGTTGTGTTGCTTTTTTTCCCCTCTGTTTTTATCTGCGTGTGAAGCCGGTGCACACGCGTGGCTTAAAGGCACATTGAACATCCTCAAAGACGACTATTACCACTATAAGTGAAATCAACAACGCTTTTCGAGATGTAAATGGTGGTCCATTCACTGCTTTAGAAGTCAGACCGTTCTTTAAAATTTCCGACCTCAAACAGTAAATACTGACGGCGTAATTTGGGACTCAGATTCCATTCCAATCGGGACTTTAATGCTTGTAACAATTAATGTCTGTGCACAGAGCAAGCAACAGATCCGCAATCTGTTTGTGTAGGATGTATTACACCGATCCGGAGTTTGGAATGTTAAGCTCCTGTAGACAGTTTGAATCATAATTATGTGACGTGCGGTTTTGATGCGCACATTACACGAATACGGCAAACCTTCTTTAACTTTTTCACGACCATACATCCAGCGTTTGTGCAGCCTGAGCCCTTTCATACCGTTGCCAACAACCTCTGGCGCTGACGCGTGAGGACGCTGTTACCAATCACCCACAACCCATGTTATCTCCGCTCTCACTTTGGCCGCTATGGCCCATTTTTTCCAATCAAAGGTATTTTCCGATAAAAGTGCTTATAATTATCTTTCAGACTATACCAAGCACGATTAGGCAACATCTGAGAAAGACCTTCAACAAAATCGAAAAAAAAAAAAATCGTCCGGTTGGCAAGGGTTGTGCGCGCACACAGTGCCTGGGTCACGGGGGAACTCCACGGCGCGCGATCAAGATCAGCAATGAGTTAATGTTGTATTAAGGTAGACGAGCCCAACGAAGCTTTAAGTGCCACCCGCTTCAGACACACGCGCGCAGCTCAACAGCAGCGAGATAACTTAATTTCGCCGGGCAGGGGTAGCTTTAGTGTGCACAGCATTACTGACCTTCTGAAGTAACAGCTTCACTCGAGATTGTGTGACACGTGATTCTGGTCTGCACATTACACGAGTTAAGCAAACCTCTTTAACGTTATTTTATGCTATTTCTAGACAAGCCCATCGTGGCTTTAAATGCCACCCGCTTTGGATACTCACGCAGATTAGCAGCAACGAGATAACGGAATTTCACCAAGCAGGGATAGCTTTCGTGTACACAGCATTAATATATCGTCTACAAGTGGGTAAATCTGGGAATACAGAGATGATGTGTGCGCTTCTAGGCGGGTCATGGACACAGAAATCACACAGCTAGGTCTTCCACTTTGTGGCTATAGGCTGCAGTAAGTGCGGCATGTATGGAGAAAGAATGGCGAAGACCGAAATAGGAATTGATCCTGTGCTGCACGCACTTGGTCCCTGCGGACTGTTCGCTGTTGTCCAGTTGAATATTTACTACCTCGGATTCCTTTCGGACGCCTACCAGCTGTTCAGCTACGTTTTTACTGGTACGTAGATAATAATACTAATGCTAATTCTGTGTATTACTTTTGCATGGATACTTCAATAATGATTATGATAATGGGTATTTAAGGGACGCCATCACTCTCTCCCGCACGAGCTAAGGGCGCCTTACAGTCGACACGCCCTCACTCACACAGAAAGACGCGCAACATTCCTCCACACATATATATTAAACTACAAACGCACAATGTGCAGCATCATACACGGCCTCCGCTTCCCCGGCACACACACACACACACACACACACACACACAGTTTCCGCTGTGACATAATCATTAAACGTAAATAAATATTCCAGGTTGTTTTAGAGTTAAAGATCATTCACAGATTTTCCTTGCGGAATAAGCATAGAGCCATTTAACTCTTAAAAGCCCAAGCACAAATCGCAATTTTACTGGAAATCTTCGGGTCAGTGGGAGCCATTTCAAACCACTACTATCCAGTCTGCAGAGGGCTCGGGTCTAGCAGAGAAGCCCCATGCCTTGTGTAATAGTGGCTTGAAGTGGTTCCAACCGGTGTGCAGTGGCTTGTTCGTTTAAAAAAAAAATCTTGTTACATAGCGGGAGGGGATGGCTGGGCTCTGAAGAGTTAAGACCTACGCGAAATACGCGACCTGAGCTGCATGAGAGTGTTCGACGGCGGAAAAAGTTTTTGATGTAACAAGAGAAAAAAAAAAAAAAAAACATTCAAAGAAGATTTTTCTTGTCTGGGCGGTCTGCATTATGCAAAAGAGATCAGACTCTTTCAAGAAACCGAAGGTGTTCCAAGGTAACGGAGGTACTCAGTGAGAAGAAAGCCCTGCACAAAAGTGCTGGGATTACAAGACGGTATTCCGATATAAAGTCAGATGGTCCACAGTGGCAGCATCTCATTGGCTGGCACCAAGACCAACAAAAGCCTTTGGGCGATGTGAATATCAAGGACTGAGCTAGCGGCTAGTGGCGCGGCGGCCAACCGAGTACGGAATTTGAATTTTCGCCGCCAAACACAGCCTGCAGTGCACCGCAGTCAGAGATCTACAGGGCCCGTATGTAAATGTCGAGGTTAATTTAACCCACGGCTACGGGCCTAACGCAGACTAGGACAAAAGAAACCCAAAAGCGAAATTAAATTTTAAAAAAGGAAGCAAAGAAAGGAAGAAAAAATCCTTCTATAACGGCTCAGGCACCTTCCTGAAATGGGCCCGCTTCCTGATTTAAAACAATAAACAACAGAACATTTAACCCTAGAGCTAGTTTATATTAGTTCGAGATTAGACTCTAACCCGGGGCTAAAAGCCCTAACCTCGACTATTACATACGGGTACTGATCATTAAAGTGGCTAATGCTACCATTGTTATGCTCAAAGATCGTTCTGAGCTGTTTCCGTGGTATCTACGAATCTTCACGCCACATAGACACCTGGACAATGACCAAGTCTGTAATGCTGGCACTGAGCCAACAGAAGTACATCGATTACGAGCCACACTGAGCGCTGCAGTGGTGTGTCGTAGAATTGGAATGTTCGACCGCTCGCGCAAAGTGTAAACAACATTGTATCGCATTAAGAGCTGTACTAATCATCAAGATAGAGTATTCCGAGCAAACAGGCGCACTCACGGGCATAACTGTCCCACAAAATAAGCTGGCTCGGCAAAGATGGACTTAGCCCGTTTAAGACATTTTGGGGCGTGCAGGCGCACCCACGAGCCCAAATACAAACGTTGTTGTCTGTGAAGTCGAATATTAGTAGCGTTTAGATAAGGTTTTCTTGGGGTCCAGGACAAGAGGTGCCTTATCAATGTGCGCCTCCGACAAACACGAGTGACTTCCTCATACCGGAACTTCACAATGATTGGCTCAACACAAGTGTGCATTATGGGAAATGCACCATCACGGTCACTGCGAATGCCAGCGGTGACGTAAGGACCACAGAGTATTCCTGTGTATACGGCATGCAGTATAAACGGCCTGAAGACGCGTCAATTGTGTCAGAGGTCAGAAGTTACACACTCTCTCTCTCTCTCTCTCTCTCTCTCTCTCTCTCTCTTGCACGAAATAAATAAATCAAACATGTCTGCAGCTGTCTTTTTGGACTGAAAAGGGCCTTTTATCTCGTTGATCACCATATTCTCCTTCAGAAGCTCACTTGTTACAGCCTGAGTGAAACAACCCATTCATTTTTAAATCATATCTCCAGGATCGTAAACAAAGTGTTTTTCTTATGGGAGTCATTCTGACGAAGAAAATGTTAATTTTGGCGTACCCCAAGGCTCCATACTCGGTCCAATGCTATTTTGTATTTTTATTAACGACTTACCCCCTTATATATCTAACCAAAACGTAAAATGTGCCTTGTTTGCCGACGACACGTCATTACACACCTCGGCGAAAAATGTACCAGACATGAGTGCCACTCTTCAAAATAGTCTCCAGGAGATAGCAGACTGGTGTACTGACAACCGTATGGCTTTAAATCCGTCTAAGACAAAAAGCATGTTAATAACTACTAGACAAAATCACCAACGTCACTTACCGTCTCTTAATCTTTCCATAGGCACAAAACCTATTCAGCAAGTGTCGAAACACCGACTCCTGGGTGTCACTGTCGATGAGCAATTAAAGTGGGAGGCCCCTATAAACAGCACCTGTCGTGCTGTGTCAAAAAATATATTTTTGCTTTCAAAATTAAAAGATATCATTAATATTGAAGGTCGGAAACTTTTTTTCCATGCCCATATTAACACTTTCAGCCCTGCCACCATATCACCTACGGTCTCGCAGACCCTAACAATAATATGCGTGCATGTGACCGACTCTCATATGCTCTGCACAGTGGAAGATTTCCCTATAGGATGGATCCAGTACTGACTTCTTGAGAATTAGGGTTTTGTATGCAAGAGCCCCGCTTTCGATCTAGCACACTTGGAAAACTCCCACGCACAGAGCGTTATCGCTATTCAGATTCCTTCAGGGCTGAAAGGGTTAAAAGTCTTATTGAATATGCATCTACCATATTGGGTGGAATTAGTCATGTTCATTTTCAAAGACTAGACTCTCTCTACCGCAGGGCAGTTAAACTAATCACTTGTGACTTTTCTCTTTTAACAGAAGAAAAGCTACAGACACTAGATCTTTTACCTTTAAAACAGCAACTAGAGTTGTTTTTGTTTTTTTTAATGTATGTTACTCCATAAAGTATTCCGGGGTGACGCACCACCCTACTTGTCCTCCCTCTTTGAGACTCCTCTTCAGCGACACCGAAGTTCACGTAACAGTACACTTCAGCTACCACGACCTCGCATTGATCTCTTTAGAAACAGCTTCTCTCTCTCTCGGGTGCTTCTTTGTGGAACAGGCTTCCAAATACCATAAAGTCAATTGATTCACGCAAGATGTTCAAGAAAGAAGTTTTTAAACACTTTCAAGAGAAAGGATAAATCCTCCCAGTATTGCCTTTTTAATGTACTACTGTACAGGTTTATCTCCCTCAAAATGACCAATCATACAGGATATACATCACGTATGTATGCAATTTGATCTGTGCGCAGATTCTAGAAATGCGAGTCTGCACTTGTCTAAGCGTACGCTCGTATTATTTTATGTGTGTGTGTGTGTGTGTGTGTGTGTGTGTGTGTGTGTGTGTGTGTGTGTGTGTGTGATGCATATGCTTGTTTTGTGTTTTGATTTAGCTTTTTTTTTTTTAAATTATTCTCTTTCCCCTTCGTCTTTTTATAATCTTATGTTGTAGTTCAGCAAGGACAGCTTGTCAGACAGGTTCTCGTGAACCTATATCTCAATCCTTGTGTAAGAAAGTGTCATCAACATCATCATCATCATCATCTCTCTCTCTCTCTCTCTCTCTCTCTCTCTCTCTCTCTCTCTCTCACACACACACACACACACACACACACACACACACAGATGTGAACTGAAATGAACCTTCATCACAACCAGCAATTGCTACGTACAACAACTGAATAATTTCACGTAAACCTTTGTCCTCAAGTATAATGATACACCTCTGGACACACACACAGAGAGAGAGAGAGAGAGAGAGAGAGAGAGGAAAATACTGGAATTCAGTGCTTTTGATATAATAAAATCATTCGAAAATGTTATTGTCAATATTCCGTGACATTAATCAACAAACAAAACAACATACTAACAACAAATAAGACAAATAAAAACCTGAAATAAAGAAATACAAGAAATGTAAATCAAATAGATTTTTTTTTCTTTGTTGGTGTTTGTTTGTTCCTTTTATCTTAAAATCTGTTTCTCTTTCATACAGTTTGACTTAGTTTGTGGCCGTTCCTCTCTCGCGGCTTTGACACAAACGCTTCTTTCGTTGGGATCTGGGCTTGGCTCTGTAGTCTGCCCCACATTATCGGACCTGTTTGGGAGGAAGCGTGTGCTGGTCATCTCGCAGTCCCTGATGTTTGTGGCCAGCTTGGTGGCCGGGCTGGCTCCAAACTACATCGTCTTCCTCGTCGTGAAGGTCTTCATCGGCTTTGTTCAGCAGGTTGGCCACACACACACACACACACACACACACACACACAGAGGCAGGCACTGAGGCAGGCACACACGCACGCACCAACACACGCATACAAACGAGCCCGCCCACACACACACACAAACACGTACGCACGCACGCTTGCACGCACGCACACACAGACACACAAACACAAATTCGCACGTACGCACGCTCGCACGCACGCACGCACGCGCGCGCGCACACACACACACACACGCACACACACAGCACATACACGCACACGCACACATACTAAACTTTTCTCATCAGCGTTTTGCCGGAACGAACTTCCTGCGAGTTGCCTAAGACTGAGATCGAAGTGTCTATGTGAAGCAAAATTAATGAATGTAGGATATGCCTGTTCAGTGGGTGTTTTACTTTAAACTTTGTCTAGGGAGTCAGTCTGACAGCAATCACGGCAGGATTAGAGTTATTCCCCTCTACACACCGGTTTTTGGCAAACGGCTTCTGGGAGACTCTCTGGTGGGCTATCTGCTTGGCTAGTCTGGCTCTTCTCGCGTATCTCCTGAGGTTCGAATCTTGGAGGGTCCTACAACTTTCCACCTGTGGCGCGGCAGCACTTGTGGTTGTCATGATCGTGTAAGTAGGGTTCAAAATGAAGTTTATTTGGTTGTGCCGAAATATTGTCTGTTGTCAGTAAATTTCGGGGATCAAGAAAAGATGAAGAAATAATGCAATTCGTATTAGTGCGATGAATGATTCTTGATCAATTAGTGCTACGCTCATTGCTCTGTTCGAGATACATCCAACGCTCTCGAGTCATTTCCACACTCACACAACCGGTTTTAGACCATCGTAAATGTACCACGCACGAAAGGTTCTCGGGGAAATAATCTCAAGAGTTAGTTAGTTAGTTAGTTAGTTAGTTAGTTAGTTAGTTAGTTAGTTAGTTAGTTGTGACTTTACGCCGTGCATGTAACAAGGACCATTTCGCGGCTATCTCAAGAGGGAATGCCATGCCATGCCACCTGCAAATTGATATTTCGCTCTGTTGCTGAGAGCACAGACTAGTTAGTGAATACCACTCATGTGTTCCGCAGAATAATAGGTTTTGTGTTAGATTGTTCTTCGTGAAATAGAAAGTGCAGTTTATTGAGCATGTCATTAGTACGTCTTGTTTATGCTAAAACTGTTTTCTGTACTTCCTCCAGCGCAATGAAATAAATATGTTTGAACCAAAGTGCATTTTATTTCTTAAGCTTTAACTTTCTAGCGGACCTGTTCGAGGTAGTATGTGTTGGATTAAAAAAATCATAAAACTGATTCCACGTTTGTTTTATTTAAAATTACTTTATCCACTACCCAGAGTTTTGCACGAGCCCTTGCAATGGCTAATCGCCAACAACAAGGAGGCAGAGGCTGAGATTATTATCCAAAAAGCAGCCAAGATGAACAGAAAGGACGTCATGAAAGTACTGGACGCCTTTCACGGACTGAAGAGTGAACAGAAAGGGAGAGAAAACAAGGCATTGGATACGACGGACCTCGCGGAAACGGCCGAGGGAACTGACACAACGACGGACAACACTCGGGAAAACGGTGACACGACGGACTCAGACAAGTACGACAGAACAATGGGGATAAAAGAAAATGTTCACGATGAGGAAAAACTTGGATTCAAAAAGATGTTCACTCACAGACGTCTCAGAACAAATATTCTCGTGTCATGGTTCATCTGGTTGGTATTACCTACGAAATTTCATTAGTGTTTCACTAAGTCTAACACGTACGTATAAACTTACAACGTGCGCCCACACCTATGCAGCCGAAGAAGAAGAAAGAAACAACAATAACAAACACCATAACAACCAACAAAAAACAAAACAAAACCATACCAAACGAAACCAACCAACCAACTAATTTCCATGATGACTCAAACTGGGCTGCATTGCTACCAACTACCAATGCAAAGTTTATTCAGTTGTGCACCATTGAATAGCCAGTGCCTTAATATTACATAGTTGTGGATGCCCGGACAAAAATTAAATTTCCTCATATTTGGGATTGATAATATCTTTACCAGTCAGAAGAATCAAACGTCTGTGTTTAAATGAATTAAGGACCATCCATGCACTGAACTGTTAACGTGTTCACCAGGTTCGTAGACAACTGGGTTTACAACGCCCTCTACCTGATGTCATCACAACTGGCCGGGAGTCTTCACCTCAACTTTTTCCTCAACGCCGCTGTAGAGGGAGCCTCTTGCATTATGATTCTCCTCTTGCTTGAAAGGTTTAGCAGTAAACATTTTTCATAATGCTCATTTTAAAAAAAAAAAAAAGCAAAAAGCAGGACACACACTTTTGAAGGTGTGCTATGTATCATTTGTTGAGAACAACAACAACAACAACAACAATAAACCTGTGCTATGCATTGTTTGTGGACGTGGATAAGTTTATAGGAGATTATCGCTCTGAAGAAACAAATTAAGGACAAAATACACTGCTATAGGTCTTTCATCACCATTGCCACAATTCTTGCAGATCGCAGTGTTTTGGAACAGGAAGCGAAATTTTGTTAATGTTTGGCATCTCTCGCCCAAAGAGCTCCTTTTTCTCACTCAAGCTCCCGAGCTAACTGATTTTGGATAAGTCTGAGACGAGGCGTCACTGTAGGAGCTGAAAATACTGACAGCACAGTGGGGACTTCAGTCTGCCATGACAATCTGGCAACAAAGGCCATGAAAGGAATTAACGGGTGTAACTCTCCAGATGATGGTATTTCAATGAAAAGGCCATTTCTTACGACAAAATATCTCTTTCCTTACATGCAGGTTAGGGAGGAAGAAGCTGATCGCAGTTTTCCATTTTGTCGCTGGCTTATCTCTTGTTGCCAGTGGAGTCTGCTTTAACTTCCAAGGTAATGGATCACTGTTTAGCACGATTACTGATTCATGTTTCACAAAACGAGCGGTTTCACCGGCTAAGCATTGGACTAATTCCCCTGTTTTTATAATTAGCATCAAATCCGAGTGTTGTGGGCTGCTGATGAAAGGTAATAACGAAAGTTTCAAACATAAATTCGGTCTCACATTACCAGAGACGTCTTTTATATATCCTTTGCCTACCTGTCCGGTTTGTGATGCCAACAACAGAATTGAGAGAGAGAGAGAGAGAGTTAGTTAGTTAGTTAGTTAGTTAGTTAGTTAGTTAGTTAGTTAGTTAGTTAGTTAGTTAGTTAGTTAGTTAGTTAGTTAGTTAGTTAGTTAGTTAATCGGTCAGTTAGTTAGTTAGTTAGTTAGTTAGTTAGTTAGTTAGTTAGTTAGTTAGTTAGTTAGTTAGTTAGTTAGTTAGGGACCATTTCGCGGCTAGAGAGAGAGAGAGAGGGAGGGACAGACAGACAGAGACAGAGAGAGACAGAGACACAGAGAGACAGACAGACAGAGAGAATTTTCCAGATTAAAGCCAAATGAATGGAAATTTCATGGACAGGATATTGTGATGTTCCAAAAAGATGTAATGATACACATTCATGTCTCTGATCATGTTGTAGTTACATGACAATCAAGTATGGTTTTAGATACAAGACAATACCTGTTCCAGACACGTACACAAGCCTGAAGATTGTTGGTACCATCTTCTCTCTGTGCGGCAAAATGGGCATCAGTGGTTCTTTTAATACAATCTACTTGTACACGCCTGAAATATTTCCAACGAACATCAGGTACATGCAACATTTTGGTTTTAATTGATTAGCGGGGTAAACAGGCCTATGTGTTTTGACCATTAAGAAGCAAACAAATAAACAACCAAAAACAGCAACACCACCAACAACGTCGACAAAAAAATAAAACATATAAGAAAAACCATTAAAAACCCCAGAAAGAACAAACAAACAAACAAGCAAACAAATAGACAATGTTGTGGTCGAGACGTGGCCCGTGCAAGTGTACTAAATGATATTCCTTTTGTGTAGATAGTGTGCATTCGTTTATTGATGAATGCTCTATTACATGATCACTGATCTGCAAGGGCTGACCATCCGGTAGTCGTTTTAGCTATCTCAGTTTAGACTCAATCGAAGTCGAAATTCGTTTCTTCCGTCTTTGACCCGATCTCTAAACGATCTTACTGAAGGGCCTTCCTACCTGATCCCCCTGCTACACTGCAAACCGCGGCAGTGTGTGTGTGTGTGTGTGTGTGTGTGTGTGTGTGTGTGTGTGTGTGTGTGTGTGTGTGTGTGTGTGTGTGTGTGTGTGACCACTCCACTTGAATTTCACAACTTTATGATAATAAAATGATTGACTGATTGACTGACTGATATCATAAATTCGTACTTGTACAGGAACCGTGCGCTTGGGACCTCGATGGCAGTATCAACTGTGGGAGCAATGATCGCACCCTTCACGGATTCACTGGTAAGATATGGATAACTAAACTGAACTACTTAGTGACATCCAGTTATCAAAGAACATCGTTCTGTTTTGTTCTTCAAGCTGAAATCAATTAACACAAGGTTAATGCGAGTGACAGATTTTGCCCGTTGAACGAAGAGAATTCGGAACAGCCATGTTTGATCTCTTGAATGTGTCAATTATTCTTTTAGCACATTTCGTACTGCGCCCGAACATTCCACGTTTTTGACTGTTTTGTTTTGTTTTGTTTTGTTTTGTTTTGCAAACATCAGGCAAGATTAACGGTTCCTTGACGGCTGTTACTGCAGCAAACACGAGTTTAATCAAAATGCAACACTCCCACTAAGCCAAATTTAAATCCACTATAATTTTGTTAGTGAGGCCGTTTGTGCACAACCCTAAACTTACTTGGTAGGAGTAGAGTTAATCAGCATTTCCTCAGTCAGTTTAACTCAGTAGGCAGATCTACGATAGGCAATGTGCCTGACGTCAAAAGCGCTTTCAGGAAAGCACATATATGAATATGCTTGAATAGATGAAATAATATGTGTGTGTGTGTGTGTGTGTGTGTGTGTGTGTGTGTGTGTGTGTGTGTGTGTGTGTGTGTGTGTGTGTGTGTGCGTGTGTGCGTTGACACTGCATTTTAATTTCCCACCTTTGGGATAACAAAGGCATTGATTGATTGATTGATTGATTGATTGATTGATTGATTGATTGATTGATTGATTGATTGATTGATATCAGGCGGACTACGGAATCTGGATCACCGGCGTCGTATTTGGCCTCTGCAGTCTGTTAGCAATGCTGCTTCTGCTGTTGCTCCCGGAAAGCAAAGGAAGGGACCTGCCGCAAACCGTGAAGGATCTGGAGTCTTGGTATGATGACCCTAGCAAAGCGGAACGTGACGTCGAGTCTACCACCAAAGCACCAGCCGCAGATGACTATTTTAAGCGTGAACAGTACAGCGACAGTACACGCCTCTGAAGTTTAGAGGGCCTCAAGCCAGACTATCTGACCATACAATGCCATTTCAACATTTTGGCCGACATTTTTGTGTGTTTTTAAATGTGTTTTTACGTGTCCGGTATGGTCTTTGCGGTGTGTTTGTGTCAAAGTGTGACCTAATACGCGCTCTTTCCATCTCTTGTAATGCGTGAGAGAGAGAGAGAGAGAGAGAGAGAGCACACACACACACACACACATACACACACACACACACACACACACACACACACACACACACACACACACACACACACTCCGAAATCAGCAGAGCGTGCATGGAAAGCACAGTAAACTAGGGGTGTTCGGTTTTCCGGTTAAAATCGGTCCGACTTTCTCACGGTTCGGTAAACCGGTTTGGCCTTTAAAAAAACCGGAAAACCGCGGTTTTTCTAAGGGACATCACTCATCGTTTTTCAGCCCGTTACAAGACACCCTCCTCCTCCCCCTCCTCCATATCATCATCATCATGTTGTTGTTGTTGTTGTTGTTGTTGGCTGAACAGGGAAACCGGGGTGGCCGAATGGTAGAGCGTTGGACTTCCAACTTTCGGGTCGTGAGTTCAAATCCCGGCTAGGGCCAAATATTTGTGCTGGCTTTTTCATCGTTGCCTTGTCTTTGATATCATCCGTATGTGGTGGAAAAGGACGTTAAACTCCCAAACACCCACCCACCCACCCTTGTTGGCTGAAAATTTCCAACGCAGGGGTACAGGAAGCCGGAGTACTAGGAGACCCCCCTCCTTCCCCCCCCCCCCTCCATCTCTTGGGGAAACGTTAGAAACAATAGATGACGTATACATAGTCGCGGTTAACCGGTTTTAAACCTCGGTTTTTTATTGGAAAAACCGGTTAAAAACCGGTTTGAGAAATCGTACCGGTTCCACCCTCTACAGTAAACAACACGCTAAAAGTTCGGAGATTTCAATTCATTTATTTAGATCTGCGTAATGGTTATCACCAGTATGACGCCAAAAGACCTGTCTGACCTTTCTGGCTGAAAATGCCATCTGACTGTATGCCTACTGGACCCTGAAAATGTAAAAGAAAGGGCAAAAATAAGAACACGCACCCACGCACGCACATTTCCTACCTACTATACCATTTCCCAGAAACCCAGCTTATTGTTCCTTCACTTTGGTCTTACCTTATTTCGCAAGCAACATTTAAGAGCGTAGCGCAAGGAGAGTCATTCCAGAGGTATTCAATATCCCTCCACAGGTGAGCGCAGTCCTCGTTTTTGCCGCTGTCGTTCGGTTGCCCGTGTCCCCAGCTGGTGTAGCCTGCTTCGTTACTGATCAGACATCCTTCTTAGGCATTACTAAGCTCAGCCCGGTTTCGGTTAGCCCGAGTTTGTGTCGTCGTGGGACCCAAGAGCAGCGAGGCCCCCGGAACGGGAATGCCCTCTTCCCTCCTCTGACGCGGCGTTTTACTTCCCATTGTGCATGCGCCTGAAATGGCTGGGTGTATAGATTAATTTGTGTCATTTTTTTTCAGCATGCAGACGACAGCTGAGACTGAATACATGCCACGGCCTAACCCCAGTCACTGACGTGGCTAAGAGGTCGAGATCGATAGTGACTCTAGACTAAGCCACCGGGGCTACACGCCGGTTGAAAGGAAAGGTAGAAGAGTTCTCGCCCGTGCGGTGCATGTCAGGACACAGATGCCCAATAGAATTGCGCAAAAAGTGGGTTGTGCATAAAGTAGTGAAATTTCGCTTTTGAAAAAAAAAATTTTTTTTTTTTTTTGGAGAGTGGAATTGAGTGATGGGTTTTTCATTGTTGTGGGTGGAAAGGTGCATGTTTGGTGTATTTTTAGGTGAGAGAATGAGAATGGTGGCAGCGTCGTTGTTGACTTGTTGACATGTAAACAAAATGTGCAGTTATGTCCCTTGGACTGCTGTCTGCTATGAGCTGTGAGGGGTGGGGCAGTGAAGAGAGATGCTATCTTGGAAAAAAATTGGAAAAGGTGCCCTTTTTTTTTTTCTTGCTTTTTTGTGTTCATCTGGTGTCAGTGTAAGGGCTGAGGGGGGAATTTGGCCTGTCTTCTATGAAATCTGTGATGCAGACCGCTACGTGTTTGTAGATCAAACAGTGCATAAATCAATAGGCGTCTGTGTCCGTTGTGGCGTCGCTAACTGCAGACTGTCGTTAACTGCAGACAGATCACAGAAACTGATGATAACTGGGATACATCACTAATTTGGAAATTAAGGCACAATGATAATGTTAACACGCCTCCACCTAAAGATTTGTTGATCAATAAAAACAGCAAACATAACGTAGTTTAATAATTTGCGTTCCATGATAATTTAATGGGAACTCCCGAACAATGCGGTGCTGACCTTGACCTCGAGTGCGCGAGATGTACAGGCGCGTGATTTGCAAGAATGGCGTGAACGTTTGCGTATCATGTGCGCTTCTTTTGTGCAGCGTTGCACTCACGAGTCATTTTGAGTACTGCTGTGTCGGATGGAAACCAGGAGGAAAAGTGAGGGGTTTTTTTTACCTGGTAAAATGATGACATTTTGTAAGTGGAAGTCATAATATTAAATGGAACTACTGAGGCATACAGTCCCCCGTGGCCGATTTCAGTTATTTGTATTACCGTACTTTCCATAAAAAATCACAAGTTCTCAATACATTCTCATGGATTTTTATTCAATCATCTAAAGTCGAAGTTGTAGGCGTACTAATATTATGACTCCCACTTACAAAATATCATCATTTTACCATAAGCACTCACTTTTTCCGCCTTGTTTCCATCCGACACAGCAGTGCTCAAAGTGACTGAGTACAACGCTGCACAAAAGAAGAGCACATCATACGCAAACGTGCACGCCATTCTTGCAAATCACGCGCCTGTACCTGGAATGTGTATAACGAGATAAGGAGTGCGGGGAGTGCTCCTTATTTCCCACATGCGCCTACAACTTTCTGCAGTTAACGACAGTCTGCAGTTAGCGACGCCACAGTCCGTCAACCCAACTCGCGCAGTAGGTCAGGTGTCCCGTCAGAACGACCCTCTTCCCTCCTCTGACGCGGCGTTTTACTTCTCAGTGTGCATGCGCCTGAAGTGGCTGGGTGTATAGGTGTATTTATGGGGTTTTTTTTTCAACATGCAGACGACAGCTGAGACTGAATACATGCCACGGCCTAACCCCAGTCACTGACGTGGCTAAGAGGTCGAGATCGTACCTATCATTGGCTTGGTTCCCGAGTTAGCCACGGCCACGCCCGGGTATCCATGCACTGACTAGACATTGCATGCCCTTTAGCCAGAACTTTCCAACTACAACAACAAAGCAATCAGTACATGGTTGTAGACACACTAGTTGTCATTTTAGGTAGACTGACAACTTCAACTGAAATACCGTCAAGTCACTGAGTGTAATTGCTATACTGACTCGGACGGACTGGAGGTCCGTCTCACTGAGTGGAGACTGTACTGACAGCGTAGAAAACATCTCATACAAAGAGGTCTCATGTTTACCTGCACTAAAGATTAGTTCACACGTTCAAGTGGGTCAATGGCTAAATGCAGACATAGCTGAATTGCGTGTGACACAGAGACGCATACAGCAACCCTGTTCCGGGTCCGTCGATAACTCTATGCGCCTGCGACGACGGCCAAGTCGGGCTAACTGAGACCGAGCCGAGCTAAGTGATACCTAAGAAGGAAAAAACAAAAATACTCGGTGACAAGGAAAGTGGACAGTTACTGTGCTGGTAAATGCGACAGTTTTCACCGCTTCTGTGCACACTGTGAAATAACACGGGGACCTCAAAGTTGTTCGCAACTGTCGACGGACACGAACAGGGTTGCGCATACAGTGACTCTCCTATCATGGCGTTTACTTTACTCAGACATGTGAAGCGCTGCTCGCCGAAGCGGGTGTGGAACTATCCAGCTTTGAACGCCTTTGTAACAAGGTCTGCGGCAACAGGAGTACATCTGCCATTCTGGGAGCCTGGCTCTGGCCACTTCGGCAACACTCTGGGACAGAATAACAAAGGGATTGTTGAGGGAAGTATTGGACTCATTCTTCCTCGATTAGGTGGGTCGTCTGTAGTTGTATCTTAATCAAAATCGCGTACCGGCGAAAAAAAAAGTCGCGTACCGGCGAAAAAAAAATCGCGTACCGGCGAAAAAAAAAAGTCCGAAAAGTAAGTTAGGACGCACAACTTGTTGAATTGACGTAATTAATTAAGAAATTGTAATTAATTTAGTGTGATTTTGGCATGTCTGGGTTTACATATGCGGTGCCCCGGTTGTTTCTCGCCTGGGGAGCCGGGGTGGTCGAATGGTAGAGCGTTGGACTTCTAATGCTCGGGTCGTGAGTTCGATCCCGGCTGGGGCCAAATATTTGTGCTGGCCTTTTCATCGTTGCCCCGTCTTTGATATCACCGGTGGAAAAGGACGTTAAACCCACAAACACCCACTCACCCACCCTCTTTCCCGGCCTGCTGACCACCACTGTAGCTCGGGAAAGTAAACGAGCTGTCACTCACCGCGCGGTCAGCAAAGCGCTGGAAAAGCTCGATGTTCATGCTTTTTCACCTGAAAGTGCGCTCCACCAGCGCTAAGAAGGGGTACGGCCGAGAATCCCGTGGGATGCGGCATGAGAACAACAGCTAGTTTGAAGCTTTTAACTACAATACACGTTTTCTGATTAGAGGTGGGCGTAGTGAAAGATGACCTATTTTTGTGACCTACATTTTAGCCAGTAGGGCTAAAATTCTGGTGTCCTGCTTTTATCTGAGTGACTCACCACACATTGTAGATTACAAATCCGCAACAAAAAAATCTATTCCACCTTTTGCGAATTTAACAGTATTTTGACTGGACTATTCCCAATTTCCCATGTTCGCCATGCTGAGTCGGCGGACTCTTTTGAAACCGCTTTAAAATCCCATTTTTTTCCCGGCTGTATTATATAGACTGACTACTCTACCATCACTGTCACCATCATTATGTCGTCAGTGTTAGGATGTATCTATGGGTGTGTGTATGTGACGTGTATTTAATGTGTATGTAGTGTGACATGTATTAATGTTTATCAGTTTATGTAATGCCACTCTGCCATTGTGAGGCGCCCAGAGCTCCAGCAGAGGCCGCAAAGTGACAAATAAGCAAAATCAATATCACTTCTTTCAATCAGTTGAGAGTTACGTGTCTTTGAGGGAATCCACACAGAGAAGGGCGGATATCTGAGTGGTGAAGACTCGGGAAAAGGCAACGTGGGGCTTCAGCGGAAAACCGCATTAAATTTTGTGCGGACTGTTTACATACAGATCGGCCCACCTGTCATGAAAAGACAGGAAAACGGCTGCGCCGGATTCAGTAGAAATCATACATAGTCGCACAGTCAAAGAAGTTAATGGCCGGGCATAGTTTGAGCATAAATTATGTCTTACGGGTTCATTCGGGCCGATCGTCGGGGGTTCTCTCCGGGTACTCCGGCTTCCTCCCCCTCTGCTTTGGAAATGTTCAGCCCACAAAATTAAAAAAAATAAACTGCTTTGGAAATGTTCAGCCCACAAAATTTAAAAAATAAATGCAATTCTAAATTCCGAAATTTAAATAGCTGAGCTGACCCTTCGCACCATGTGATTGTAATGTGCTTATGGCCAGTGAGCGAGAGAATGCGTGTGGTTCACGTGAGCGTGCGTGTTGGGTTCAGTTCGCGGCGCTTTGAGCCGATTAATGAAACTGGGTAAAGCGCCTATACAATACTTATTGTTGTTGTTGTTGTTGTTGTTGTTGTTGTTCTGCACACGAACCACGTCTGTGGACAAGTTAGAGACAAGTAGCTCAGTTACAGGCCAATGGAAAAGACCCGCCTGATTATTCACTCTTTGCACACCAACTGTTGACGCTGAAACTGATTTCATGAGGATTTTCTTGTGTAACATTGACTCTGTTCATTTGTTGTGCAGACAAAATACCAGTGCCAGCCAGAAATGGCGTGTTTACCATCGGAGACTACGGTACCAGTGACGGATCCACAAGCATGACTCTCGTGCGGAAAATCATTGGTGAGAGAGACAACTTGATACAGTCGGTAGGTCGGTCGGTCGGTCTTTCCCGTAAACTGCAGCTGCGTGTTTACCTTTTCTAGAGCAGAGTATCTTCGCCAGATTACCGCCCCTTTCCTATGTGGGTCAATAACCGATACACTGCCAGGTTACCTTTTACATTTAGACATAATATGATGTACTCAGCGGATAGGTCGACTGGCCGCATGGAAGTGCGGAAGCACAACACTTGAAAGAAAACAAACCAACAAACAAACAAGCAAATAAATCAACGAAAATGCAAAAAAACAAAGCCACAACAACAACAACAACAACAACAAAAACAACAACAACAAACCCCAGCAACAACCCAAAAGCCCTTTCATACGTTCACGGGGAATAACTCATTCTGGCTGTTGTTTATACTCTTGTGTCTCCGTATTTGTTTGTTTGTTTGTTTGTTTGTTTAGAATGGCTGAGGGAAAAGCATGGAGAAGAACTTCCCATTCAGGTTCTCTATGAAGACCAAGAGCTAAACGACTATAACAGTCTGTTCAAGCGGCTCCACGGTACTCTTGTATACTTGTATACATCTGACTAACAACAACAACCACAACAACAACAGACGTTTCATGAATCGTATCAGTGAAGATGTGCATGACGTACAAAGACTCTTTATGACATACACATACTCTCTGTCTGCACTGTGTGTGTGTGTGTGTGTGTGTGTGTGTGTGTGTGTGTGTGTGTGTGTGTGTGTGTGTGTGTGTGTGTGTGTGTGTGTGTGTGTGTGTGTTTTAGAGAAAGAGAGAGAGAGAGAGCTGACGAAGACAGTGACATGATTATGATGTTGATGATGATAATGAAATTTTCTTTTCATGGTATTCAGACGAGTCGTCCTACTTGCATGATTTCACCAACGTGTACACAATGGCATCAAACACCAACTTCTACAAACAGGTGGTGCCAAATGAAACATGTGACGTCATATTCACCTCCATCGCAACTCACTGGCTGGAGGACGAGTAAGTTGGAGGCTTTATGTGGTGGAAGAGAGAGAGAGAGAGAGAGAATTTCACAAGGATGAGATAATAGACGCACAGGTCTCTCTTACTATCTGTCCTTGCTACACTAATAAACAAACAAAATGCATCATCATTATCAGCACTGCGCGCGCACACACACACACACACACACACACACACACACACACACACACACACACACACACACACATTGGTCTTTTTAATATGTAATATGTGTGTGTGTGTGTGTGTGTGTGTGTGTGTGTGTGTGTGTGTGTGTGTGTGTGTGTGTGTGTGTGTGTGTGTGTGTAGTGTAGTGTAGTGTAGCAACTTTCTCTCTCGTAATATTGTAGTACTATGTGTAGCTTTCGTAGTGTTAGAAATTGACGGTAGATATGTATAGAGAAACTTCTTAGAAAGAACTGAAAGTGCGAAAAGAACTAACAGAGCCAAACGAACCAAAAGAAACCAATTCAGGAACCATCCATTTTCCAATCAAATGACGTCATGGACTTACTGTGGTGTGCCATTCCATTGTGCCATTAATTCTCTTCTTCTCTTTCGACATTTAGAGGATAGGGGGCAATACAACAAATACCGCTAAAAGCCTAGGCGGATGTACATCGAATAAATCTTTCCTCTGCTTATTAGTAATTCTGTAATGTAAATGTATCCTCGTTCTTCGTTACTCTATTTTTGAACGAGTTGGAATTGGTGTTCATACTAATAAAAAGTAGCGAAATTAATTACGTCAGCTGTGGATTGAAATTCATTAACAGCGTTCCACCTGTGAGGAGTTCCGTCTTTGATGTGACCGCTACAGACGAGGAGTTACTTCCCTTTAAGAGAGCCTCTGCCAGGAGCTGGGAAAAGTTTTTACTGCTCAGAGCGAAAGAACTGAAGCCCGGTACGCACAATTTTGGTTCTTTACATCTATCTATCTATCTATCTATCTATCTATCTATCTATCTATCTATCTGTCTATCTAGCCTGAGAGAGAGAGAGAGAGAGACTGAGAGAGAGAGAGATTTATTTTCTCCCCTTCGTCACCCCTTGTCACTCTTCCGCTCATTGTAAACCTCCCACACAACCACTGATACATGAAAACGTGCAAATCTCAGTTTTTGACAGTCTCCCTTACACCCACGGGGCCCACCCACCGTCCGCCTCTCTCACAACCACCACCACCCTCAGGGCCTCTCCATCACTGACATACCCCCCCCCCCCTCGCCTCACCGACCTCCTCCAGCATTTCTATTTTGCGCAACCCGTCATCTTCTAGTTCTAATCAGTCTATCGTAAACATTTCCAACTGAAGCAGATGGCGTGTAATACCTCCTTAGCTGTCGAACAAGCAAACTTCCACTAGTCTCCGCGAAGACAACTTTTGTTTTGGAACATTTACGCTTGTTCTTGCGCCTGTACTCTCGAGTTACTCTCCTAATGATATGATGTTCTAGACTTGAATACAACACGTTGCCCGAAAAAAAAAGGGGGGGGGGGAGGGGGGATGTCAGGAAACTGATCATTTAGAGGATTAAAGGAATTTTATCACAATCTTCGGAATACATAAATATTGTTGTTTTTTGTTGTTTTTTTAATTTGTTTATTTCTTCATTGTAATAGGCGGTTTGCTGATTGCACTGGCGATAACTAATGATGACAAGTTTGATGGGGTCAGGCGTCCCAGGACGAGGTCGGAGCTGACCGCTGATACACCGATGGTTAATATCCACGGGGTACTCCTTGACCTGCAGGACAGCTGGCGAGAGCTGATGGAGAAATCTGTCATCACGCAGGTCAGCACTGATTTGACACGCCGTCGAACTTTGGGGATGTATGTCTCTGGTAATCAAAAGAATCAAGACATACACACAAAAAGCCTGAAACAGAAAACGAGATGATGAAACATACAGGTTACTTGCCGCTTTTACACTGTAGCAAATACACGTCAGTTACTGATCATCTGCTTGAGGTAAACATAAACATAACTTACTGCCATATGTATAAACATTATGAATTCGTTGTGGTTTCAATGAGCTGCTTTGCAATCACACATACATGCATGCTGTTACGTGACTTGCATGCTCACTTATATTACAGTCACTCGCACTTACATGCTAATAAAATCACATTAAACCTTACTATCTAAAATGCTACGACACTAAGTACAAGAAAACAGACTAATAAAGTAATTTGATGAAATACAACATCATGTTATCACATATCAGCTGGAAGGGGAGAGGGTGAGGAAGCACACTTCACGGCTGTAGGATAGAAACTGTTTCTGAACCTGACTGTTTTGGTCTGTATCGCTCTATACCGTGCTCGTGAAGGCAGAACTTCGAACATGATGTGGGACGGATCATGTACTATTGAAACAGCTTTTTTAGCGGTGCCGACTGTGGTATATAGTGCCTCGAGTGAAGGGAGTTCTGTTCCAGTGATCTTAGATGCTGTTATAACTATCTTATTTAATCTTAGGCTACCAAGGTTTCACGCAAGCGTTGCAGGTTCAGTCAAACGGCACACACTCTTCCAGAACACCTTACGAAATCTTGTGGCGTCGAACAAGTCACACTTGACAGTGGCAAGCAAAGACCGAGGTCAAAATAGCCGCACTGACCACGAAAATGCTTCACAAATTCTAGACTGACTCAGTGGAACCCGGGCGCGCAAGTGATAGTAAGCAACACCTTTGATCCAGGAAATCAGATTTTCTCTACAAACGTCAGATAATCTCACGTTCATGTGTGTACATGGAGATCATGGGAAATAGGTAATGGGAGGGACTGACTTGGGATGGGAGGGTAATGGAAGCGGAGAAGTATTAAGAGGGGACAGGGGGACAACTGGTGAATACGTCAAGCTGTAACTCTGGGAAATCGAGCTGGCAATCCACCGCGCGTGCTCTCTCCCTTTAACTGTATTCTGTCAGTGTCTGTCGGAACTCGACAGTGGACCAGCTTATAGGCTAGACCATAGTGCAGCTGGGTACGACCAGCATAAACATTGTTGAGGACTCTCTCGCTGATTCTTGGTGGTTACTCTAAAGTGCGCAGCCAATTAGACGGTGCATAATTAAAACAGCAGACATAGCAACAATGCAAACAAACTGGGGTATCAGTGGGGAAGCGATCAAAACTGGGATCGGGTCAGTTGGGGAGGGAGCTGGGCCTGAGGTGTAACAGTGTTGGTTGCGCTACTTCTACTTCGTGCAAGAAATATGTAGAGCTCGATGTAAAAGATAAGACATAATCCCAACCTTTGAAGAGCTCGCTGACACATGAATCAACTCGTCTTTTTTTCTGTGGGCAAACAAGACATCCATCCATCACCCTCTGCCCACAACCATGCTTAATTCAGAAGTAAGCTATTCAAAAGGAAGAAAGAAAAAAAAAACCGACAAAACAACAAACAACCAAACAAACAAACACACCACAGTCACACAACTGAATGAGTGAATCACCACAAACAATACAAGGAGGAATGGCCCCCATTCCATAAAGTTGTTTCTCCATATTTCATGCTATTTTATCTGTTTTGTTGTTTGTTGTTTGTTCTTGTTGTCAGTTTTTTTTTTCTTCTTTCTCTCTTCAAGTCTGTAAGACCTACCAAAGGCACTAGACCCGATACGCTATAGTGGAGCTAGAATCTTAGGGGAGAGAGAGAGAGAGATGACGTCAACTCCGTAAACTAAACATTTGGCGTCAGCCTTACTGACGCAGGTCGTCTGACACTGTGACGGAGAATGCTTGTTCATGTCTTGTGGTTTCCCTGTTGGTGTTTTGACTTCCCCGACTGGATCAATTTTTACATTAAACCTGGGCGATCAAGAGGGCTGGTAAAATGTCGGAGGCAGTGACGATATTTACAGACTTTGTCTGTGAACCAAACATTTGACGCCATCCTCACGCAGATCGTCTACATTAAACCTGGGCGATCAAGAGGGCTGGTAAAATGTCGGAGGCAGTGACGATATTTACAGACTTTGTCTGTGAACCAAACATTTGACGCCATCCTCACGCAGATCGTCTGACAAAGGATGCTTGTTCATGTCTTGTAATTTTCCTGTTGCGGTTGTGACTTCCCTGACTGAATTAATTTTGACAGAAAAATCTGGAAAATCAGTCTACAGGATTGGTGAAAAGTGGACTTGAATACCTTGGATATTCATTCGAAATCTGAAAGTTGGAACTCTTTGGGTGGGTGGGGTGGGGTGTTTGGGGGTTTAACGTCCTTTTCCACCACATAGGGTGATATCAAAGACGGGGCAACGATGAAAAAGCCAGCACAAATATTTGGCCCCAGCCGGGATCGAACTCACGACCCGAGCTTTAGAAGTCCAACGCTCTACCATTCGACCACCCCGGCTCCCCTTGGAACTCTTTGGACCGCTGCCTCTCGCAGAAACTTGAAAAAAAAAATTAGCTAAAATCACTGTTATTCTTAATATTGAAGCTATAACAGTGCAGTAGTTCATGTCATATGTGCAGCTGTCACACGCGACAAAAATGCCGGAATGATGATTAATTTGAAGGAGTCTTTTCATAGATATTCTGCCTTATATGCAAACCACACACACACCACGTGTGTGTGTGTGTGTGTGTGTGTGTGTGTGTGTGTGTGTGTGTGGTGTGTGTGTGTGCCTCTGTGTGTGTGTGCCTCTGTGTGTGTGTGCGGCTTCTCTGTGTGTGTGTGGTGTGTGTGTGTGTGTGTGTGTGTGTGTGTGTGTGTGTGTGTGTGTGTGTGTGTGTTCTACAGGAAGAGTATCATGCAACTTTCGCCAAGGGTGCGAGTAGAACAGGAAGCGAGATAACCCTGCCTTTCAAAGAGTCTACCTCCCCTGTCGTGCTAGCCGGCTTGAATATGGTGTATCATGATCAAGTGCTTGCTGACTGCGCCTTCAAGGCGATGTGGCGTGAAAAACTTCAGAGAGGTGAGCTGAGTGTAGATCCTTAGATCTGGTAGGTGTTTTAGTGGTAGGATTGTCGATAGTAACTAGATCAGTTTGAAAACGACGACCTCTATTGCCCTCAGTTCTAATCCTGGCTCCAGTCGGAGCCAAATATTGGTCCTTGTTGCCCCCTCTCTTATATCACCCGTATGTGGTGGAAATGGACGTTAAATCCCCGAACACCAAAGCTATCGTGTAAATGTTTTGGGAAAAAATGTCATCTGTGAAGCTTAGTAATTAAATCTTCGAATTCGCGCCTTTACTTTGCTTGTAGAGGGAATCGACGACAGAGAATGTTTCGCTGCCCGACTTGCCGAGGCTCACCGAGTGTGGTGCAACGCTTCTTTCCGATCCGGACTGTCGGACTCCCGCACGGAGGAAGAGAAGGACGCGGTTCTCGATCAGTTCTACGACACTTTCCGACGTAGGGTGGCCGAGGCTGACCCCGCCACGTACAGGAGTGAAATTTTCCTGTCACGTCTGATTGCTCAGAAAAAGATGAAATGAGATCGAACTGTATCAACTGTTATAACTGTAGTAGTGGCTGAACTGTAGCGTGCTAGTTATAACATCTACACACATCATACCTCATCTAATATCTACACACACACACACACACACACACACACACACACACACACACACACACACACACACACACACACACACACACACACACACTGTGACACACACACACACACACACTGTGCAACACACACACACACACACACACACACACACACGCGTGTGACTTTATCGTTTCAGTCCTAGCTTCTCTGCATACATCAGGGCCCGTATGTTAAAGTCGAGGTTAATTTAACCCACGGCTGCGGGCTTAACCCATACTAGGACAAAACAAACCCACAAGCAAAATTATATTTTTAAAAAAGGAAGCGAAGAAAGAAAGAAAGAATTCCTTCTATAACGGCTTAGGCACCTTGCTGGAACGGGCCCGCTTCCTGATTTAAAACAATAAACAACAGAAAATTTAACCCTAGAGCTAGTTTAGTTCGACGTTAGACTCTAACCGAGGGCTAAAATCCCTAACCTCGACTTTTACACACGAGGCCAGACTCCCAGTGTCCTCTTCAGGCAGTCAGACTGTGAGGAGACTGACAGTACAAAGTCTACGTCAGGCTGTGGAGGCTACTGGAGGTCAGGTCAGTGCTGCGCTAGTACTCCTCTCGCTTACTTGTATCAATGTCACCGTGTATGTGTGTTACTTGTACGACAGTGGGTGCATGACGAGTGAAATTTTGCCTCTGTAATTAATTCTTCGAGCCAGTGTTTTAGCGGTGAACTTAGAAGAGTAAACTGCGCTTGCACAGTCCATGGTCTTGTGTCACCAAAGGATGGGTGTTGTGATTGCTAATTTTCACTATTCTTTTTTGTTCTTTTCTGCCCAACAGTTTTTTTTTCACACGCAGTCCATGGTATTTTGTCACCAAAGGATGGGTGTTGTGATATTTTTACTATTTTTTCTGGTCCTTTTCTCGCCCACCGTTTTTTTTTTTTTTTTTTTTTTCCCGCGCCGTGTATGTCAGTACGTCCGCAGAGTTACCTTTTGTTTGTTTGTTGAAGTTATGTCCCATGTGTTTATGTCCTGAAGAAGGCGAAAGCCGAAACGTCGACCCGGCTGTGCCGTCCTTTGTCAAAGTTCAGTGGTTTCTGTCCCTTTTATGTCGCTTTTATTTGCGCTTGCTCAGTCTCGTCTCATTCCGTTTCGTTCAAGCTCTGTGGCCGTGCGGCTCATTGTAAATGGCCTTATACTGACTAGTTATAGTATTTTATAGTGGTCTGCCAACGAGTGCTGTAACTGAGGTCACTGATAATAGCGCTCAGTTGGTATAGTTTGCCCATGAGGAGGGGGGGGGGGTGTAAATGTATACGTCATGGGTAGGAGGGGGTAATGTACACCAGTCGTCCACTGGTAGGGGCGACTGTATCCCCGCTGCGCGCGTCGGGGCGCGTTTGTATACTAGGACTGGGTCTCGCGTGGTGAAGTCACGTGACCGCGGAATTTATTTTACGACTTTGATTTAAGCGACTCATTATATAGCCATAATATAGCACATTCTCACTTCTGTCAGTGACTATTTCGCTCCGACCACAGGGGCCTGAAACGTGGGTCGACAGTCGAGCGGCCGGAAAAGCGTTGGACTTTCAATGCTTGAGTCGTGAGTTCGATGCCCCGCGGCTGTGGCCAAAAAATTGTGCTGGCCTCTTTCTCTTGCGGCCCTGTCTTTGATATCACCCATAATGCTATGTGGTGGAAAAGGATGTTAAACTCATCCGTGACGGGAGACCTCGATCAAAGGTTCAGCCATGCATCGCCCACATAAACTTTCGCTCAACAAAACTGATTTCTCCATCCATTTTTCATTCAGTACACGAACTGCCAAGACTGTGTGTGTGTGTCTGTGTGTCTGTGTCTGTGTGTCTGTGTCTGTGTGTCTTTAACAGAGCTAGAGGGATTTGCATGCGAAAATCAGGCAAGATTAACAGTTCCTTGACGGTTGTTATTGCAGCAAACAATAGCATGATCAAAGTGCAACACTCCCAATGGGCCAAATTTAAATCCACAATGATTTTTCTCTTTTAACGAGGCAACTCCAAACTTACTCGGTAGGAACTAAGTTAAAGGATGATTAGCAGAACACTTTATGCGTCATAATGTGTCTCTTACTCAGCGGTTAGCCTTGCTGTCATACAAGCCTCTCGCTCAGTGCTTGTGTTAGCTCATTGACGTCCTTTTGTTGGCTCAGATGCCATTTTTATACCCTCTCCCCAGGGTATGCTAAACGTATGCTATTTTTGATGTGTGTGTGTGTGTGTGTGTGTGCGTGTGTGTGTGTGTGTGTGTGTGTGTGTGTGTGTGTGTGTGTGTGTGTGTGTGTGTGTGTGTGGTTTCTTATATTGCAATTTTTTTTAACTCATGTGTATGTTTTCCACCTTTCATAGTCTTTTCGTTAGTCATTTTGTAGTGCCTTTTTTGTGTAGCAACGGCTGATTGAAAACTGACCAAGGTATGTCCAAATCTTTTCCGTTGTAATAAAGTTCGTTCGTTCGTTCGTTCGTTCGTTCAAATGCTGTCACTGTGCAGGTGTTTAAGCCGGCCGTGGTGTATGCCAGACACCGGCCACCAACATAGCTCACAGTGTTAACGATCTGCGAGCATAAAAAAATCTTAAAATACTACTGTAGTGGTTAGCACTTCGGACCATGGACCGGGAGACCCGGGTTCGAGTCCCAGCCGAGGCAAGCGGGATTTTTCCTACCTAAGTCCACACCGGTGACGCGGCTATGCCGCGAATCCGACCGGCTGTCGGCCGCAGAGACTGTTTTAGGCCGGAAAAACGCGAGACGCATGCGGTGACGTACAAAAATGCTGCCAGGAAGGCTAAAAACTGAAATTAATTTGATCATATTGTTATATGCAAATATCAGTAAGACTTTCATCTTCCCACCCAAAGCGATTTTACATCGAAAATGTTATTCATGTAAGGACACGAGTCATATTTGTTCGACTGCAATGAGACTCGAGAGCTATTTTGCAGTTTAACACGAAGCTGACAAAAAATACCACGTTAATTCCAGTAGTTTCAAAACAGACACGTATCCGTGATATCTTTGTGACTTGCATCCCAAATTTTGTGACGTAGAATGCTTTAGTGTTTTCGCAATTTAAAAAAATATCAGAGCAGTGCGAAATCCTCGGCTAAGAACCGGCCAACCGTCTGGTTTGATGCTGGCTATGAACCAGCTGCAACCTTGGATATGAACCGGCCAATACTCCACATTTCTGGCTGAAGAAAAGTTGCGAACAACGAGGGTGTCTGCGGTATTTTTAACAGTTACACGTTTGCATACTGACACGGTGACAACAGGAAATACCAACGCAGCATTAGTTAGACAATTTCAAGGTCATTCCGCACTATCTGAGCTATACATCACTAGCGTCAGTGAATAGCCCTTGAAGTCTTAATCTATGATCCCATGTAGTTAGGTGACTGTTTCTCATGTGAATGCAGGGAAACTGTGGAAAACATGTACTCATATAATTATTAGGTTTGGATTTGTTTTGTTTATGGAAAGAAGACATCGACTTTACCCAGTAACCCCATCCAGAGATTTTTTTTTAATGGAAAGGAATAATAAAAGTATTATAACCAACAAACCATCCAAAAAATGAGAGGAGGAACACTTACAGTGGTGCGATGAATTTTATTTTTTTTATTTCGTGTGAAGATGGAGATGAGAATGAAAATGAGTATGAAAGATGATTTGGAGTTATGGCTTCAAATGTATGATTTGTGGTGTGTATCAGTGCGCGTGTGTGTTGGTTAGTGTTTATCAGTGTGAGTGTGTGCTGGTTTGTTAGGTGTCTGTAGAAGTGGTGTGCGTGGGCATCTGTGTGGGTGTGTGGCTGGGTTTGGAAGTAACGTTTTTTTTCTGCAGTGTGGTGAAGGTAAGAGTGGTCTGTGTGTTCTGTTTGGTGTGGCGTATGTGGATGTTGTGTATGGGTGTCGTGGTTTTAGTGCAGGGTATTTGGGGTGTGATGAGGATGATGTGGGTGCAGATGTGGATGTGGATGTGAATGGTGTGTGCGTATATGTAGATGAGGGTGGTTTAGATGCGGATGTGGAAGATGTTGATGTACGTGCAGGTTTGCTTGATGAGGGTGCTTCAGGTAGGGGTCCAGATGAGGGTGGTTCAGGTGTGTGTGTGGATGAGGGTGGTGGTTTGGTTGAGAGTGGGGCAGATGTGGACGGGTGTGAGGGTAGTGTAAGTGTGGATGGGGGTGGTGCAGATGTAGATGTGGTTTGTGTGTGCACAGGTTTAGGTGTGGATGCAGGTGTATGTGTAGGTGTGGGCATGCGTAAGCGTGGTGGTAGAGGTGTGTTATTAGTGCATGCGTCAAGTATTGTCATGTTTGGTGTCTGTTCCTGTACGTGTGATCATGTGTTTCAATCTGTCCATTATGTTCATTATGTTGTCTGTAAGCAGTGTTGTTGTGTTCAGTATGGAGTAGCCTTGATTGTGTGGTATGATTAAAGGTCCATTATGCGGTGAATGAGTGCACTTTTGATTCTAAGGTTGATGTCTGTAAGTAAGTTTTGCATAAAGAAGTGTGTTGCGCCTGGTAGTGTGAGATGTGGTGCATAATTATGTGAGTGTCGCTGGAACTGAGTAAGTTGTTGGTCAGTGGTGGTGTTGTGTGAGTGGATGTCAGTGATGAGTTGGTTTAGTTGGTGTGCAATGTAGAAGTGTTCCAGTGCTGTGTCCATGGGTTTGTCGAATTCTCTGTTAATGATTTCCAATTCCTCTGAAGTGTTTGTGTATTGTGTCGTGGTTTGTGTTGCGTGTTCTGTGTTTGTATCTGTGGTGTGTGTCATGGAGTGTGTTATGGTGTTTGTTGAGTGTTCTGTGTTTGTGTCTGTAGTGTGAGCTGTGGTGTGTGTTGCGGTGTAAGCTGGGGTGTGTTCCGGTGTTGTGTAGGTTGAAATATTTTCAGGTGATGATGATGAGAAGAGTGAAGATGGATAATTGATATTGATAGATGAGGATGATGTCTGTGGTGTGGTCATTTCTGTGGAAAGAAAATAAGTAGTTCGGTAAATATGGTTGTGTCTTTGTTTCTTTTATCTTAATTGTGAAGTGAGGAGATATGGTTGTGGAAAAAAGGAGGAAGGGGGGAGGGGGTTGAAATTGGAAGGGTAGGGGAATATTTTTTTGAAAATAACACTGGTGGGTTATTATCCACTACGTTCCCTGACAGTTTCATCTGAAATGGGACACCTAAAACCCCCTAAATCATAATATTCGCATAGGAGAAAAGAAAGGAGAAGCTGGTCGGTTCTTAGCCACGCACAAACCAAATAGAGGCTGGTTCTTAGCCGGGGCGAGTGCCGGTTCATAACCACAAAATGTTCACTACCAATTTTCTTTCTCGAACTGCGCGCGATGTAAGCCACAAATTGCAATAATTTTCTAGGTATGGCCGCAAGACATATTATAAAACTAGGACGTTTTCATAAACTTGACTTTCCTTTCTGTAATTTTATATTATCGCGAATGAAAGTGAATTTTCTACAGAAAACGAGACTAAATTGTTTCCAGCGTGAGTGTACGCGCAAGTAGCACCACAAAAACCACTTACGAGTTGAACAGAGACCTTCTGCGACAAGACAGGCCAACCTCAGGTCGAGACAAGCTTTCACGTGTACAGCGCAGATGATTTTCTGAGAGAAGTCGCGTGCGGCCAAGCAACGCTAGCGCTCAACGCCGCAAGCCGGTCAGAATTGGGATAGCCGCGTCACCGGTGTGAAGTCGGCTCCTACCCAGAGCGGGTGTGCTATGGGTCCAGCGGGGAGGCTGTTGCACGTTGCCACACAGCCGAGATTCACGCACTTCACGGGTGCGACTTTGGGGGGTGCTTCCCTTGGTATGACATGTCTTATGATGTGGATGATTACACGGCCGGCACCGTAGGTGTCGTAGTTCCCGGGCCTGGTTAATGCCGGGATATTTATGACAGGAAGGGTGGAATGCGGCCTTGTCCCGCAGTCCCAAACGACACGGACCTCCATAGCATCATCTTACCATCATCCGCATCTCCAGCTTCATGCATAATAAAAATTGCCCCAGCTTCCGAGCCCTCCGTGGGTTCCACCCATCACCTGGGGGAACACCACTGGAACTGGCAAAAAGAGTTGGGGCAGCCAAACAAAATAATGATGATAAGAAATCTTAAATACTGATTGGGCCTGTAGTACCAAGATTCAGTGTAGCAGTGATTGCTTCGCTTGTTGTCGATGTCACTGTAGTTGTTTGTAGAGAAAGACTTGCGTACGATAATCCCTTAGGTCGCTACAATCAGTCAGTTATCGTGATCAATCGACCTACGTTGAAAGTCCATTGTGTCTGTTATTTACCAAGTCCAGTGCGTGTGAGCCGAGTCAGATACCAGTCTACCGTTTAGCCCGAAAAGTCACGTGCTCTCTTGTTTGAACAACACGCAGGCTACCTCAACTTTGAGGTAGATTTGTCGGACTGAAACAGTTGTAGCCGGTCTGCATACATCTGTCTCTGGTGTGACCCACGTGCACACTGCGTGTAGACAAAAATGGAGGCGAGTCCAGTCAGTGTTGCCGGTGCCGCTATTCCGCGTCAAATGTAGCACCGCCACTGACTGACTCGAGTAGCACCGAGTGTTTCCATTTTTTCATATTAGAGTAGCACCGAGTGTTTCCAAAGCCGGGACTTCGGTCTCAGTGTGGGCGTGAAACTGAGAAAGGTACCGAGTTCAGGTTCAAGTTGGTCGACCAGACTCAGTGGCGACGGTCATGGGTTCAGTTTGAGTAACGCGTTACCGCACTGACTGCCGCAAAGGCGTGTGCTTATTCGTATCAGTTCGAGTCAAAGTGACATAATTATGACATCAGTGATGTCGTGAGAGCAGCCGTAGCACCGGAAATAGTTTTGGACAACATCCCGGCCGTGAGTGTTACTCTTGAACCTATCTCAGTCACGGTCAATGTAGATTCACTCACATTGTGTACACAATCATGATCAGTGTGTGTGTGTGTGTGTGTGTGTGTGTGTGTGTGTGTGTGACTGAGTGTGTTCCACTGGCTCAGTACTTTCAAAAGTACAATGTACATTATGCCCAGCGCCGGCTGGGGCCGTCCGACTCGGTGCAGTGCAGGCAGAAACTGACATGCGTGCTTCTTCGAATCAATTCAATTCAGTAATGTTTTATTGTCAGTCACATAAACTTACTTGATGGCCGCCGGGTATCTTGACTAACTGGGCCGGATCAGATGAAGGGGTAAAAAAAAAAAAATAGATGAACACAACAGCAAACTGTGTACGGCGGCCGGTTGCACTGACTGCACCGCGTACATGAGTTGAACACAGAGCGCATTAAATCAGTGATGATAAGCGGCCATTACCGCTTTTGATGATGATAATGAATGATATGATATAAAACGTGCGACACACAGCCGGAGTAACCCGCTCACAGATTCAATCTCTGTCACTGAGAATTTAGAGCATGACTGATAAAAACAGACTGGGATAATATCATGTAGTAAACACACACCGTCACACACACACACACACACACACACACACACACACACACCGTGGCACACACCGGCATATATCACCCACTCCGACAACGCCGATTGTCAGTTTGCATGTGAATGATATAAAACCGTCGCCTTGAGGCGGGCCGAGACCGGGAGGTAGCAACTCATGAATTTCATCTACACTAATGTGTTGCTACCGTCTTCAATGCGTTTACTTTCAGATCAGTCAAATAGCAAACCTTTCCACACAGTACTAATCCTTGACCATGTCCATCCACGTCAGTTCGCGAAGGTGGTCATGGTTTGACCCAGTCAGGTCAGCGCATTTGTAAAGTCTGCGCGCGGTCTGCGTTTCGCGTCTGCCATCCAGTTATGCCGTGCCGGGCGTCTGGGTTCACTGCCATGGGAAGGCCGAGGGCTGGTTAGGTTCTTGATTAGCGGTTCGGCGAGATACTCTGGAGACTCGCACAAGCGAGTGGTCAGTTCCCGGTAGTTGCCAAGTTTAGGGGCCACTGAGTCACTGGCCGTGTATGCGTATGTCCGGCTTCGGCGGACAGGTGACTTGAAATATGCCTAGAGCGACCTGGGACTGCGACGTCTGCTAGAGCCAGCGACAGCAGAGCTACCGGAGGGGTAAATACGTGTGTTGTTTGTCCGTCGAGTGGACGAAGACCAGTCTTGTCACCAGAGCATTGCCGGTTGGACGGACAGGGTCTGGCTATGTGTGAATCAGTGTACAACTGATTGTACATCTCCATGATTTGTGTGCCAGACTTCCACATCAGATGTTAGGGCTGGAAACGCACTGAGAATAATGCTTCAAGTCAGTGTTTTTAAGCGCCTCAAGCTGCAAAACTGAAGCTACATCAGCCGCGGAGTCCCGAGAAAAAAAACAAACAAAAAAACATGAGTTACGATAAAGACACATGTACATCAGACGTCATGTGGCCCAGACTTCCACTGACATACTGTGTCAGGTCAGTTTTAGGCCGGGCTGGAAACACTGACCGCCGCTTGATCCCGGGCACGTCCTCTCGAGTCCGCGTCAGTTTCAGGCGCTACAAGTTTGCAAAAATAAAACGTGAGCGGAGTCCCCAGCCCCAAAATGCAGGAGTGAAGTTATAAAGATGTGTATTACCACGTGAGCAAGCCCAACGGCTTAATCGAGTGACTCAGAGTCAGTGTATCCTTTATCGTATGCGTCGGCGTATGCATGCCCATTATATGTATACGCTTAAGTAAAAGGCGCTAGCTGTACAAGCACTAGTCAGCACGACAAGCACAGGTACCGTCCTACATGCATGTCATGGGATAGTCGGGTGCAAGTATACTGAAGGACAGGACAAACACGGCCGTTCGTTCGTAAGGCCGGCAGGTCACTCAGTTTTGGTGGCTCGGCGAAGCTGACACGCACCAGCAAGCACAGAGTACACACTGCATGGGAATGGCATTCGGGTGCTGGTGTACTTAAGAGGTTGACAAACACGGTTGGACAGCAGGGTAGGCCACTTCGTATGGGCCACAGGTCGAGTGTGCTGAACGTAGGTTGGAACTGGGTCACGTTTTGCGTAACCGTCCCGCTGTACGGATCACGTGACACAAACCCATGTGTTGTATAAAATACGAAATTCGAGATACTGCGCCTGTGGGCTGGGACACAGGTACGTGGAGATGCTACTTTTCCTATAACAAGGGCTACCAGTGTTGCTGCTAGTGTCAGTCAGTGATAGGTAATATGATTTCAGAGTCAACACTGCGGTTTTCTTCAAGTTCTTCAGTTCAGGCTCAGTTTCGGCTTTCCTTTGTTTGTTTGTTTTTTTAACCCGACCGGTGTTTGTTAAAAAGCTTGCTTTCCGACTATGGTTTTCGAAAGTCTGCGAACCCGTTTCAAGTTATTACCGTGTAAACAGTTTCACTTTTGAATTGGTCGAGGCGTATAGCTAGCCAGTCTAGAATGTTGGCTGTTTAGCAACAAGATCTGCTCCGCGTATCAGTATCCGCTATAGCGTAGCGCTTGGTTGGTTTGGCTGTATATCGGTCTAACGTTCTTTCAGTTTCCACCACTGGAAAGTGACATCAAGGATCACGGCAAAGAAACTGAATAAAGCCAGCGCAAACTTACGGCTTCCAGCCGGTGTTATCAGCAAGACATGCGGCTCCGGCCACGGCTCGTCAGTTTGGCCCCTGGGCCCTGGCACTTCTAGCCTTAAGCTGCATTGACCAGTGGCACTTCAGTCAGTCTAGCCTCAAGCTGCTTAGACCCGAGACACTTCTAGCTTCAAGTCAGTTGCTTAGACGGACCCCATGCACTCAGTCTAGCCTCGAACTTCATTCACTCGGGGTACTTCCATCCTCAAGCTGCTTAGTCCCGGGGCAGTTCACGCCGGGGACGGAGTACACTGACCCCGCGTGTTACACCGAGATTCGAACTCACGACCCGAACACTGAAAGTCCAACGCTGTACCAGCTCTGTTATCCCGGCTCCCCTTATAGCGCAGCGGATCCGGCAAAGAATCCTTGGCGTGTGGTCAGTACTTTATGTTGACTGTTCTACTTTAAGTTGGGCCTACGCTTGCATCGAGTGACTACAAGTGTGCTTGTCGTGCAGGGCTACTTGTACAGTAATGACGTTACTGACTCTGTATGTACCATCCAGCAGCCCAGGTCTTCGGCTGGCCGGCTCTCGTGTACATCGTGGACATACATATGACCGACGGTCGTTTTTGTATCAAGGATGTATAGTGTATACCATTTGGAAAATTCTTTCACACACACACTCGCGCTGGCCCCAGCTTTTAACTAGGTTCAGTGTTAAGACACACTTGTTCTCAACTCAGTAGCAGTGATCAATGAATGACAGAAGTTTCTCAGTGTGTGTGTGTGTGTGTGTGTGTGTGTGTG